>CM059295.1:14800000-15292500 GCA_030340665.1 Neosalanx taihuensis
TGTCCTAGTGTAGGAGGCAGGTCAGACACGGGATTCGATCTCACCTCCTGTCGGATGGTCCCCCAGAGACTCAAACAGGTCAAAGGTGGAGGTGGCCCCGTCTTGCATGGGTAAGTACTTCCTCTGTCCGCAGGGGTGGGGGCAATTGACCCGCCCCATCTTCCCATACAGGGCTGTCTGGAGGTGGCCACTCTTACCCCACAGCAAGGGAGGAATGTACCTACAACACACACACACACACATTACTGCGTGTACAACAGTTTTATGGGACAAAGTTGGGCTGACTGTTATCCTGTGTGACGGAGAATGACATGTTTTTACTATGTTGACGTGTGCGTTTCAACCTTCGATACACAAAACACTGGAAAGCCGTGTTACACAACACATCTTTTATTACCAATCAGTGATAATATTTGCTTAAGCAGCATCCCTCACACACCCACCATGTTTTTACGAGTGGAGAGACAGGCAGTCTTACATAACACTGCATCCACAGAGGCAACACAGATAACAGAGGAGGAACAGTTCCATGCCCAGCTAGTCCTACAGACTGCAGAACGCTGGCTTATCTTTGTCCATTCATATTCTCACACTGCCTCCCCAAACAGAGATCCACAAACCTACACACGCAGCAGCTTGTACATTTTAGATTTAGTCATTTAGCAGAGGCTCTTATCCAGAGCGACTCACAGCAAATACAGGGACATCCCCCCTGAGGCAAGTAGGGTGAAGTGCCTTGCCTAAGCCATGTTGACACAGCCGGGGCTCGATCTGGGTATCTTCTGATTACTAGCCCACCTGCCTAACCCACTGCACCACATGCCTCCCACAGCGTGGATGTACTTCTGCAGGTCACGCCTACAGCACTTATCTAGGTTCTTTTTTTCCACCTGTTCCTTTGTTTTGGAGTTCACTGGAATGTGATTCCTCACACAGACATAACTCCCCTGTGCTGTGGTTACAGAGGGGTTGATAGCCTGGAGGCCGCCAGCAGACCCAAGCAAGGACAAATAGCAAATAACAAACGGATCCTGCACATGCAACGACGAGAAAAACATCGCAGTGAGCAAGGTCCAGCACGGCGCAGTTACGCAATCTCCTGCCCACCTTCCTGTCTTGCCGTGCCGTCATTGGTGTCATGGGTCGGACACACGCAAGCTGATCCACAGAATCACTTCATTAGCCCTCTCATCAAATGCACCTGCATGGACGACAGCTTTCTAGAGCTTTCTAGAGCTTTCTCCCGGTGGATAATCCTTGGGTGGGACGGAAGCCACAGGGATGATCTCATGCTGGTGACAAGAGGATCAGAGCTGCCCAACGCAAAGCTGCCGTTCACCGGCAGGAGGCAACAGCCCTGTATGACCCAGCTAGCAACCTGCTAGAACAAAATCTCCTGTTAAAGTCAACAATAATAAGCAGAGGGAACTCGATTCTCAGTCCAGACCTCCTGGACAGGTTAGGTTGGTTTAAGAATAGACTCCAGAAGAGCAAAAAGAATGGCCTGCTGTACCGTTTCCCTTTGTGGTTGACTAGATAGACCCTGTGAGGCACCCTGGTGTGCTCCGGGGTTCACTGGAGACAACAGAGACCGACCAGGGTCAGGATGGCGGGAGCCGCTTTGATAGAGACGCGCCCCCAATGTGCTCTGAACTACACATCAAAGGGTAAACTTTCACTACCGGAGGAGGCCTGGTGACATGGTGACGCTATCCATGTTCCCCTGATCTATCTTTGAAGCTGTCCTTTAGATGGGATCTGCAGAACATTAACAGAACCCAGAGGAGAACACGATTCAGATGGCGTGCGTTCATGTTCTTCCGTGAGAGTGTGTGTTGTGTTTGATTTACAGGACACGTTACAACTGGGGACACAGGCCTCCATTGTGAAAAATGTTCTGTTCTATTGCAAAAAGAGGAAGTCATTTCAGACATTTGTTTAACCCTGTATACAACCCCAGCCTGTTAGAATTCCCATTCTGGGGAGAGGCAGAGTTGTCCGAGCGCTCCGCCCTCCATGGTGGCTCCTCCAGGCTATCTGATTGATCGCTGCATGGTCATCTGGAAACTGTTACGCAATCCAGACAGGCATCACTGAACATAAAGCAGAGAGAATGGCTCCCCGCCCCAAAGATGCATAAGCCATTAGAAACCAAGGAGTGCTGATGTGAAACCTAGTCCCACCAAAGACGTAACACATGAGAAGCCAAACCGCCTGTATGCCTGAAATCATCCAATCGAATGATGAGAACTAGGCTTAAGATGAACATTCAACAATTATTTTCAATTCAGACAACGTATTTTAATTCAACACAATCAGAACGTAGTGTGCTGATTAAATAGCAAGGATATGATTTCTTAACCAAGTTTCTTATTTACTGTAAAACATGCAAAAGCACATAGGCAAGACTGCCCTGCAGGGCCCCATGTTAATCTAATCATTGTTAAAGCCATGTGCTGTTAGCCTAATGGAACATTTTCCTCTTCCATTGCTGGAGAGGCCTTGGGAGAGAGGCCATCAAGGTGTCGGCCACAGCGGGATCACAGTTCCGCTGGCCAGGGCCACAACAACCGCCGATTCTGCACACGCAGGGAATGCTTCTCCGCATTTCAAAGAGTCTATGTGCCATTTTCCTACAGCAGTAATGGTGCACAGGAACTGCTGAGCTCCCAACTTAATAGTGACAACATTTCTACTGCGTCCAACCCAAAAGGTGTGGCCTGGAGTTAGCGTTCCGCATTCCGGAACTTACATCTCCTTCACGTGGATGAGAACATTTGAAACAGATGGAAGGAATTCTAAACTGGTAAAGAGTTAAACAGTAGAGACATGGCAAGCCCAGATGGCAACACACTAACACTGCCTTGGCAAGTTCAGAATAACAGACAGACAGGCTGGGTGTGGACAAACACACAGATAGGCTGGGTGCGGACAGACAGACAGATGGGCAGTCTGGGTGTGGACAGACAGACAGACAGGCAGGCAGGCAGGCAGGCAGACAGACAGACAGGCAGGCAGGCAGGCAGGCAGGCAGGCAGGCAGGCAGGCAGGCAGGCAGGCTGGGTGTGGACAGATGGACAGACAGACAGACAGGCAGGCAGGCTAGGTGTGGACAGATGGACAGACAGACAGGCAGGCAGGCAGGCAGGCTGGGTGTGGACAGACAGGCCGGTTTGGAGCAGACAGACAGACATGCAGGCTGACTGTCAGACAGGTAATCTATGACCGACACACTTACTCTTTAGTGAGAAGGGGGCAAGACTTGAGGATGAAGCGGTTGAGGGCAGTGTCCTGGTAGGTGACGTCAGGGGGAGCGGTGGGACTCTTTAGATTCAGGCAGCGGACAATGATGTAGAGCACCGTGGCAACAGCTGCCAGCTTCACGCCATCAAACATGGCGGGCATCTCCGGGGTGAGGGTGTACACGTCTGACTCGTGGGCGCTCATGATGGCACTGGAAGACACGTACAAGACTACGATAAACACTGACTGATAAATCTGTGAACTCTTTACTGGTTGACAGTGAAATATGAACACAAATAATGGAAATGAAAAAAGCTGCGTCATCTAAGAGTTTCTTTTCCTGTCTGAGGAACTACCATTTTTTCCACATAAAGATAAACATTCAGCTGCTGTGAAAAACTAAACAAAAGAGGAACAGAAAGGGGTTTTAGATATTGGGACATCCAAAGCTGCAATGTCAAATTAGAACACTTACACTTTTAAATGCTTTGATGATAAAAAACAAACAAACAAATATCTTCTTCGTCCAAAGTCGTAAATTTGTGTAGGGACAGGTCACAGTGATGAGGTCAGATCTGGAACCAAACTAAACAAAATAAGTACGGTGAGCAAAAGTCATAACAGTCTGTCATAACATTGATCTCGTTAAGACGGCATAACGAGACATGGGTCTCCATGTCTTAAGCTACATTCAAATCAACAGCCCCACAGCATTATTATTAACAATGCAGTGACCTCAAAACTGTGTGTCCACAAACCAGCCTACTGAATAGAGAGCAGTGACCTAGAGCCACCACCATGGAACCAACATAGACCCAATCACAGACAGAATTCCCTCACTGATTATAATCAATAACTACACTACACTGGCTACCAAGGTCAACTATAAGTTCACTTGAAATACTGTTTTAACTTCTACAGTTTTTAAAATCTCGGATCGTCCTTAAAATACATTGGAATTTCCATCAATACAACTAGTTTGTTATCTGTAAATTATCTGAAGGTAAAATGAGAAGAAAATTGAAGAAAAAATATAAAGCTGTAAAAAAAAAAAAAAAAAACTGGCAACTGATTTAATAAGTAAATATACATATATATATATATATATATATATAAATCTAATAAGCGGTCATGGCTGCGAAAAAGAATTAAATCACACCTTGACCAGTCAATTAAGTCCAGGTGGCATACAGTTAGCACATGCATGACAACATATTAACAAACATACTTTTCTAGATATTCAGGAGAGTCACAATTGTCTCCCACCCCGCTAGGATGTCCTCTCTGGCCCCCGGGGCCCCCGGGGGGGGCACCATCATTATTTACTAACACACATCCTGCCAAGATAGCTTAAAGCTATAGAAAAACCAAAGATGCGATGCATCTTACAAACATTAAGAAAATAAATCACACTGTGCCATGTATAAAATATGTGCACGTCAAATGGTGAGGTTACTGATAAGTGACAGCATCTATTTTTAGTGCTAATAACGTTACTACAAGCTCGTGCTACAGTAGCATCACCACCATCTATCAAGTGATGAGAAAAAGACAACAATACCGTTAACCGTTGTTTTGCTAAACCGTGTCCGGTCGTTTCCTCTTCCCTTGTGAATCTGTAACTAAGTTTTCCATGAGGATGACACTATATATATCTATATCTTATCTAAACATAGTTTAATGTGTCAGAATGTTTCTTTCTAGAAGCTCTCCAAGCTTCCCATGGGCGTCAAATCTCCAACTGACATCTCGGAATCCTCTTCCTGGTAGATGAGACAGCTCTTAGGGACAGCGCTGATTGGACAACCCCACTAGCTACGGACACCGCTCATTGGACAACACCACTAGCTACGGACACTGCTCTTTGGACAACACCACTACCTACGAACACTGCTCATTGGACAACACCACTAGCCACGGACACCGCTCATTGGACAACCCCACTGGCTACGTAATTCTTTTCTCACGGATTCTCCCAACCCCTACATCGTGATTGGTTAAAAACAAATAAAGGTTTATCTTTAATTAATAATTTAACGTGATTAATGAAGCTAATTTAACCCATTGACCTGAATTAGGGCACAATTTCGACACAACATAATCTCAGAAACCTCTAAAATATTCAACCGAAAGCTTTGCTATAAATCTGGAAAAGTATTTATTAAGTTAGGTACTGTAGGCTGACAGAAATCCACTAGATGGAGACAGATGTCTCTCCATAAAGACGGACAGTGCCAATAAGTGCTTTTTTAAAGGCTTTTTCATAAAAAAAAAATCATAAAATTAGGCATTACAGTCTGATTATTTCCACATTTTATTTCTAAATTGAATGCATCCTATTGGTCTTTTGTAAATATAGCCACCAGCAAGGTGAAAAGTATGGAGGCTTTATAGCGCTGACTGGTTAATCCATATTTTAAAAAAAGGAAAGGAAAAAAGAAAGCAGAGAAGCTGATTTAGAGCCCTCCTACCATCTCTGTCAATCTCAGCAGGGGAACATAGCGGTTCAACACCACCTCTGACCTGGGAAGGTTACAATTACATCCTTATTGGGGAAATAAACATGAAACTTTTCAGTCCGACGTTAATCTTTCAATTTGTTACAGTCTGTATACTTATTGCTGTCAGCTCCGTTAAAGGTGAGTTTTTAAAATTTACTTTAAAAAAAGGAAACATAGAAATGAAATATAGACATGCTGATAGACCACTCAACCGATGAAGTTTATTGCTTTAGATCTACACGTTGTATAGGTGTATACCAGCGTGATGATGACGTTTGATTATGAAGGCTACAAGTTGATTACAGTCTATACTTTGCACTAAACAGTTGAACTGGTAGACCTAACACATTGATATTCTGAACTCAACTGTTATGAAGATGTTAATTACATTTTTAGACACGAATGTTTCTAAACATACTCAAGTGGTCTCTCATAAACTGATGCTCGAAGGGAAAAAAACTTTTCCTCTCCTCTTTAAATTAAAACTGCTTAGGCAAGATTATAGATGTCTGATCTTGGATCTGATGAATCTGACAACATCCAGTTCTTTATGAGACCACTGGCCAGGCTTTTGGGAATTCAAATCATGTGAACAATATCCATATACTTGTGTACTCCTGCTCTGATGCTGTTGTTATTTTAAAGATTCACTCTCAGTTTGTGAGACACTGTGCCTATAGTATTTGGTGACCATTGTCTATTCCAAAGGTTATTTTACTGAAAGATTTTAGATCTGAAAGATGCAGCAAGTGCACATCTCTCTGTGCTACACTAAGGCACCGGAAACCTCCATAAAATAGGCCTCTGTGCTGCAGATGCACATGTGTGCACCTGTTCACCTGTTTTCGATCAGAGGAATCAACTGTAACAGTCTCTGTGAACCCATCCATGGTGTCTTGAATATAAATTGCTCTGAGAGAAGGAAATGCATTCCTATCGCCACAGCTCCTTGTTCTGTGACCTGGATTATCCACCAATCTTTTAATCCAGAGTCGGCACACAAACACATTCTGTTAGTTCAGTCAAGTGCTTGTTGGAATTAGCTTCCCTGCTAATCTAAATCAGAAACTTGCACACATTCACCTGTGACTGTTGTAAAATCAGGTGCCCTCAGGTCCCTGTCACCACTGGCATTATTCATGAACAAAGTGAATGTAGCTGTTTGATCAAAAGAGACAACACACATGTGGTCTGGCCATACCTGCTTGCCAATGCCCACCCCTGTCAGATCTTGGAAGCTAAGCAGGTCAGAGCCTGGTTAGTACTTGGATGGGAGACACTGGGACACCGGATGCTACAGTGGGGCGACTAGAGGAAATGTTGTTGTGTTCTTAGGCACCATGACACTTCACCCTACTTGCCTCAGGGGGAATGTCCCTGTACTTGCTGTAAATTGCTCTGGATAAGTGTGTCTGCTAAATTACATAAATTGACTAAAAAATAACTGTCTTGTTCCATATCACACATTCAACTGTATACTATTCACTATAAAACATTGTATACTGCATTCAGTACTACAGTACATTATTTATATGTAGAATACGTTGATATGATCAAGGACCTCACTGTTCTACCTTCACTGGCTGATTCCATGGAAACAGTGGTCAGTGAGTCAGCTCTGTGGAACTCAGTGGTGTCATGGCCAGTGTTGGTCCCAACACCAGCACTCGTGTTTAGTTCCCACAGCTTTGGACAGCAAAAATATGAATGACCATATATGTCTATGGAACACAACACTTAGTCCATATCCACCAGTCTGCCGTCCCAGAATGGTCTTGTGGTCATTTTTGATGGAGGAGCATGGTGTGACTGTAGTTATTTGATTGTGACTACCTAAACCATTGTTTACTGGAGCAGTCTTTTTTTTAAACATAGACTAAATGTTCTACTTCAACAGCGTCGCTGTATGTGTAATAATGTTTTGTTATACACATTATACACATATATGTAGTGTATATATGTTATATACATATACTGTATATATATATATAGTGCTGTCATGAGCTGTTCTGTGACATGTAATCAATTATCTCGTCAAATCACCTCTCCACCTTCCCCTCAGGTGATTACTGTCAGGTGAACCACTGCCATAATGGAGGAACATGTGTGACTGGGGTAGGAGATGACCCGTTCATCTGTATCTGTGCAGACGGCTTTACTGGGGACACCTGCAACCTCACAGAGACTGGTAAGGCCAGGATGAGTGTTGAACGTCACTTCATTCAGAGCAGAGGTGTCAAACTCGTGCCATCGCGGGCCAAGAGGGTGCAGGTTTTTCAACCAAGCCCCTACACCAGCTGACTTCAATAACAAGTTTGATTTCACTAAGTGGAGAGGCTTGGTTGACACGAAAACCTGCACCCTCTTGGCCCGCGATGGCACGAGTTTGACACCCTTGATTTAGAGTCAGCTGACCGTGACTTTTGTTGAGTTTGTTGTCTGGTTCACCTCTCGCTCCTTCTCCAGGACCCTGCAGTCCCAGTCCCTGCAGCAACGATGGTTCCTGTGAGGTCATCACTTCGACCAGACGTGGAGATGTGTTCAGCGAGTATGTGTGTAAATGTCAGCCTGGCTTCGAGGGTGCCCACTGCCAGATCAGTAAGTTACTGACCTTAAGTGATCCACCTCACACCTGACAACTCACCAGTGCTCTCACCTGCCCTCCAACATGCCCCCACTCACAAGGTCAGGTGAACTCTCCCAGGCCCAAAACCAGTCACACACTGTGTGGGCACACACACACCTGGGAGACAGACCCACTTCATCGTAGCAGGACTACAGTAACTCCCAGAAAACACACTATACATCATTCAGGGCTTCTACTGTACTGTCACAGTAAATATGAAAACACCTCCAAAATGTCCACTCTGTTGCTGTCCGATAGACTGTGAATACGTCACTGTGGTCAGTTCATGACGCTCATGAAAGACCTTCTTTCAGTTGGCTGCTCTTTCAGTGCTAATGAGTACTGGCCAGTCCAAGTCTCTTAGCAAGCAGCAGATATTTATACAACCTTACAATATTGTCGGATTAGGTTAATCCCCAAAGAATGAAATGTTGTCAAAAAAAGTATACAAATTTATATATGTATACTCACATAGAATAATTGTACAAACAGTAGTACTAAATAGCTAAATCTAATCTAGAACCTTCTTTCTCCATTCCTAATGTGGTACGATACTGAACTGCAGACTGAATGGGATGACTCTTCTAAACCTTCTGTGTCTAGTTATTATGAACTGCTGTACTTTGTAAACTGACACACCCAGGATGTGGTGTATGGGCTGGTTTAAGTATGGGATCCAATGGACAAAAGCGGGCATGTGTGTGTGTGTGTGTGGGTGTGCTGGTTCATGATTGTATGGGCTTGTTTATGCTCAAAAGCGCGTGTCTTTTCACTGGTATTCCTTTCCAACTGTGTGTGTCACACTAAGATTGTATGTGATTTGGGCCCTTTGGATAAACACCAGAACAAAAGGTTATTTCAGGAGTGTTGGGACTTTCCTCAGTCAGGTTTTCCCTCCGCTATCTTATCCAGTCTCTGTTCCACCTGTAGTCTTCAGAGGCTTCTCTAATCTGGTCACATGACTTTAGCTGAGCATAGGAAGCACCCTCCGTGTCCACTACACACACAGCTTCATCCTGTAATGCTGCCCTGCTGACCACCAGCTGTAGTGTGTGCCGTCTGGTGTTCCACGCCCTGTGAGCTGCTGTTGAGTCAGACGTCACTGTGTTTGTATTGGTGGGCGGATCTCTGAGTTTCTAGAAGTATCCTTTAGTGGCACCAGTGTGGGTGGGATGTCCTTAATGAGAGATCAGTGGTTATCTAGGTATGGGACATCCTGTGTGGATTGGCACAGTGTTTATTTGTGTATGTTTGTGTTTATTTATTGTGGAATATTCCTTTATGAAACAATGCTAATTAGCCAATTCAAATATAGCGTCTTAAGTGTGTGTGCTTGAGTCTACAAATCATGGTTTTAAAGATGTGACAAATCCTCTTAGTGTTGACGGGAACAGCAGCTCAACAGACCAACAGGATGTGACGTCACTGATATCTGGCTTCTAGATGGATCCAGCATGGATAAGTCTGGATAAGTGTGTGTGTGTGTGTGTGTGTGTGTGTGTGTGTGTGTGTGTGTGTGTGTGTGTGTGTGTGTACGTGTCTACCCAAGGAAATTCTTCAGATACTTTCCAAAACTCTGTCATGTTAGCAGATTCTCACTTTTATCTTGTTGAAGCAATTCATGAATTCTAGCACAATAGTTGTCTACATCATCAATCTGTTGTGTCTTCATTTTGAAAATGTTAATGATTAAGTAGTATTGTAGTATCTGTCTTAAATGTAAATAAGGAAAGACTACAGACAGCAGTGCTGCTCCCTAGCAGGAACTCAAGGCAAGGATGCCCTCAGGTGGAGAACAGAGAAATCTGCAGCCCACAAATAGACCCTCCTGAATTACTGCTTTACAGGCCACACCCACCCGGCCCCCCCCTCTGACCTCCCTCCCTCTGACCTCCACCCTCACCCCCTCCCAACCTCCCCCCTATCCTCGCTGCCCCTCCTCCGACCTCAGAGTCACCTCTGTCATCAGGTCTGAGTGGACAGACGGCACCTGCAGACAGGAGGGGCGATGGAACACAGACGGGGGTATTGTGTTGCTCCACCTGGCTCGTAAAAGCAGACCTGGGTTACTGCTGCAGCCCTCCTCCTTCTCCCCCCTCAAGGTTCATGTGTTGGGGGATGGATTACAGAGACGACCCCAAGAGAACTGCCACATGATGTGTTTTTACTGTTTTTCAGACGTTAATGACTGTGCCAGCCAGCCCTGTAAGAACGGAGGGATGTGTAGAGATCTGGATGGAGACTATGTCTGCCAGTGTCCTTCACCCTATGTAGGAAAACAATGCCAGCTGCGTAAGTTAATGAAACAACTTGCTGTTTATGACAAATCCACTTCACATAATATTCAGCCAAAATGCTGATCTTGTATTGTAATTACATGGATGTGAATCCAGCTGTGTGTTTGTGTTTCAGGTTGCATCTCCCTCCTGGGTATGGAAGGCGGGGCGATTGTTGAGTCCCAGATTTCTGCCTCCTCTGTGCACTACGGCATTCTGGGTCTCCAGCGCTGGGGTCCAGAGCTGGCTCGACTCAACAACCAGGGCATGGTCAATGCCTGGACATCAGCCTCCCATGACAGAAACCCCTGGATCGAGGTGAGAGGACCACCACACACAGGCTGGAGGTCATTGTTGACCATAATTACTGTTAGTTGTAGCAGTACTTACAATGTGAACGCTTCTATTAATACTATTTACTGTATTATTGACCAATCTGACGTCTGCTGACCTTTGACCTTAGATCAACTTGCAGAAGAAGATGCGTCTGACAGGCATCATCTCTCAGGGCGCTAGTCGCATGGGCACCGCTGAGTTCATCAAGGCCTTCAAGGTGGCGTCCAGCTTTGACGGGAAGACCTACACGACCTTCAGATCTGAGGGTCAAAGGAAGGACAAGGTAAGGGGTCCCCTGGGGCATACAGCAGGGGCTTCTTAAAACTGGCCATTGATCCTCTGTCTTCTGCCTTGTGCCCCAGGTGTTCATAGGTAATGTGGACAATGACAGCACCAAGACCAACATGTTCGACCCACCGATTGTGGCTCAGTACATCCGCATCGTTCCTGTGGTGTGTCGCAAGGCATGCACCCTGCGCATGGAGCTGGTCGGCTGTGAACTCAATGGTAAACTGACAGAAACACTGCGGTTTAGGTCCAAAAATGGCTTTGCATGTCTTTAATGTGTTCTGCTTGGGCATTGGTTTCTGTCTGGTTTTTCACATCTCTTTCCCGGTCCTTTCCCTGTGCGTCTGCCCTCCCTCATCCCTCCCTCATCCCCCCTTCGTCCCTCTCTTGTCCCTCCTTCATCCCTCCCTCATCCCTCCCTCATCCCTCCCTCATCCCTCCCTCACCCCCCTTTCGTCCCTCTCTTGTCCCTCCTTCATCCCTCCCTCATCCCTCCCTCATCCCTCCCTCATCCCTCCCTCATCCCTCCTTCATCTCTCCTTCATCCCTCCCTCATCCCTCCCTCATCCCTCCCTGTTGTTGTTAAAGTGTACTCAAACACCGCAGGTTGCACTGAGCCCCTGGGGATGAAGTCCCGCCTCATCTCTGATGGACAGCTCTCCTCATCCAGTGCCTTCCGCACCTGGGGCATCGATGCCTTCACCTGGCACGCTCAGTTCGGCCGGCTGGACAAGCAAGGCAAGACCAATGCCTGGTCGGCTGCAACCAACAACCGCTCTGAGTGGTTACAGGTAAGCTGGCAATCAATCCTGCCAGCCACTCAGGAACTTGCCTGGGTAAGTAAGCGTTATCTTGCCTGAATGTGGCTAAGCAGCCAGCCTATCCCTCCCCCCGTCTGTCTCCAGGTGGACCTGGAGAAGCCGAAGCGCCTCACAGGCATCATCACCCAGGGTGCTAAGGACTTTGGGGTGGTGCAGTATGTGTCCATGTTCAAAGTGGCTCACAGCAACGACGGGCAGACCTGGAGTTTTGTGAAGGATGAGAAAACCGACACGGATATGGTAAGAGACAGCAGAGTGTACGCTGAGCAGTACGCTGGGCAGTACGCTGAGCAGTACGCTGAGCGGTACGCTGGGCAGTACGCTGAGCAGTACGCTGGGCAGTACGCTGAGCGGTACGCTGAGCGGTACGCTGGGCAGGACGCTGGGCAGGACGCTGGGCAGTACGCTGGGCAGTACGCTGGGCAGGACGCTGGGCAGTACGCTGGGCGGGACGCTGGGCAGTACGCTGGGCGGGCGGCGGTACGTTGGGCAGGACGCTGGGCAGGACGCTGATCAGACTGTGTCAACGACTACTTGTGTGGCTGCAAATCCTTAAATTCCTCTGACAGCAACCATATTTGAAATTATATTTAATTTGTACTTATGGTACTTGTGGTACTTGAGATGTGAAGTGAGGAGTTGGGATTTTTTTGTTGCCATGATCACTTGTAACAAAGCCATCTGGCAGCTTTGCTGACGCAAACTAAGACTTTAGTGTCTCTGAGGCCCCCGTCTGCGTCAACATCTCCCACGTCATCCTGTGGCACACTGACACCACGTCTCTCTCTGGACAATCTCTTCACTTCCTATTTTGAGTGTGGTCCCATAGTGGTGTGGTCCCTATACCCCCCCTCTCTCTCTTACACCCCTGGGACTGGGAGTAGCTGCTGTGTGAGAATAGAGCTTGGCTTTAATGATTTGTATCTTTGGGAGAAAAAAAAAGAAGAAAAAAAAATCATCTTTAATCTTTTTTTTGAGTGCAGAGTTTTCTGACCCTCGACATGATGAAATAGCCTGCAGCCTTTTCTTACAATCTGGGCTGTCAGCTTGTTATGAGTGAGGTCACTGCTGCTTGATTTACACCCTCCACTGGACGATCAGAGATCGTCCCACTGTCCCATGTCTCCTGTTCCCATCCTTTATGTCTTCATAAACATTACTTCTGTGTTGATGTTCTCTTGACGTTCATATACATCACATATGTGCTCTCTTGCAGCTTTTCCAAGGCAACATTGACAACAACACTCACAAGAAGAACTTGTTTGAGCCTCCCTTCTACGCCCGCTACGTACGTGTAGTTCCCTGGGAGTGGCACGAACGGATAACTCTGCGCATGGAGCTGCTGGGCTGTGACGACTAGAACTACATTTCCCAGAAAACACCAGGGCTCAAGCTACACCCACCACCACATGGAGCTGCTAGACTACTTTGACTAGAACTACATTTCCTGTAACTCGTGATCAACAACATACATCATAAGTGCACACTTGGGGGTGGGGGGAGGGTGGAGGCACTGAGCAGATATCTAATAAATAGAATGTAAGTGTGTAAATGCGTGCAACTGAGAACAGCTTTGGGTTTTAAATTGTCGTTTTCTACATCCAACTGTACACTTGATGAAGCTTGCGTCTGTTCAATTGTTAAATAAGCCTATATTTTGTATCAATGTGCTTTCTTTCCCTAGTGACAATTCAATGCATTGTAGTTTTATTAACAGGTCAGAGGCTTCACATTGATTGTGCTTTGAATTTAAATTACACAACCTCACAATCAATAGGACAAATTAACAGAGGGGTAACTGTGCAGTGTACATACTTATTAGAATAAGCCCTTTACTGTAACTTTAATATTATCCCTAATGACAATTTTGTAGAGTACATTCATGGAAGATGGTATTTGATAACATATAAGCACAGAACTTTTTTCCATTTGAACAGATTTACTCAATTAATTTCATTCCAGTATGATAAATAGTGTGTTATACTCTCCATTGAGATTCTGTGTCACACTGTGACTCAAAATGTGGTTTTGCATTCTTTTTTAAAGAAATATGTTGGTATTCAACCGAGGTCATTAAATAAACCGATTCAAGACTTAAGTGGAACATACCGTCCCTCTCACCACTTCATTTCTCATTCTAAAAGTCCTTCCCCATACTATGCAAATACCTGAGTTTGAATTTCACTCATTTTGACTTTTGTTTTGAAATGTCCTTGTCTAATTGTCTCCATCTCTTACTGAATTGCTCCTCATTTCATCCAAGTTGCTTCCAACTCTGTTGGGAGAAGAACATAGTTCTTGGAGGGCCACAGTGTCCTGTTCCACCCAGGATATTAAGACTCCCAGCAGAGTTGTAAGCTGACCTTCCTTACAAGACCAAAGTATTGATGCTGTTCTGGATTTTGAAGTTGACCACATCAATGCGTGGTAGAAGAAGACACTATTCGACTCGCTTTAGTCTCTCATTTCACACAGGACTGGGTTAGGACCACAGTTTAGACCACAGTCTAAACCACAGTCTACACACCACAGTCTACAGACCACAGTCCACAGACAGTTCCAGTCTAGCATGCTCTCCTGCTATCACCCAGTCTAGACAGAGAGAGAGTTCTAGTGTGGATCACAGTGCTTGTTCCTGTCTCTGTCTCTTTCTTTCCCAGTATCGCTGCTCTACAGCTTGGTGTTTATGGTAGTAATTACACCCTGTAAGACCCTCGTCCCCCTGCTATTCCACCGGCCCTGGTATGTCTAGCCTCTAGCCAGACCTTTAATCTGCACTCTGCAATGGTGATGAATACACAGAGGAGCTGAACACATCCAACACCTCTGCAATCACTGTGTGTGTCTGTGTGTGTGTTTTGTGTAACTGTGTCGTTTTACAACTGGGCAGGAGCCTTTGTACCAGAGTAATTCACGGCTCTGGCTTGACCAACATCTGCTTTCCGAGTGTTTACTAAGGATGGTTTAGATGAGAGGAGCCTCCTTTGCTTTCTCCACATGTAACAAAACAGACCCCTCCTATTCAACCAGATGGCCAACATGAGCTCATTTGTTTTAGTTGGTGCTCCTTTAGAAGATGCTGGTTCCCCAAATGACAGCTGTGGGAAGAAAAACAAAACAATATTGGTAAAACTTCACAATAATGAGGTGAATTTCACACTGGAGGGAAATTGACTCCATGAGCACAGCGTTGAGATGGCGATGACGTCATAACAAAATGGTATTCCTTAATTTAAATAAATAGGTGAGTTTGCTCTAAAACACTTTTTTTTCTTACGCTCTGTATCAGCTGCAATGCGAAGAGTTTTACGTGTTTTTCCTGCGTCATCCCAAAAAGAAAGCGGGATTGCCAGACAACTCTTGACGCTCCTCTGTGCTGTTTGGATCCTGATCTTCCTCATCATCCTCTTCCTCCAGACATCTCTGCTGCTGTTATCATCGCAGGTGGGAACAGTAGACCGTGTGAAGTACAAGTATAAAGTTCGTGCCACCACGTGAACGGTAAGTGTATTCATACTTTAACACAGTTAACATTATTTCAAATGCATGGTTTGCTATTTGTTAGATATACATTGGTACACAGTTGATTTAATTAATCATTTTTTTCCAACAATGGGAATCGGACACCCACCTGGGGGTAGAATGCAACTTTAGGTTATCCTCTTGCGGTACAAAGTGAAATATTCATGGCAGTTAGTGATCTGAGTTATCAGAACATGAACTGTGCAAAATGTTGTGGCTATTTTTCAAAAATTATATACTGGATGATCATCCTTTAATGAAAACTGTTACAACTGAGAATGATGGGATAGCTTTTGCTGCATCTCACAGATCTGAACAATAACCTATTAAGGGAAGGGCACATTATTTTTTTCTTTAATTAAAAACAGTCCTCCAGGTAGACTTTACATTAGACCATATCTAATCAGACTGTTAATGCAAAGCTTAGACAATGTGTGAACACTATGGCTTAAAATATAATGTGAGCAACTGCTGTAGAAATTAATGTAAATGTGCAAATTATGAGCTTTTCGTTGCATGAAGTGTAATCTATCTATCTATCTATCTATCTATCTATCTATCTTAATAAATAGGATAGGATAGGATATCTGATAACTTGTTAAAACTTCAGGGGGAAATGTGTCTTACACTGTGCAACAAACAACTGCTCTCTGTTTGCATTTAATAATGCATGATCCTATTAGCCCGGCAGTCATAAAGAATTGGGAAAGAGCCAGATTCAATAAAATACACAATTTGACAAAACGCACGGTCTTTTTGTATCAGAATAATATATTGAAAACATAATTATGTGTCCCATCTGAGAACCAGAGTTCTGCTGTTCTGCCCTCCTGGAGATACAGACAGTAGTCAGGATGGTCCTGGGTCACCAGCTCCCCCTGCTGGTCACACAGCTGCTATTCATGTGCTGCCACACCGCCACAGCATCCACCAGTAGATTCTTCTATCAAGATTCCCTCAACGGCAGTGGAGAGAGTAAAAGATTGATATTTCCTGACTGTTCTTTTAAGGATAACTGCAACATTATGCAGCCATGACTTTGTTCCACTTCAATGAATGATGACCAGTGCACCAGTAATAACATACATCCTGGGCTATCATGTGTAAGCTTTGCCACCCTGTATTGTTTTGGTCACCTGAGACTCTGTACCTCCTGCCTCCCTTCCAGTCCACTTTAATGGTGTGCAGCTCCATGTGGATTCCTCTCAGCTCTCCGTTTTCGGTGCGAGGGGCGCCAACGCCACCCTGCCCTGCCGCTACTGGTACGAGCCTGAGGTGAGCTCTCCCAGGAGGGTGCGGGTTAAGTGGTCCTGGTTGCCTGCTGCCGGGGGCAACGAGATGGATGTGCTTGTGGCCTTTGGACCTCGTCACCGGTTCTTTGGAGATTTCAGGTATGGATCATAAAACTTACAGGAATAATGTACAGTGTGTATTGTTTAAACAATTCAACTGGCGATCAGTTAAGAGTTTTACGGCTGTACATTTCTGTTGCACCAGGGGCCGAGTTCACCTCATACAGGACTTCCCAGGAGACGCTACGCTGGTTGTGACTGAGCTACAGCTGAAAGACACAGGCCGCTACCGCTGTGAGGTCATCGATGGCTTGGAGGATGAGAGTGTGCTTATCGACCTGGAGTTACAAGGTACAGTTCCATCTTTTAATGATGTTGACTTCTCACATCGCAACATTTACATTTATTCATTAATGTACATGTCAGTCCCAGAATGTTATGACATTAAAGAATGTCATAACATTCTTTTTTTTGTGAAAGTCTATCTTAAACTCATCTTCTCCCTACTATCTGTCCCCCCTCCAGGTGTGGTGTTTCCTTACCAGCCTCCTCAGGGACGTTACCGCCTCAATTTCCAGGAAGCCCAGCAAACCTGCGCAGGGCAGGACTCAGTCCTGGCTACCTTCGAGCAGCTCTTCCAGGCGTGGGAGGACGGGCTGAACTGGTGTAACGCTGGCTGGCTGGCAGACGGGACGGTGCAGTACCCCGTCACTCGATCCCGGGAGCCGTGTGGGGGAGCGGGACTCGCCCCGGGCGTCCGAAGTTACGGGATCCAACATCGCCTCCTGAACCGCTACAATGCCTTCTGTTTCTCCTCCTCTCTCCGCGGTGAGAGAGTCTTTACCACTGTACCACTTTACCAATGTCCTGCTACTGGTTTCTTTAACATTACGAAACATATTCTATACACATTGAGACATAATAAAAACAAATCTGCTCATTTTGTATAATCTTTGTATTCCCCGATTATCCTCCAGGGAAAGTGTATTACCTCCAGAACATGGACAAACTGAACTTCACGGAGGCCCAGCAGGCATGTGAAGAGAATGGGGCTACGATGGCCAAGGTGGGCCAGATGTACGCTGCCTGGAGGTACCAGAGTCTGGATCGTTGTGATGCAGGCTGGGTGGCTGATGGGAGCCTGCGCTACCCTATCTCCAGGCCCCGCGCCAACTGTGGCCCCCCGGAACCAGGGGTGCGCAGCTTTGGGTTCCCACCCCTGCAGGACAAACATGGAGTGTACTGTTACAGTGCTGTCACAGAAAAGACATAGGCTCTTCATGTCCAGCTAGAGGTCACAATGTATTTACAAGGGAAACGTTGTCAAGCTTTGAAATGGGATGGGATACAACCACTGACTGTCAACACAATGATGCAAGTCTAAGAGTTCATACAAGCCCCTGGTGATGGGGCTGCACATATGATCACATGACAATGAAATGACACGGATTGGTCATGTTTAATACAGGTTAACATAACTCACAGTTATAACATGACCATACCATGTCTTCTGCTGCAATAACTTGAACATGAAATGCATTTTAGTAATACCTCATACACTTTGATACTGTATTTATCTACTATGTAAAGTTGACAACATATTGAAGCAGATGTACTGGAAATAAATAAGTGGCTTTTCCACTCCTGTGAAATGAACATATTTCTACTGTATTGGCATATACCTCAGTTAGTTCTTTGTTGTTGGTGATGGTTTATTTATGCTGCTGACCACTTGTAATTAACTTATTTAAAAAATATATATACATTAGCACTGTAAAGACATGATTGTTTTTGTGTCTTTTCCCTTCCTCTGTCTCTTTCCCTCTTGCACACAAACAAAGGATTCACAGAGGCTATTGGAGCACAAAGATGAGTGAGACTGATGGGGTCAGGAGCAGAGAGAGATGGAGAGAGGTGTGGGGGAGCAGAAAGAGATGATAAGATTGGTGATGAGCAGAGAGAGTGCAGGGTGTGTGGAGGAGATAGAGATAGTGGGGATGAGAGGTGTGGGGTGTGGGGTGAGGAGGAGAGAGATGTGGAGTGAAGAGGAGAGAGATGTGGGGTAGAGGAGGAGAGAGAGGTGTGGGGTGAGGAGGACTGTGTTCAGGAGATCTAGGTCTGAGAGGGAACTTGACATGGTAAACGGGTAGAGGAGTAGAAGTGTGAGAGGGCGGGACAGAGAGGACATTGAAAAGGACTTCTTTCATTCCAAGGGTGGGACTGACAACACCAGCCTCCCACCCTGTTGGGCAAACAGAAATGCACCTTGGTGTTATTATTCCAATGACTCAAATCTTATTTCCACCCATGTTGCTGCTTCAGAAACAAAGAGTCCACTGAGAGTCAGGCAGAAGGTGAAAGGCTCTTATGTTGTCTTTACATGGAATGCTCAGATCGTGACTCTTCTGGAAGGAGACTGAAGTGACTGATTTTTGGTTGTGTCTCTGGTCTGTTGGTTGAAGGTCTGTTGCTCATGTAATCAGTTACAGTTTAAAGTAGCGTTGGAGTCTGTTGAAAAGATCATAAAAACAGGTCTGAAACGATATGGAATTTAACTTCAGGATTCATGGTTTTCGTAGTCCCCTCCTGGAGAACCCGTACCATTGGACCCGTCCAGTGCTCCACCCTGCTAGCAAGGGAGTCAGGTGGCTCAGCAGGTTAAGGCGTTGGCCTCATGATCGGAAGGTTGTGAGTTCGAAGCCCAGCTGTGGCTATGTGATGTTGTGTCCTTGGGCAAGGCACTTCACCCTACTTGCCTCAGGGAGAATGTCCCTGTACTTAAAATGTAAGTCGCTTTGGATAAAAGCGTCTGCTAAAGGAGGTATTATATAAATTATATAATTGGTTGCAAAATGCACTGCATTTCAGAGAAACTGGATTCTGATGTGATCTAAAAAAATTCTAAACTCAAAACACGTACTGTATAAACACTGCAGCCAGTAAAAATGAGTATCTTCATTGAAATTCTTTGATATGTTTTGGGAATAAAGAAATGATGCACAAACTGTTTATTTCAGGCACATCCAGGTACATTCTACAGAGATGGAACACCATATCTTGAAATAAGGCTTGTTGCAGGAGTGTATTAAACCAGAGATTAGATTTCAGTGCCATATCTGACCATTTCTATTCTATGTTTGCATCTTGACTATATATTGTATACACCACACATTGCTTTAGTAACAGAGTATCAGTGTATCTCTCCTGTTGTACCTGAGTCCAACAAGATATCTGGCAGTAGTATGATCCATATTCTATTGCTGTTCTGAGGCAAGTTAAGTTTTAAGTAGATCTCATTCTAAGTCTCGTGGTGATTTCGTGAATAGAAATTCTCCCATTCTGATCTTCCTATACAGCAGGTGACAGAGTCTGTAAGAGGCACAGCCTCCTACATACACAAGAGGCAGAACCAGTGCACAAGTTTAGCAATGAAAACTTAACTAGAAGCAATTCGCACTGCGATGGTTACAAAGGTATCCTAGGTCTTTCCTCTGAGATAACATCAGACAACAATTACATGGATTATAGTTACTTAATGAAAGTGTATCAAGGCACACCTGTCTAATATAAATGCTATGCACTGCACAGCCAGGTAACTGAAGCTGGTGACTTTACAGAACACAAAAAAACGACGTTTGCAAGGTCAGTGCTAATTCAACTTCAGCCTCTTCAGAAAATGAATACAATGCAGTTTCACACCTGACTGAAATTGAAATACACGGATTAGAGTCCTGTTCTAATAATCCTACTTCAGCTTTGATATTGATTCTCTCTGATTTATGCCTGGTCTCTGAAGTAGGATCCTCCTGTGTTACACTGCAGGCTGAAGCTTACTATGGGTGCAAGGCTTACTGTACTGCTGCTGCTGGGTGAATGAATAAATTAATGGCCTGGTATTCACATTGCTTGCTCTGTTCTCCCAAACTGAATTTTGTACGTGGTGACGACACTTTAGAAGTTTGCATGTTGGTGTTCACTTATTTTCCCTCTATGGCTTTGATTAAATAAATATGAATGCTTTTTTTCTTCAGGAAAGTTCTCTGAATTTTGATGTTGCCAGATGTTTTCCATACATCCGGAAGAAGCTTTGTCAGAAGTGGACAAAAAAATGAACTCTAAACACTAAATCCTAAATAAAATCCTACATCTGTGTCTTCAAAGCCACTTTTTCGAGATCTAATAACATTCGACAAGCTTTGATTTTAGGATTCCTTTAACAGCTGATCCTCTGACCACCCTCCAGGTCTGTCAGCTGGAGGATCTACTGGGTTTTAAACTTCACGGTTTAGATTCTGCTGCACCAGACATGGCTTAAGAACATCCACCAACCAACCTCCCATAGTGACTACTTCTGTCTCAGTCTGTCTAAAGATTGAGCTAACTCAGCTCTTCCACATCAAGTGGGAAATGGACCACTGGTGGGACTTTTCTGTAGAAAGTTCTGGACTAGACATGAGACAGATGCTGGATATGCCATCACCACAGGTATGTCCATTTTGGTTGGAGACAGGGTAATGACGTTCACCTCATCAACGGCATAACAATCCAACACAAACTTGTATTTATATTACTGATAAAAACCAAACAATAATAAAAAATAATCAAATATAATAATCTTTTGGAACAAAAACACTTGATTTACCTCTTTTAAAAACGATCACATATTTAAAATAAAAAACACACAAATAAGAACCTCTCTAGCTTGCTTTGGTCTTTGCAGGAAGACACATCATATGTTAAACATGGTTTGTGAAGTGTATGTGTTCTTTTAAAATTACTATCTAAAAACAGAAACTCCTTGTCCCTCAGTGCTTAATGAAGCCTGCTGCTGGATGATTCTGATAGTCTTCTGGTTGATCTCCTCTGTATTCTGTTGCCAAGGGTTACTGTTGTTAGGGGAACATACAGACACAATTTGAATCAACAAATCCATGAAATACCTTTATGTCAATACACTGTTTATATTATTACAGGATTTTACTGGATGGAATTGCAGTCGTTTTAGAGAACACTGTGGGGTACTAAAGGGGTACTTACAGTTGATACATTGCACCTGGGGTTTCTCCCACTGTCCGTCTGCCATGCAGCGGACCACAGGCAGGTGGCGCTGCATGAAGCCTGGGTTACATTGGTAGCGGATGATGGAGTTGACTGGGTAGAGCTCCTTCCTGTTGCCAAACATCCTGGCATTCTCCACCACAGGCGGTGACCCACATGACACTAAGGGGTGGGGGGGGAAGGACACTTCAGATGATGTGGACTAGATCATGGCTCGTCACTCTCATGGTTCTCACGTTACACTGTGTATACACAGTTGCAAAGCAGCAAATCCTTCAATTATATTTGCAAAGCAAATACTTTTAAACAGTATTAAAAAAGTGCCTCACCAGAGTCCACTCAATATACATGTACATCCTACTTCAGACAACATAGCACAAGAATGAATAAATAACATAATCCCTTGCTGAGGCCACTGTTTCTACAGGTTATAAAATAAGATAAGATAATCCTTTATTTGTCCTGCAATGGGAAAATTGCAGTTTGCTACAGCAGAAGCTTATAGTACAGCACTCAGAGTAACAGTTAAAAATATAAAAATACAAAATACAAGATACAAGGAATCCTATAAAATATGGAGATAAGGATTTAAGAGTATAAAATAGCAACATAATATATACAATATATAAAGTGAGAGTTAAGCATGAGATAGTGTGTTGGCTGCTGCCATTAATAAGTAGAGTGACATACAGCATAAGTATGCAGAAAAAATATTGCACAAAGTAGTCGTTATGGATGTGGTTCAACAGCAGTGTTTGTTGAACAATCTGACGGCAGCAGGAAGGAAGAACCTGCGGAACCTCTCCTTCACACACCGAGGATGAATCAGCCTATCACTGAAGCTGCTCTCCAGAGCGGACAGTGAGTCCTTTATCCTTGAGCCTGATCACCCAGGTGTGTGTGTGTGTGTGTGTGTGTGTGTGTACCTGGCCCAGCCTTGCAGGTGAAGGGCAGGTGGTAGTTGCAGGGGACATCATTCCACTGGCCGTTCTCATGCCATATCATCACAACACAGTCCTCTCCTGAGGTGAAGTAGTTGTCGGGCTGGTTCGGCCTCCAGTTCTCATATTGCTGAGGAGAGAATAAGATATCAGTGGCAGGAGGTGACATTTAAAGAAGTAGTCTGTCATAGCACAGGTAAACCTGTGTTACCTGTGTTACCTAGGTTACCTGTGTGACTCACCAGAGGAGTTCCATCTGTCCAGCGGAAATCATTCTCTATTGTTTTGTCGTTCAGACCAATCCACTGGTAATCCTGAGCATTAGCTGCATGTGTCGGACAAAAAACGAGGAATACGATCTCTTACAACCTCTTCTCTCTCTCCCTGTCTCCCTCTATCACACACATCATCACAGAGCAACACTCACAGTTGACAAAGTGCTGCTCCTCAGGAGTGATGATGCTGACCAGGTGTGAGTTGAGGTCCCTGCATCGCTGCTCTGCCTCAGCCCACGTCTCCCTCTCAGGGAAGTGCAGGTAGCAGCTCCCCTGGAACTTAATCCAGCCCTCTTCACAATGCTGCTCATCTGGAGCAGCAACACAACAGGGGAACAGTGAGCCAGAAAGACCCAGAAGGTTCTCAGATGGAAACCTGGTGAAAACATCTTTTACAAATAGACTTAGAACAGACTAGAACATGTTTCAAGTCTTATGGAACACACAGAAGTTATGAAAATCACATGATGCTGTCCAGGAAATAAGGAACAGCTGCATCCACTTTCTGACTGAAATGCTGGTAATTAAGCTTTTAAACAATGTTGACCTGAAGAAATGCCAAATGTAAATATTTGGGGGTGCACTCACAGTTGCCTGTGAAGGACAAATCCTTGTTCACTCTCATATTTCTTTCTTTCGTATTATTTTCCTAGCCAAAGGGATCCCTCAATATTTGGATTACATAGATTACGACAGTGTCAAAATCTTCATCTTTGTCTGGATTGCGTTGCTTGTATTGGGATTCACGTTACATTGCCAGGTTTAGCACTTGATAAAGTTCTTCTGTTAAAATGCATCAATCTGTGAGTGAAGCATTCACACCCCACAATTTGGCCCTCTCTAGTTCCCATATGAAGTTCCTCATGGCAACATCCTGTAGAGGCATATTTTTTTGTAGGTAAGTTTCAGGGAGACAAATGACCAGTTTACCATGCGAATTTCCACTGTTTTTCTCAACCGAAAAGCTCAAAGGATTCATTCATTCCGCCACCACACCTTAATGACTTCACAATTTCAGTAAACGGCTACTAGACTGGACTACATGAGGAGGAGCAATGCAGATACACCTCTTTACGTCACCACCAAATCTCACCTTTTCCACTGGTGTGTGACATTTAGTGGTGATGCATGTTGTCAATGTTTCCCCTCCTCCCTGCCACCCTTGTACAGTCTCTCAGCTCAGGACAGAAGGCTGTGTGCTGGAAGTCACTGTGAGCATCACTGTGTAGCCTACACTGCTGAACTCCTCCTCCTCACAGACTGAGCAAGGTTATCCTCAGACACTGTTTGATGACATTTATGATTTTTCCCTCCAAATTCTGTGGGTGAGGATTCGGGGGGGAAGGTAAAGATGTTCGATCTGAATCCTGGTGACAACAGGACTGACTGAGTTCCTAGACACCCACACAACCAAGCAAACACCTTGACACTTTCCCATGATGCAGGCTGCCAAAGGTCACTTTGGGTTTTGCATCCATGTTGTTCCTGTTGTTTTTGAGAGTCTGCTGTTAGTGTTTATTAGCTGAAGCCGACCTCATACCGATCTCACAGCGGTCCCCTCCGTAGCTGGGCAGGCATAAGCATTTGTAAGAATCCGCAATTTCCACACAGGTGGCTCCATTGCTGCAAGGGTTGGAATGGCACACATCAACCTCTGTAAAAAAGGGTTTGGGGGTGAGACTGGTGTCTCGGGGACAGGCTGGGGGGGGAGGGGGGTGGGACTGTTTGAGGGGTGGTGTGACTGGGGGTCAGGGGGTTTGGGACCGGGGTGGGGGGGGGGGGGGGGGGGGGCAAACTGTACATCTCATGGAATCTGAAACCTCAGAGGTGCTGAAACATTTTGATCCAGACTTTAACCGTTACTGTGCTTTTAATATGACCAAAGGTGAAGGTTTGAGCACTAAAGCTTTGGATCAAGGATGCCAAAATGAGTCAAGCATATTTATAAACCATATAGAGTATGGCATGGTCACATGTCCAGTAAGGCTGAAGTCTGAATGAGCGATATGTTTGGGTCAGCAGATCATGTGTTCAGATTCATGGAGAGGCAGACCAGAAGTAGCCTGATGTACCCGAGAGTTAGCAGACATGCAGCTGGGAGAAGGTGCTCTGGAGCAGTGAGGCGTAGCGGAGCAAAAACAACACAGGGTGGACACAGGGTCACTGTAAACAAGTGTGATGGACACACAACCTGCGGGGGCCAAGGCCTCCACAAACACACACATGCCAACCCACAGTGATGCAGTCTGACGCACAACAGGTGCAGGTGAGGACCCAGACCAGACGCAGGCAACAAGAACCCAGGACAAAACAAAGACACATGACGCAATACAGACACCATGAAGACAGGAGAGGGGAACAAAAATCATTGTTAGTACGAATGTCACTTGCAAATATACGAACTGCACAAAAGTCTCAATTTACACCTGACAATGTGCATGGGAATCATGCAAAGAGAACTGGGATTAGATAAACACTCAGAAATGTTACTGTGCTTGCAGAGATGTTTATATATAAATATGAAGATGTACGTTTACAGTTAATGACGGAATATTCTGAGATCAGGACTGAGGGAATAATGCCCAACGTTTCCCCATCAGGAGGACTTACCATACTGGCACCCCTCTCCTCCCAGCCCAGGAGGGCAGTGGCACAGACCCACCCCATCCCGTACTGAGCATGACCCAGCGCCACAGGGGTTGGGCTCACATGGGTTTGGATCAACTAAGGATGGATAAACCAGTACATGAATCAATAAATACTTAGTTAGATTGACTGACTTTGTATCCGGATGTTTGTATTTCTATGAAGATGTTTCACATGGGAACGTATTGAAAACAGATCTCACCCAGGACTGATGCAGGTTCCTCCATCACAGCAGGAGTCTGCAAGGACACAGCAGGGGGTGTGGTGGCAGCAGCAGCTAGACCTGCAGGAGCCAGGATAGGGCTGATGGTCACATAGAACTGCCCATAGTTCTCCACCAGCTCAGCTCCAGCCAAGGCCTCTTCTGGTCCTACTGTGGCCCCAGTTAACACCTTCACATCAGGAGTGGAGGACAGCATTACTGGGGGGATGTCTCCAGAGTGCGTCCCGAAGGAGACTCCGCTGGCTGGGGTTGGGTAGGTCTCCCCGCTGCCTGAATGAAAGTTGCTGCTGGTGCTTCCTTCTCCACTGATCTCCACCGGTCCTTTCCCCAGCTCCATGGACACCATGGTCTTGGTGGACACCTCAGTCAGGACATCACTGGTTGTGAAGATGAGGAGTTCTTGCTCTCCGCTGGAAGAGGAGCCAGATCCAGAGATCCCTGAAGCAGCCCCAGATGGAAGGCCTGAGGCTCCGGACCCAGACCCTCCACTCCCTCCTCCAGAACCGTACTGTAAGAACCCAGATGCCTCCTGCTCTCCTGAGGATGATCCTGTGAGGTCGGTGAACCCTGATCCCAAGAAGGTCACCCCTGAGAAGAACCCTGAGCCACTCCCAGAGGCTGAGCCGCTGAGGTCAGCACTCGCCGACCCTCCTGACCCTGAGCTGCTGAACTCCAGGCCTCCCCTTCCCAGCTCCTTCTCCCTGCCAGTTTGTGAGGTGGACACCTCTACCAGATGACCGTCAATCAGCATGATCACAGTGTCTCCACTGCCTGATCCGTCCCCAGACAAGCCACTGGTTCCTGAGGGATAGACCCCAGATGAAAAACCACTGAATCCAGAAAATTCCATGCCGGATCCAGAAGACATGCCGGAAAACTCCCCTGAACTGCCTGACATGAGGCCAGAGCCACTGCCACTGATCATGCCTGAGCCCATCCCAGAAGAAAAGGTCAGGATCCCAGTGCTTCCTTCCCCTGCCTCCTGAGGGCCAGCAGATCCAGAGCCTTCCCCAGACAGGAAAGCACCGCTTCCTGAAAGAACCACGTCTATCACAGTGTCGTCTCCACTGAGCCCAGAACCAGACAGCTCTCCGCTGGCCAAGCCAGACGCTCCACTGGGTCTCTCAGCACTCCCACTGCCAGAGGAGCCACCAGAGCCAGACGTGTCTCCAGACCCGGTCAGAACACCAGAATGGTCCCCTGATAAATCTCCAGAATGATCGCCTGAAGATCCACTGGCACCAGATGCCCCAGAACCAGAACCAAACTGCTTTACAGAGATGGGAGGAGCGATGGAGGGGAGAACTACAGAGAAACATCATAGAGAGAAACACAAAAAGACCAACATTAGAATGACTGCACATCAGGGTATTCCTGTGATCTAGTAGTCAAACAGCTAGTAAAACAGCTAATCTTACATACCTGGTCTCAGTAAATCAGTTGTTGATGTACGGTTAATCAGAGCTTCTTCTATGTCAGTGATGTTCATTCCAGTTTCGTTGGCCAAAAGTAAGATGTCCGCTAGGTAGGTGTTAGTTAGATGTAAGTTAGATTAAAGTCAGATTAAATATGACACATCAGAGCATATTTGAGTTTAATGTTCGTTTGCTGTTTACCTCTGAAGCAGTAGGCATCATATCTGGCATCCAGGGCTGGGTAGGCAGTCTGGTTGGGATGGGCATAGACCGTGTGTACCCCAGCCCTCCCTGCACCACACTGGGCCCGGGGCTTATTGATGGAGTAGCGGACGCTATGGTCCAGGAGCCAGCCAGCACGGCACTTGTCAAAGCCCAGTTTCCAGGCAGCATAGAGCTCTCCTGTGGAGGCCAGAGAGGCATTCTGCTCCTGGCAGTGTGCCAGTGCCTCGTCATAGGTAAAGCCATCACCAGACCCTGCATGGAACACCTCACCTGTAGAGAGAGGAAGAGAGAATAGAAGTAAAGTTTGAAAGGATAGGAAGGAAGTATCGTGAGCGAGAGGAAAATGCAGGCAGGTTTACTTCTACCAACATCAGATCTTTCCTCACCCTTGAGCTTCTCGATGTAGCAGTATACATCGTATCTCTCATCAGCTGGCCTCAGGCCATAAGACCTCACCCCTGGCAGGTGCTCCAGGTCTCCAGCACACTTCTCCCTGGGAGACACAATGGGATACCTCCAGGAAGAAGACAAATAGATTAGAACAATAGTTTGGTTAGCACTCATTTACTATGATCCACCATGTATTGTAGGTAGGCTAGCTGAGTACGGGACTCATCCTGCTCCGTCCAGCATTACCTGACAGTCTGATCCAGCAGCCAGCCGGCATCACACTGGTGGTAGCCTGCCCTGTAGGCTGCCTGCAGCTGCTCTGGGGATGCAATGGAGGCTCCGACATGCTGGCAAGCCAGCTGGGCCTCCACAAAGGTGAAGGAATAGCGTCTGGAGGCCGCGCGGTAAAGGAACACAACACCTACACATGAAAAAAACGTTTACTGTAATCGCAAAGTTTCATCGTTGGATGACTTGGATAAATCACGCTTGACTATAATCCTTAACCTGTAGGGGGCAGTACGTAGATTGGCCCAGTCTCTTTGCAGATCTCGGCCCCTACTTCTGGCCTGGCAGTGGCTCTCTCCACCTCCTCAGAGATGATCTCTGTGACGCTGGGGGGCTCTGGCAGGGGAAGCTCTGTGGTGTAGGTGAAGCCTGGACTCGTGGGCTTCTGGGTGACCAGTTCTCCAAGAGCCTCACTCTCTGTGGTGGTCTTCTGGAAGAACACCTCAGGGCTCTCGGTTACCGTGGTGACGATCAGCATGCCACTTCCTGAATCGTCCTCATCTGGGGATTCTGAGAAAAAACAGAAAAGGAACTAGGGTATTAACTGCACTATAAAAGTAGGAAGGGAACTCTAAAATCCAGGTGCTCATTTCCATGTATCCATGAAAGCACAACTGTGTTTCCATGATTTATGGACCATACCTGTGTAGCAGAAGGCATCGTATCGAGACTCTGACTTGGGGTATCCTGTCTGGTTTGCATGCAGGTACACGGTCCTCACTCCCAGCAGTCCACCTCCGCACTGCGGCCGGGCGATGTTTATAGGATAGCGGACGCTTCTGTCCCCCAGCCAGCCTGCGTTGCAGACATCCAAACCAGCCTGCCATGCCAAGTACAGCTGGCCAGTCGTGGCCAACTGGGCATCCAGGTTTGAACACTGTTTCTCAGCCTCAGTGTAGGTGAATTTAGCCACAGAACCAGAGTAGAACACCCTGCCTAGGATAGAAGAGGGGGTTTGGTTTATCTACACCTTGTACCATCATTCGGAGATGCAAATGAATGAATGTCTAACACATGCAGGTTGAAAGGATGTACCTGTCATCTTCTCAGCAAAACAGTACACATCATAGGTCTCGTTGACATCTCTTACTCCGTAGGTTCTCACTCCCGGTAAGTCTTCTTTATCACCGTAGCAGTTCTCTCGAGGGTCATGGATGGGGTATCTATCATTCATAAAAATAGCTTTTTATTACCATCTCTAGTAAGCCACACATTATGCTGTTTTGAAATGTCCTCAGGGATCAATTTTGTTTGTGGAATAGAACTTTAGTTATCATCTGTTATGAAACTAGAAATAAATGTGTGAAATGCTATGAAGAATTAGAAATTGTTAGCCGTTGGTTTAGGGGCATGAAGGCTTTCTTTGTGAGAGTGTCACATGCAGCAGGTGAGATCAGAGCAAGACAGACGGTGCTGGGTTTGGCAAAGTGTGGATGGAAACAGTACAAAGAAAGACTGTGAGTCTGAAGGAACTGACACATTCTGGGGCTCAGAGAACCTGGTGTCTGTATTTAGACAGCACAACACGGACATAAATTAAACTAAAACCAAAATACTTCCATACATCATCCAACTACATCATGTTCTATTCATAACCTTGTCAGGAGAGAAAAAAATTCAGCCAAAAAAATAATAAAGAAGACAAAAACTGTTGTGTTCATTCCCCTTAGGGCAGTTGGAGAGGAAGTCAGGAGAAACTGACAGATGATCTCTACTGTTCCTGGTCTAACTTAGACTGACCTGACAGTCTGGTCAGATGATCTCTACTGGTCCTGGTCTAACTTAGACTGACCTGACAGTCTGGTCAGATGATCTCTACTGGTCCTGGTCTAACTTAGACTGACCTGACAGTCTGGTCAGATGATCTCTACTGGTCCTGGTCTAACTTAGACTGACCTGACAGTCTGGTCAGATGATCTCTACTGGTCCTGGTCTAACTTAGACTGACCTGACAGTCTGGTCAGATGATCTCTACTGGTCCTGGTCTAACTTAGACTGACCTGACAGTCTGGTCAGAGAGCCAGCCTGCGTCACACTGGTGGAAGCCATCATCGTAGGCAGCCTGCAGCTGTTCAGGGGAGGCGATGACAGCACTGTTCTGAATACAAGCTGCCTTCGCCTTCTCAAAGGTCAGAGTGTAGCGGGTAGTGATGGCGCGATAATGAAACACAATGCCTGGGAAAAGGGCGGAGACATTTTTCAAATAATTATATTTTATCTTCATACCAGTTCAGTCCTTTTATATAATAATAATAATAATTATTATTATTATTATTGGTAACATTTACGTATATTCATGATACAATACCTTAAGGAAATTAGATCATGTTTATGTGTAAAATGAGATAGTTGTTTATTTTGGGTATCAGCTACCTTGGACCTGGACATGGACGGTGTCATGGCTGTCCTCGATGCTGTGCTGGACCTCACAGCGGTAGGTGCCCGAATCGTTGGAGTGCAGCTCTGTGATCTTAATGCTGGCGTCTGTGGGGGTCATTGGGTATCCCACCATGTGTACCCTGTCCAGGTATTTGTTCTCAACCTGTACCTGTCCTTCCATAGCAACCAGGATGACTGACACCTTTTCCTTGGTGACATGGCTCCATTTGATGCGGTGGGAGAGGGGGGTTATAGTGGGGGCTCCTGGGTCGCTGACTGTGTGGTCCTGGAGGAGGGAGGGAGGGAGGGAGGGAGGGAGGGAGGGAGGGAGGGAGGGAGGGAGGGAGGGAGGGAGGGAGGGAGGGAGGGAGGGAGGGAGGGAGGGAGGGAGGGAGGGAGGGAGGGAGGGAGGGAGAACATGATCAGGCATCTTAATAAATAAACGACTGCATAGAAAAAACAGATTGCCAATGTCAAACTGAGGACAGCAGAATTGATGTGAGACCTGGAAGTAACAGGGGAGTACTAGGCTGCTGCCCAGTAGAGGGCGCTGTGGGTGTTCCAGAGGGATGCTAACGCTCAGGACATCCTCAGGGTCTGTCAACACAGGAAGCCCCCAACACACATGAACATCACATGCTTATACTGTCATATACTTTGCTATGTAATAACACATGGGGGACACGCATAAACAGTAATACATGAAGCAGGCGTACAACAGATCCAAATACCTCTGTAGTATCAAACACGGTCACACTTACCTAGGAAGGAATGCTCTTCATATGAAAATGATGGAAGGTCGAGTGTTGCTGAGCCAACGTGCAGACACACAGATAATAGGAATATCCACTTGCTCATATTTCACCTAAATTGTGTGATAAAAAATAAAGAATTACTTCCTAGATCACCATCAGAAAGAAAGCACTGTTTCACAACTTTGTGTGGAGGCCAAAACTGAGAAGTTTTCCAATTTAAAATCTAAAATGATGTCATCCAGTCCATTTGGCTTCAAGCAGTTTCCTACACTTACAGTGCAGTTTTCCAATAACTCCCCATAATTCATATATAACACCATGACTAACACAGTAGATGATTATTCATTCTGTTAATGTAATGAACAGTACACTATTCTGAGTTATTATATATAATATTGTATTAGTTTATAGTTCCCTAGTTATGGCCAGGCATTATTCAAAGTTCACCATTTATAGGAATTAAAATAATCCTGGATAAAACTGGGTTTGTTTTGCTGATGGAACTAAACATAAATGACCAGCCAAACACACTGGGCCTTATGAATCCCCTGTTATTCTCAGACCTGTGGTCACACCCACTAAACTGGACAGAGCACAACATGTTTTTCAGTCTAATCTTAACATGCATGGCATAGAACATTCTAAATTTAAAGTTGTCATTATTATGCTAACAGAAGAATTACTAGAGAATGTGCCTAAAATAATAACCCTGATATGAGTCTGAACTTGAACATGCCTAGTTTGAAGGCAGGTCACTTTAGGTTGATGAGTAATGTGTTCTCTGACAGGAGAGCAGAGAACCAGAATTGTCCTTAATCAGCTTGTATACTGTCCTGGAATAACCTTTGAGGTGAGCCAAGGGCTTGGCTGTGTCTGAGGATGTCTCCCTGGCAGTGGACAAGCATTCAACAGTTCCCTGCCACTGAACAGCCCCATGGTAAGCCACATGTGGAGGAGCGCTACAAGAACTCTCCCTCGGAAAAAACTAACTGGTTTAACTGGTCATTTTCAGGAAGACATGATTTCTTCAATATCTGATACCTTTTTATTTTTTAGCGGACCCACAATAAGAGATTGATTTCATTGAATTATTCAATGTCTTGTTTCATTACGAGACAGTTAATTAGCAGCCAGGCAATGTTACAGCAATGCTAGTGGCCACATGAGCACAGTGTAACCATTCAGTCAGTGTGGTGTGGTGGATTCCCATTGAGGTTCAGGTCCATAAGACCAGCTCTGTTCTCCACAGGTTGGTATTACAGGAGCTGTGACGACACTAAGGCCAATGTAAACACTAGTGTATTCTAGAGGACACACTTTCCATCCAGCTTTAGACCAAAGGCAGCTGAACACTATTCACATTCAGATACACAGGTTAGTGCCCAAGACAAGGGCGCAGCTAAGGTCTAACCTGAGGTCCGAGAGACTAGGGCTGATGCACAGACATGTCTAATTCCACAACACTTCTGTGAAAGTAACATTTTACTCATTCGATAATAAAAACATTGAATCATATTCATTATTTAGACTATGCTAATACACTACTGTATTCAAGGTTTAAATCAGGGAACTACATCCAGTATTATTCATTTGCTCTGTAGGGATGGAGCTATGGTTATGGAGCCCATGACAAGATGAAAAAAAGATGATTCTTAGGCTACAAGAGAAAACACTTAATCAGGCCGCTCAGTAGAAGTGGAATCACTTGAGCAGATTATTTAGGTCAGATACTTGAAAAGTTTGAATAAGTCTTGCAACAAATAAAACTAATTATTTGGAGCTGCTAAAGTGTAAAAAGTGAAAACATGTCTGTCTGGATCAGAACCTACCTGAGAAGGTAACACCTGGTGATAAATCCGCTCACAGAACACCTGTACCTGCTGAAAATTAAAATCTAATCTCTTCTGATAGATGATATGATTCGAGCTTCAAGATTCTTGCATGGGTTTCTTCTGCCAGTGGTATTAGATGTAGTCAGTAGTTTTATATCCCGTTCAGCAGGTGACAGCTGCCAGGTAAAGAGCTGCTCCACTCCTCCGTGGTGAGTCAAAAGAGTCAAAAGTGGAAAGGGGAGCAAGTGTGCCTGTCTGGGTGGCAGGGGGAGAGGAGAGCTCAGATGGAAGGGGAGGGATGATGGAGCACAAGTGTGTGTAACCTACCTTTCGGACTACGCACTAACCTTTTGAGTGTGAAATGAGTAATGGTTCACTTTGACATATTATAGCCCTGTTTGTGAGTTTGTTTCTATAACGACCTGTAGTACAGCACCGTTGGATGTAATAAATGAGGACCAGTGTTGAACCCTCAACAGATGGAGCTGACATGACTAATTATATTGACAGCTCAAGTGGTAACCAATCCTTAACATATGGACAAACATGTTTTGGGCATAAGTGCTTTAGCTTACTTAACAAAAAAACATAAGATATGGTTACGTTTTGCATCATTTAAGAAACACACAGGACTTGGGTGTGTCTGGAAAGTATATCTTACATAATTACAGTGTATGTCGTATTGTGTGTTTCTTCTCTATCTGGAACTTCTATAGGATTATTTTTAACAAAGCAGCAATTTCCTTTCTCACATTTCTCATTACATCATCTTTAGGCACCCAAGTGAAGATAACAGGGTATGATAATATTGTTCTACCCTCCCCCAACCCCCCCGCCTCCGTTTCCATCACGGTGAGGAGAAAATAAAGCCTCCAACAGAACCAGGAGGTTAGTGGACAGACCCCCTTCTGTTAGAGAGCAGACCCTCTCTCCCAGCACCATTGAGTGCTCAGGGGACAGGAAATAGCAACATGTGAAATTACAAAAAAAATCACACACATAATAAAGACAGGCGTAACCAAAGGAGGCTACTGGTCTGGTAATAGACATTCAGTTGGAGTTTAAGGAGGACGTTTTTCTAACCCTTCAAGTTAAAAAAAGAGAAGTGCCGTGGGTGTTTCGGAGTAAATAATTCTGTTACCATCACGTCCTAAGTGGACAATTTACAGCAGCATTCACTGCCCATGCAAATGAGACAGACCATTCCCCCATTCTGTGTGGGTTAAATGATCATGGCTATGATCTCCCAGTATGAAAGCACCACTGAGCAGAAGGCAGAAGGATGTTGGAATGGAGGGAATGCTGAATGTGATAGGTTTGGGGGAGAGGGGGTTCCACACAGGCTGTCTTACTGGATTTCAAACTGAATGGTCCAAAGTATCTGAAATCCCTCGACAGATACTTCAAGGGGTGGTTCTTAAATTAACACAGTGTGCCTGTGTAACTGCTACATTTTAGTCAATAGGATAGATTTAGTCACCAAAAGGTGTTTTTCGACAGTATTTCCATGGAAAGATCATACAGTGATTTACACCATGATTCAGTCTTTTGGGAGTTGGGCTCACATGAAACTGAAGTGGAAAATGAGCAGTTATGTGAAGACATTCTGATGAATTTGACTGAAGAACTTGCTGACAATTATCTCTGAACATCCATTAGACAAGGCTAGTTACATTCTAGATACTGTTCATGCTCATGACCCAAACTGAATGTAAAAACCTATTGTCAAGTTTCATTCATGTAAAAATGTCTGCATTACTCAAATGAGTCACTTTAAGAAAACAAACTGAACAGCACATTAAGCTGAAGGTGCTGACAGACTGATTGATGTACATGACACAGTTTCAGATGTGGCAGATAGACGTTCATTCAGACCCTCTGATCTGCACAAAGCCCACATTCTTCAGAACCACAGGTAGGTAGCCTTGTTGAGCAGTCTCAGTTTGACTGGGTTTAACTGCCAGACAGAGACACACATGGGGTGATATTGTTTTATTGAACAGTTTAGATGTAAATTGATGTTTTGGTAGAGCAGGTCTGCTTCGGTTATCCTTTCTTTTTACTGTTTCATTTAAAATATTTAATTTTATCAGAAATAATAAATGTAACCTACCAAGGTTACTAGCAAGGTAGGTAAACTACCAAGTACACAGCAAGGAATATTCTTTGGTGGGCAGGTGCATGGAGTAAAAACCAATCAAATGTACACAAACATGTACACAAACATGTAGTGTAATACAACACATTCACTGTTACTGTGTTGTAAAAAGGTAATGTATGTTATATATTTTATGTATATAATATGTTCAACTGTATTGATACACAAAATGTCATGAGTCGTTTTGGTGAGTTGAGTCTTATCTTAGTTAAAGTCCTCCCATGGGGCTGTCCAGTGGAAACTCAAGGCAAATATAATCCGCTTTTGGTTCAGCGGTGTGGAAAAGGCAGATAGAAGAACTGGAACTCTGTTGGAAGCTTGTTAAGAGTGCTTGGCTGTGTGTTTGTTTTATTTCTTTTTGGAGATGAATAGCGAAAACCACAAGCATTAACTTCCTCTCAATCAAAACAGATTTTTGCATTGTTTCTTTCTCAGATACATTAGTCTTTTTTATATGATCCTGTTACTTTGTACTGTATATTTTGTTTGAGTTGTATTGTGCTAGTGTTCTGTTACAGATTAATTTCCCATTGGGGTCTAATAAAGTATTACTGTATTACTCTCTGAGCAGAACCAACCAGTCACTTAGCAGACTTTGGCTTGAGTTTAATGAACTTGACCTCAAAGAGACAAGTGAGAATTCATCCTTTAGAGGAAACTAGTCTTCCACTTGCTAAGAAACAATGATACATTCAAATGATTTTTGCATTGAAAGCCCAGACGATAACCCTTCTCTGACACTGTATGATGTTTACATTGGAAAGCAAACCTGCATGTGTCAGAGGGAAGGAGGGAAGACTTCCCCTAAATGGCAGCATGAGAAAGAGGAAAAGCAAATAACTGCATAAGGTGTTACTTCGAGAGAGTTGATTTTGGTTGTTGGTTCTTGAAACATGCTGTTGGTTGAGGACATTTTCCAGGAATTCTACGCAAACTACAGAAAAAATACTTGTATTTGATTGGTCAATGAGTATACAAAGATACTCACTTCAGAAGGGCGTGATACTAGAGCATCTATGATGTCATGACATGTAACAAATTTGTGTAAACAGTCATGTGTGTCTATGTGTTTGTGCGTGCGTCAATGTGGGGCCTATCAGTGCGCGAAAGTGAATGTGCAAGCTGTTTTCTGATAGAACACTGTTACCTTATGCGAGAGCACAGACCAGACTTTCTTCTCGCCGAGCGGAGCTGAAAAACACAGCTGATAAAGGCCTGTGTCCCCCACCAACCAGAACACCAACCAACCCGCCCACCAACACACATTTACAAGCCCCTAGAATCGTTAACCACTGCATTGCTCACATACCTGCCCTGGTGCTGCTGCTGCATGGCTCACGTGTACTCATCCTCTCAAAGAAGCCTTGTAAGTTTGTTTTTGTTATGTCCTTCCACATCAAAACACATAAATCAAGGGGAAAAGGTTCAAGCACACAGGCAGGACTTAAAACAAGAACATGTAAGCCTCCCCATAAAATTGAAAACCTCCTGTGAAGACTAACTGTTAAATGGTTTAATGACTTGACAGTTAATATGATTTCCTCACTCACTAGAATTGACATCAACCCATCGACCGCACAAGACTTTGGAGACCACAGAGGTTTCTTTGTGTTTAAGGTGTTGATTGACCATGATGGATGGCCTTTGATCATATCATAAGGGCCTGTGCCCCACACATCCCCCTGTACAGAACCCAGTGGTCTCGATGACATGCCGAAGATTTCCTCTGGGTTCTAGGGGGGGTCAGGGGATCAGAGCGCAGGCAGGTCTGCATTACACTCGCCCATCAATTGGGTTGCATATTAGGAAACGTTCCTTAACTGGCAAATTATTCATTGTCCCCTGTGTTGGTTATGTAATATGAACATATCAATGGGAGAACTAGGTACATCCAGTGATTCAACTCATACTTGTTCAACTTTTCTTCATCCATTGCTTATAGCTGATAGCTGATTCTATTCACAGTGAGACATAATCCATGGTTCACTGCACAACTGACACACAGCCTTTCAGATAGATTACTTTTTCAGATGCACTTCATCACATGAATTCTACTGGAAATGCCTCATAGCCGCAGTAGACCAATCAGTATCGAAGCATTGAAATGAACCGCAGCCAGGGATGGGTGCTGGCTGAATCTATAATGTGTTTCCTTGTCCTGGCCTGACCCACTACCCTGAGTTAAAGAGAGCATAGCCCTCCTGGCTATGGCAAATTAGAACCACATGTGAGTGGCAAAGCTGCAAAGTAGGATACAGAAGGTCTTTGTGAATTGGGGTCGGTGGTAGAGTGCTGGGAGTGGGAAGGTGAGGTCTACCTGGACTTGCCACTTATACTAGTCAGTAAACCCTCTGTCTCCTCTGTCTATCTATCTCAGCATATCTAACACTGGGCATTCATTATGAACTCAGGTCAAACCGATCATGTTATGGTCTGCAAAGTTTCCTCTTTTCAGAAACATGTTTCACATTTGCAAGCTTAAGCCATCAAGGATGTAAACCCCCCAAAATGTGAGTTGATATTTACATGGCTGATGTTTGAGCAAGTGGGCGTGTACACACACACCCACACACACACACACTCTCTCTCTCTCTCTCTCTTTCCTTCTCTCTTGCTTTGAATCGTTGACTTGGTCAAAGAAGTGCCTTGTGAGGGTGAGTTGTTGACCCGTTGTTTATAAAATGCCCTTTTCATAAGCAGAATAGAGGTCCAGTGTGACCCCATCTAGCCCGCAGTCGCAACACAGGGCAGGGCAGCAGACCTCCAGGCACGCAGCCAGGGGGATACACCCAGGGTCAGAGACATGGGCCACTCTCTGACATCAGCTGATAAGCCTGGGCCCAAGCACAGCACCCCACACTCGTTACAACATCCCAACACTGCTAAACAGGTCCACACATATCTGACACACTATACTGTGAAATCAAGCATGGAGTGTGTGATATGCTTCCCAATACTTATGTTCATGTTAAACATATTACTTCTAATCTAATTTCGAACTTCTAACTTCTAATTAATAAATAAATTAAGTTGATTTGCCATATTGTAGGGATAGAGGGGACACGATAGGGGGATAGAGTTGGTCTAATTTTTACTTCAAGCTTTCATGAAAAGAACGTGATTTTGTTATTACGGCCTCTAGATGTCATACTAACTCTGTTTCATGGAGGGGCGCCTGTCTACATACTCCGTGTGTTTTAGTGATATGGGCTGGGGAACTAAACCATGCCTCAGAAGTCTTCTTCAACCCACCAGGAAAACCCTTCAGACCCACTGCAAACCCTCCAGACCCACTGCAAACCCTTCAGACCCACTGCAAACTCTCCAGACCCACTGCAAACCCTCCAGACCCACTGCAAACCCTCCAGACCCACTGCAAACTCTCCAGACCCACTGCAAACCCTTCAGACCCACTGCAAACTCTCCAGACCCACTGCAAACCCTCCAGACCCACTGCAAACCCTTCAGACCCACTGCAAACTCTCCAGACCCACTGCAAACCCTCCAGACCCACTGCAAACCCTTCAGACCCACTGCAAACCCACCAGACCCACTGCAAACTCTCCAGACCCACTGCAAACTCTCCAGACCCACTGCAAACCCTCCAGACGCACTGCAAACCCACCAGACCCACTGCAAACTCTCCAGACCCACTGCAAACCCTCCAGACGCACTGCAAACCCTCCAGACCCACTGCAAACCCACCAGACCCACTGCAAACCCTCCAGACCCACTGCAAACCCACCAGACCCACTGCAAACTCTCCAGACCCACTGCAAACCCTCCAGACCCACTGCAAACCCTCCAGACCCACTGCAAACCATCCAGGGACTGGTCTATTGAAATCTCCCACCGGATTGGTTAGAATACACGTTGATCTGTTATCGTCGTTATCTGACAAGGTGCAGTTGTTTTGGGTTGACTGAATGATGTGATGAACAATCAGCTGACCACGCCGAATTGTTGGGGGTGGGGGGAGGGGGGGGTTATATTATAATACCATCCCGTGACCGGGCCCCGTCCACGATCTCGGTCAGAAGATTAACAAGTTTTCTTTTTTCACTCACTGTAAGAACCAGTCCCAGATATAGCTGATGAGGGACGTTTGCTTTAATATTTCTCAGCAGGGGGCACCGCGGGACGGACTCTGTTCTCCAAACGAGGATCTCTGTTTCTTCCGTTGGTTTCACTGCTGTCAACATACAAGGAGCCGTAAGTAACCGTTGTAAAATCACTGACAGTTGTGGTTGACATCAATTAGCAAAATTTCAAATATGTTTATATAATCGATCAACATCTTGACATTAATCAACATTTCATCGTGTCTGTTATCCGATTAAAAAAAGACTGAAACAGAATAGTGTTTACTGTACATTGTTGATTAAGGCTAGCTAGGTGGCTAATGCTAACTACAGGGAGAACCAACTGTCACAACATCTGGAATAAATACTAAATATCCACACTGTAAGTACTTTACTTTCTATACCCACAGCTACATATAGTTACTGCTGCTGAAGGTAGTAATTTTCATATACAGAGTTGCGAGATTGTTATATTCTGGTTAGCTAAGAGCTACTAGCTTGGCTAATAATAACAACAATTAGAGATAATCTGATTTAATATTCAGTATTCCTCCTGATCTGGTGTGTTAAGGTGCTCAAATCTACCGGTAATATAATATGATATGTTCTACTGTAACTATGTTTGCATTGTTCCATGATCCATATTATTGTGGTTTTGTTATAACTAGACTATCTTGTGTTGTTTTTGCCTGTTTATACAGCAAACTATAGAAACTAATGTTTCCTGATGATGTCTTAAACACACAGTAATAATATATCACAGTGATGTTCCACCACAGACTTCGTTAGCTTCTCTCCATTTGTTTAATATAGTACTTTTAATATGAGCCAGCAGTAGCCTGTGTAAGGTAACAGTATTGTCCACCTGTTCAGGAGCAGCTGTCATCAGTGTAGTGATGATATTTAGTGATATAAGGTGGAATCTTAAGTTCCAACATGCTGTCACTGTCATTGACCAGCCTAGCAGAACCAAAACCAAGACATCTACCAGTTAAGGATGTGTTAAATCAGTGCAATTATCCTAACTTTTGTTGTTGTTGTCGTTGTTGTTGTTGTAAACAACTTGCTTTGCCAGGCACTAACTGCCCCCCCCCCCCCTCTTCATTGTGCCCCCTGAGGGAGAGCTGCTGTAACAGAGAGCTTTAAGCTCCAGTTCCAAAGCTCTACATAATCCATTTAAGCGTGAGGATTGTTTACTTTAAATAAACTGTGCCAACATGAAGGAAACTCTTCATGTTGACCTAACTTCACTTGGCTACATAATCCAATTACAGTGATATGTGAACTGTGATGGATTGAGGCAGATGGGCGCCCCAAGCGTGTAGCTGTTGGTGTGTTCACTATCATGCTCATGTCGAGATGTCACAGATTATGGTTGTCGCTCTAAGATGGATAGACTTAACATACTTTGTTTAGCAAAGATAACTTCATGCTTCAATGCATTGTTGTTTTGTAAAAAACATGATACATATTTATCATATTTATTGTAGTATGTCAGTCAGTCAATCTAGCTATTTTAAATCAGTCAGTCATTTTACTTAACAAATTTTTCTGGTAGGCTTTTTTGGGTGATTTGTAGGCTTCTAGTAGGCCTATCTGGAGTTGTATTGGACAACAGTGTGCTGTAACCAGCTTGGCTAAGGCCTGGCTGTGTTTGTCCACCAGGCTCAGGGTAGCCTCTTTTCCCCCTCTCAACAAAGCTCCATGACACTGCTCGTCAGAGTAATGACTGGGTACAATGAACAGAACGCTCAGTGGAACATGTAGACCTCCATCTGTCTGCACGGCCTACTCCGGGATAGGGTGAACCTCACTAGCGGATTGGGCGGCCTGATGTTTTGCGGTGGCCAGTCACATTTTGCTGAGGTCTGGGCAAACGGTGTAACATTAGAGCAGGTGTGAAGGGGTCATTAACACTTCCACGCGTCACTTCATCTGGTGCTAAAGATGAGCCATGGTATGAGAGAGCCTGTGTCCAGTTTTACTCTGCACCTCTCAGTATGGAATTACACCTCTAATTAGACCTAATGGAACTGAATACGGCTAGCCCTGTCAAAACATTGATGTAACGAACACCCAAGTGCTCTAACCGCTGTGTGTTTGTGTTCCTGTCTAGGACAGGCGGTAGAGGAGAGGACGGCTGCTCCACAGTTGGATCTGAATCGTCTTGTTTCTGGAATCTACACGAAGAACCCGAGCCAGTAATATGAAACTGCTGGACTGCTGAATGAAGAATGAGGCTTGAGAAACGTTACTCCACAGCCCTGACCTGCACTGTTAGAACATCATCAAACCTTTCCTCAACCTCTAACATCTGACCTCCTAACCAGTCCCTCACCGCCAGTCATTCCACCTCCAAGCCAATCAGCCAGCCCCCTACCACCTCCACTACCCAGGATCCTCCTACCCAGTCCAGCCCAGCCTAGGCCCAGAGGAGCGCCCCGTCCCCTGGCCCTGTGCACCCCCAGCGGTGGCCTGTCCCAGCGGTGTGTTGGTGTGCGATGGCACGGCGGGACGCTGAGGGCTGCCGCGGGGGACTGTGATGTCAGAGCCCAACAGCCCTGGCGAGAGCCGACGTGCCGCTCCCAGATTCTTCGTGGGCTGCGAGGACGATGAGAGCGAGGGCCTGGAGGAGGCCGGCAGCATGAGGACAGACATGGAGCTTTATGAGGACGACGAGGAGGCCGACACGGTACCACACACACACACGCACACACTCAGCTCCCCGTGCAACACCAAGGCATCACACTGTACAAGCAATATGGGGTCCTTTTCTCTCTGTGCTTAACCACTCCTTTATGTCATCCCTGTGTGTCCTGACCTCTCCCTCCCCCCTCCCAACTCCCCCCCCCCCACATCCCCCCCCCCCACCCCCCACCCCTCTTTCCCTCCCGCCAGCCCCCGGAGCGACAGATTGTGGTGGGGATCTGCTGCATGATGAAGAAGTCCAAGTCGAAGCCCATGACCCAGATCCTGGAGAGGCTGTGCAGGTTCGAGTACCTCACGGTGGTCATCTTCCCTGAGGATGTCATCCTCAACGAGACTGTGGACAAGTGGCCCCTGTGTGACTGCCTCATCTCCTTCCACTCCAAAGGTGAACTGGAAAAAAAACACACACACACACAAGTGTAGTACCACTCAAACAGACACACACACAAGTGTAGTACCACTCAAACAGACACACACACAAGTGTAGTACCACTCAAACAGACACACACACAAGTGTAGTACCACTCAAACAGACACACACACAAGTGTAGTACCACTCAAACAGACACACACACAAGTGTAGTACCACTCAAACAGACACACACACATTCTACCAAAACAAGGCAGCTTATTTACTAGCTTGTTGTCTTTTTCCCTGGACTGTAAGGCGTAAGCTCTTTTCGTGTACCACCCTGTGTCAGCAGTACTAGTGTTCTACGAAGCATGAGTCATCCTTTCTGACACAACAGCTTGTTCTCACCAGCTTTCGCTGACTGGTTCTCTATTTATGAGTTTCATCTGTTTCCACGGATATGTCCCATATTCCCCAGGTTTCCCTTTGGACAAAGCAGTAAGCTATGCCAAGCTCAGAAACCCTCTGCTGATCAATGACCTGAACATGCAGTACTTTATACAGGACAGGTACGGCCATCAGCGTCATGGTTGGTTATGGGTGATGCAGTTCCTGTACAGGTGCTTCTGTGTGTGTGGCTGTGCTGATGTAGACCTGGTTCTCCCTGTGTTTGTCCTGCTCTTCAGGAGGGAGGTGTACCGTATCCTGCAGGAGGAAGGGATCGATCTGCCGCGCTACGCTGTGTTAAACCGTGACCCAGATAGACCTGATGGTTAGTGTTCCAGCTCATCAGGCAACATCAATATGTGTACACATTGTGGGTCGTCCATTCGTTCTGTGACTTTTTGACTTTTGACAGACTTTAGTCTCATTACTTGATTTGGGGCTCAAAGTGAAAAAAAGCACACATACAGACTCTTCTTCTTTTTTGGGGTGTTTTATCTGAGAGAACAATCAGTGTCTGTCTGCACGACAGAAACTCATCTGATCGCAACTCAACTGAAGCTCTGGGTTATTTCTGTCTGTGTGTAAATATAGCAGAGCGGTTGGGAAAGTGATACTTCTGAGGATGCAGTGATATCACTCTCCACTGTGACATGACAAGTCTGGAATTCACTTCCTCATCTCCCTGACAACGTTGGATTTAGGGTTTCCTCACCTCATTCTAGGCTGAAGGTTTTAAACACACCTTTCAAAATCAAGATGAAGTACTTAAATACCCAAACAGCTGCATAGCAAAGTTAAAACATCTGTGATGTCACAGGAATGTTTTACAGTTGAAGTTGTTATAATTATGCTGTTATTTACAACTAAAAACATGTTGTTTTATTGTATAGTTATAGACTTTCAGTGACCTAGTAGACAAGAAAGCTTTTATATTAGTAGCAGGGTGGAACTAGGGCTTCCCTGATGAGTAGAATGATCCAGCATGTCTTGATTGTGTGATTTGTCTGTTTTCCTGTCAGAGTGTAATCTGGTTGAAGCAGAGGACCAAGTGGAGGTGAATGGAGAGGTGTTTCCCAAGCCGTTTGTGGAGAAGCCGGTCTGTGCTGAAGACCACAACGTCTACATCTACTACCCCACCTCCGCTGGGGGCGGCAGCCAGCGGCTCTTCAGGAAGGTCTGTCTCTGCTGTCACGCTCCAGAATTCCCTCGCTGGCCGTACTGTGTCAAGTATCATAACAAGAGCCTGCGTGCCCTTTGGAGGGAACAGGAGGTTCTCTCCGATGTGACTGGTGACGTTCCTCCTCTGTTCTAGATTGGGAGCCGCAGCAGTGTGTACTCCCCCGAGAGCAGCGTGAGGAAGACTGGATCCTACATCTACGAGGAGTTCATGCCCACAGACGGAACCGATGTCAAGGTAGAGCACAGGTCATCATCAACAAGTGACTTCCTAACTCTGCATGTGTTCATCGGTAATCGTCTGTGTGTGTGTCTGTGTGTGTGTGTGTATGTGTGTGTCTGTGTGTGTGTGTCTGTGTGTGTGTGTCTGTGTGTGTGTGTGTGTGTCTCTGTGTGTGTCTGTGTGTGTGTATGTGTGTGTCTGTGTGTGTGTGTGTGTGTCTGTGTGCGTGTGCGTGTGTGTGTGTGTCTGTGTGTCCAGGTGTACACTGTCGGGCCTGACTATGCCCATGCAGAGGCTCGTAAGTCCCCTGCCCTAGATGGGAAGGTGGAGAGAGACAGCGAGGGGAAGGAGATCCGCTACCCCGTCATGCTCACAGCCATGGAGAAGCTGGTGGCCCGTAAGGTCTGCCTGGCCTTCAAGGTAGGCTGGAGCATTGGAAGATCCAGTACGGGGGAACACGGTGCTCGGGTTTGCCTAACTTGGTGTGGAGGGTGCAGTGATTGGGGTTGATGACTTTGACAATGAGCCAGTGTTGTTCTGTTCTCCTCAGCAAACTGTGTGTGGGTTTGACCTTCTCCGGGCCAACGGACACTCCTACGTGTGTGACGTAAATGGCTTCAGCTTTGTAAAGAACTCCATGAAATACTACGACGACTGTGCCAAGATCCTGGGGTAGACACACTCTCTATTTATGGCCTGGCTTGAATATGTTGAATAGCCTGAGTCATGTTAGGTTGGTCCTGACCAGATCAGACACTTGGCATTGAAGGACCATCTGTGTGTGTGTGTGTGTGTTTGTGATCAGGAACATTGTCATGAGGGAGCTGGCTCCCCAGTTCCACATCCCCTGGTCCATCCCTACAGAGGCTGAGGACATTCCCATCGTCCCCACCACCTCTGGCACCATGTGAGTCTGCGTCTTGAGGACACACAGACACACAGGAACTCAAACTGCAAACGCTCCAGCAATACATTTACATTTATTCATTCAGCAGACGCTTTTATCCAGAGCGACTTCCAAGAGAGAGCTTTATAAAAGAGCATCGGTCACTGATCATAACAACGAGATAATCCCCAAACATTCCAAGTAGTCATGTTACGAAACATACATCGTGTGAAAGTGCCAAAGGGAAGAGTCACAAGAGCTTTCAGATAAACACGTTACAATTAAATAGCATTCGTCTCAAACGTGCAAGAATGCACTTGTAGGAAAGGAAGCAGCGATAATATACATCACAGCGAGTACAAGATTTTGTACTGTAGAACTGTAATTCGGTTAGAACTGGGTAAAAGGAGCGCTAACCCCCCCCCCCCCCCCCCCCCCCCCCCCAGGATGGAGCTGCGCTGTGTCATCGCCATCATTCGTCACGGAGACAGAACTCCCAAACAGAAGATGAAGATGGAAGTTCGGAACCCCATGTAAGTGTTGTGAATGGCTGCGTTCCAGCTGGTTCAAAAACCAGTCGAAACACATTTCAGCCAGGAAGTTTGACTACCATGGAACACAAGCATGTCTCTGTCTCTCTCCCCTGCCCAAACCCAAGGTTCTTTGAGCTGTTTGAGAAGTATGGAGGTTACAAGACAGGGAAACTTAAACTTAAGAAGCCCAAACAACTCCAGGTAACCACAAAGACACAATATTACCAGAAACATTCTGACTGTATTTCCATGATTTGGATTCCTGTCATGTCTAACATCAGAGTGTGTAGTGTCACTTTGCTTCAGGGGGAATAGCTGTGAGCAGCGTTCACCCTGGCTTGGCTCGTTATGCTGCACTGTCTCGTTCCTCCAGGAAGTACTTGACATCTCCAGGCAGCTGTTGGCAGAACTGGGCCAACGCAACGACTGCGAGATCGAGGAGAAGAAGTCCAAACTGGAACAGCTGAAGACCGTTCTGGAAATGTGAGTGACGTGGGTTACTGCTATTTCCACCCCTGGAGGACAAATAAAGGTTTATCTAATCTAATCTAAGTAGATGTGGGTCGAAGTGGGGCGCAGTATTTGGCACAGATTCTCACCTGGGGCCTTTGTTACTTTCTGGGCCATATCAACACAGAGCATCAACAGAAGGAAAGAGAGAGAATCATCCGGAACTAGAGAACTAGATGTAGATGCTACCTCCTCTAGGCATTGGTGTCACTGATGACAGCTGGAATTAGAAGCTTCTGCCCAAAAATACACACACGCTTTCTCTCTCTCTCTCTCTCTCTCTCTCACACACACACACGGACGCGTGCGCACTTCATTGTCCCTCAACAGCACACGCTTGTCTCTGAGGCCGAATATGTGTATCATGATAATGACAAGTCACTCACATAACAACATGACAAATGGGGACTGACGTTTAAGAAGCCGGAAGTACTTGACACTGTTGTTTGTGCGTGTTTTCTACAAGGCACTTATCTTTTACATGTGATTCCAAACAGAATAAGGAAAAGACCCAGAAAAGACCCACTCATATTGTTTGGCTGGACAAGTTTAGTTGGCCTAACAGACATGATACTGATACTGGACTAATAGACCCTCTCTCTCTGTCTGTGTGTCTCAGGTATGGCCACTTCTCTGGGATCAACAGGAAGGTGCAGCTTACCTACCTGCCCCATGGGCAGCCCAAAACCTCCAGTGAGGAGGACGGTAGGGGCAGCAAACTTTACAACAAAGGGCTCCATTTTGCCCTGTAACATCCAGTGACAGTGTTTAGGGTTGAGTGCTAGAGAACATGGTTCCCCCACATGGAGCTCTTTAAGGGAGTATTCCTTGTGCTGATGGTGGTGTTGTCTGTTCGTCAGACATGTGGAAGGAGGGTCCGTCCCTGCTGCTGGTGCTGAAGTGGGGGGGGGAGCTGACCCCCGCTGGGAGGGTCCAGGCGGAGGAGCTGGGGAGGGCCTTTCGCTGTATGTATCCTGGAGGACAAGGTAAGGAACACACACCACACACTGTACACACACACACACCACATACTGTACACACACACACACACACACCACACACTGTACACCACACACACCGCACACTATACACACACACCACACTCTGTACACCATACACACACACCACATACTGTACACCACACACACCGCACACTATACACACACACCACATTCTGTACACCATACACACACACCACATACTGTACACACACACACACACACACACACACACACACACACACACACACACCACACACTGTACACACACCACATACTGTACACCACACACACACCACACACTGTACACCACACACACACCACACACAAACTCAGAAAAGCATGTTCCAGATGCTTCAAGTATTCACTCCGGTTCGGTTCCGGCTGGTTCCAGGAGACTACGCTGGGTTTCCTGGCTGCGGGTTGCTACGGTTACACAGCACCTACAGACATGACCTGAAGATCTACGCCTCAGACGAGGGCAGAGTGCAGATGACAGCAGCAGCGTTCGCCAAGGTAACCAGCGGTCAAAGCTCTTCCAAAATATCTGGAAATGATCTTGATATCATGCTGGGCTGACGGTTATGTAACCATAACATCTTTGTTGAGTGTTAATGTGTGTGTGTGTGTGTGACAGGGCCTCCTGGCGTTGGAGGGGGAGCTGACACCCATCCTGGTGCAGATGGTGAAGAGCGCCAACATGAACGGCCTGCTGGACAACGACAGCGACTCTCTGAGCGGCTGCCAGCACCGGGTGAAGGCCCGCCTCCACGAGATCATGCAGAAAGACCAGGCCTTCACCGAGGAAGACTTTGACAGGGTGACTGACCCCTGGCAGTGTGCCAAATACGTTAGCATCCAATTAAATCCACCTTCTACGTTACATTTACGTTCTGTGTTTACGAGCCTGTTTCTACTAGAGGGATGAGTGTTTTCTAGAGCCGATGGTGGAAGAGGGATGATGTTCAGATTACATGTGGTTACTTGAGGATGAGTGTGGTATCTCCATCTGTTTTTAATACAAGATACAAAGAGTCGTTGTTCTTTAGAAACTGTAAAAGGACAGTTTATAATGATAACCTCTGGTTGAACTCTCCAGTTCTACAGGACTTGTTCTCAACACAAACAGCATCATTCTCCCGCCCCCCTCCCACCCCCCTACCGCCCCCCTCCCAACTTGGCTGAGAATGTTCCGCTGAGTGTTTGTGTTCTTGTGTCCCCACAGCTGGCGCCCACCTGCAGTGCTTCCCTGGTGAACTCCATGAAGATCGTGGAGAACCCTGTGACCACGTGTGACCAGGTCTACACCCTGATCCAGAGCCTCACCGCTCAGATCCGCAGGAGGCTGGAGGACCCCAAGTCTGCAGGTGGGCTGGTCCTCACCCGGATACTGTAGAAACCATGTCTTTAATGTCATTGTTTAGCCTTATCCCCAGCCTACATCTGTCATCTGTCAAGTACAATGGAACTCTCCGGAGCCTTTTTCTGGAAAGCTAGCTTGATGTAGGATTTTGTGTCTCTAACTGACGAACCTGTCAATCAAACAGTTCGTTGATTGGACAGGAAACCTCCTGGAGGTCAACTCTCTATGACAGTGATGTCAAACCACGTGCTGTCGAGGGCCAAGAGGGTGCAGGTTTTCATGTCAACCAAACACTACACCAGCTGATTTGGAAGTGGAGAAACTCCTTGGTGAAATAAGCTGGTGACATCAGTGATTGGTTGGCATGAAAACCTGCACCCTCTTGGCCCACGATTGGCACGTGGTTCCACTGCTGTAAGACCTGGGAGCCGTGGATCACTGAGTCTCTGCTCTGCCTTCCTGTGAGCGCAGACCTGCAGCTGTACCACAGCGAGACCCTGGAGCTGATGCTGCAGCGCTGGTCCAAGCTGGAGAGAGACTTCCGCATGAAGAGCGGCCGCTACGACATCAGCAAGATCCCGGACATCTACGACTGTGTGAAGTACGATGTGCAGCACAACGCCACGCTGGGGCTGGAGGACACGCTGGAGCTGTTCAGGCTGTCCCGCGCCCTCGCTGACATCATCATCCCCCAGGTGAGGGACAGGGACACTCCCCTTGAAGCAAGTACGGTGAAGTGCCTTGCCCAAGTACACAATGTCATGTTGGCACAGCCAGGGATTCGAACCAGGGACCTTCTGGTTACTAACCCGACACTCTCACCGCTCAGCTGCATGATTCCTTTTGTTCTCATTAAACCCTTTGTATGTTTTATACTGTATATACAGTTGTGGTCAAAAGTTTACATACACTAGTGAAGATCATGTATGCCATGGCAATATAGGGTTTTCAATAAACTCTACAACTCTTATTTTTCTGTGATGGAATGATAAGGAGCACATATTTCTTTGTCACAAAAAACATTCATGAAAAATTTTTCTTTTATGAATTTATTATGGGTCTTTTGAAAATGTGACAAAATCTGCTGGGTCAAAAATATACATACAGCAATGTTAATATTTGGTTAAATGTCCCTTGGCCATTTTCACCTCAATTAGGCGCTTTCGGTAGACATCCACAAGCTTCTGGCAAGCTTCTGGTTGAATCTTTGACCACTCCTCCTGACAGAATCGGTGCAGTTCAACTAAATTTGTTGGTTTTCTGAGTCGGACTTGTCTCTTCAGCACAGTCCACATATTCTCTATGGGGTTTAAGTCAGGACTTTGGGAAGGCCACTCTAAGACCTTAATTCTAGCTTGATTTAGCCATTCCTTCACCACTTTTGATGTATGTTTGGGGTCATTGTCCTGTTGGAACACCCAACTACGTCCAAGACCCAACTTTCTGGCTGATGATTTTAGGTTTTCCTGCAGAATTTGGAGGTAGTCTTCCTTCTTCATTATTCCATTTACTTTCTGTAAAGCACCAGTTCCACTGCCAGCAAAACAGGCCCACAGCATAATACTACCACCACCATGTTTGACGGTAGGTATGGTGTTCTTGGGGTGAAAGGCCTCAACTTTTCTCCTCCAAACATATTTCTGGTCATTGTGGCCAAAAAGCTCAATTTTAGTTTCGTCTGACCACAGAACTTTCCTCCAGAAGGCCTTGTCTTTGTCCATGTGATCAGCAGCAAACTTCAGTCGAACCGTAAGGTGCCGCTTCTGGAGTAATGGCTTCCTTCTTGCACGGCAGCCTCTCAGCCCATGGCGATGTAGAACACGCTTGACTGTGGACACTGACACATGTGTTCCAGCAGCCTCCAACTCATTGCAGACTTGCTTTTTGGTGGTTCTTGGTTGACTCTTGACCAACCTCACCAATTTTCTCTCAGCAGCAAGTGATAGCTTGCGTTTTCTTCCTGATCGTGGCAATGATACAACTGTGCCATGCACTTTATACTTACAAACAATTGTTTGCACAGTTGATCTTGGGACCTGCAACTGTTTTGAAATGGCTCCAAGGGACTTTCCTGACTTGTTCAAGTCAATGATGCGCTTTTTCAGATCCGTGCTGAGCTCCTTAGACTTTCCCATTGTAGTATTTCTGGCTGAGTCTAGTGAATGTGTCAAACAAGCCCTATTTACATGGACTGAAAGAAGTCACCAGCTGGAGTCAATCATAATCACTCGTAAGAAGTTAGGAGGCCATGCCAAAAAGCAAATTGGATTGAAACAACTTTTTCTACATCACCAAATTGGTAATTCAAGGTGCTGTATGTATATTTTTGACCCAGAAGATTTTGACACATTTTCAAAAGACCCATAATAAATTCGTAAAAGGACCATTTTTCATGAATGTTTTCTGTGACAAAGAAATATGTGCTCCTTATCATTCCATCACAGAAAAATAAGAGTTGTAGAGTTTATTGAAAACCCTATATTGCCATGGCATACATGATCTTCACTAGTGTATGTAAACTTTTGACCACAACTGTATGTTCATTTTGCGTACATGCAAGGCCTCCTCCAGTGTGTAAGCGGTCTGTGTTGTGCTCAGGAGTACGGCATCAACAAGGTAGAGAAGCTGGACATTGCTTACGCCTACTGCCTGCCCCTGGTTAAGAAGATTCAGCTGGACCTGCAGAGGACCCACGAGGACGAGTCTGTCAACAAGCTCCACCCTCTGTGAGTGTTCCAGGCTGCGGCTCCATCACCTGGATCACCACATCACTGCTTACTACTGTGACATGGCAGCACAGGCATCACCTGGATCACCACATCACTGCTTACTACTGTGACATGGCAGCACAGGCATCACCTGGATCACCACATCACTGCTTACTACTGTGACATGGCAGCACAGGCATCACATTTACATTTAGTCATTTAGCTGACCCTCTTATCTAGAGCATTTACAGAATTACAGGGACATTCCCCCCTGAGGCGAGTAGGGTGAAGTGCCTTGCCCAAGGACACAACCGCTGAGCCACCTGACCGCTGAGCCACCTGACTCCCCATAGAGGAGTCTTGGTTCAGAGTTACTTCGCGGCTGAATGTGAGTGTTGTTGTCTGATGTCCCAGGTACTCCCGGGGTGTGATGTCACCAGGTCGTCACGTTCGGACTCGCCTGTACTTCACCAGCGAGAGCCACGTCCACTCCCTGCTCAGCATCTTCCGCTACGGAGGCCTGCTGGATGTAAGAACCTCACCCCCCCCCCCCCTGCCTGAAGGCACCCAGCCACACCGGGGTCAGGAGTTCATCTGTGTGTGTGTGTGTGTGTGTGTGTGTGTGTGTGTGTCTGTGTGTGTGTGTGTGTGTGTGTGTCTGTGTGTGTGTGTGTGTGTGTGGGACAGGAGGAGAAGGATCAGCAGTGGAAGCGTGCTATGGATTACCTCAGCGCCGTCTCTGAACTCAACTACATGACTCAGATAGTCATCATGTTGTACGAGGACAACAACAAGGTATTATTGTGTGAGAAAGTGTGCGTCTGAGTGTGAGAGAAAGTGTGTGTCTGTATGTGTGTATGTGTGAGAGAGAAAGTGTGTGTCTGTATATGTGTGTGTGAGAGAGAATGTGTGTGTGTGTGTGTGTGAGAGAAAGTGTGTGTATATATATGTGTATATGAGAGAGAGAAAGTGTGTGTGTGTGTGTGTGTGTGTGTGTGTGTGTGTGTGTGTGTGTGTGTGTGTGTGAGAGAGAGAGAAAGAGTGTGTGTGTGTGTGTGTGTGTGTACACGTGTTTAGTCCAGTGACCCTGCTGTTGTTTCCCAGGACCCCTCATCTGAGGAGCGCTTCCACGTGGAGCTCCACTTCAGCCCCGGGGTCAAAGGTTGCGAGGAGGAGGAGAACGCACCTATGGGCTTCGGCTTCCGGCCTGCCTCCGCAGAGGTCAGAGCGGACCTTGTTGATGTTGCAGTTCAATAACGAGCCTGGTGGTTGTGTTGCATGAGTGTGTGTGTGTGTGTTTGTGTGTGCTCTCACGGTGTCTGTGCTGCCCCTGTCCTGAACAGAATGGAGAGAAGCAGCCGGACCCTGGCAGCCTGGAGGACCTGTCCCAGGACGAGCCGGACCGGGCCGTGCCTCTGTCAGAGCTGGTCAGCATGCACAGGAGGTCCCCCCTCATACGCAACCGCAAGACCGGATCCATGGAGGTCAGACCACGACAAACTAAACAACAACACACACACAGACACATACACACACAGCCACTCCTTCCTCATCATGGGAAATCAGCACTCACTGTGTTTCTCAGGTGTAGACTAACAGGTGTAGAGTAACTTAACTGTGTTTGTAAGGTGTGAATAACCCCGAGGGGGGCTCCTCTGTAGTGTAGATGTGTGCCCTGGGTCCCAGCCCCCCGGGTCCCAGCCCCCCTGGGTCCCAGCCCCCCGGGTCCCAGCCCCCCTGGGTCCCAGCCCCCCGGGTCCCAGCCCCCCGGGTCCCAGCCCCCCTGGGTCCCAGCCCCCCCGGATCCCAGCCCCCCCGGATCCCAGCCCCCCCGGGTCCCAGCCCCCCTGGGTCCCAGCCCCCCCGGGTCCCAGCCCCCCTGGGTCACAGCCCCCTGGGTCCCAGCCCCCCCGGGTCCCAGCCCCCCTGGGTCCCAGCCCCCCTGGATCCCAGCCCCCCCGGATCCCAGCCCCCCCGGGTCCCAGCCCCCCTGGGTCCCAGCCCCCCTGGGTCCCAGGCCCCCTGGGTCACAGCCCCCCGGGTCCCAGCCCCCCTGGAGAGTGCTGCTCTAGCAGAGTTGGGGGAGCAGTGTGGGGTGTCATATGCTCTGAATCAGCTCCTAAACACAGTCTCACTTTACCGTTCCAGAGTGGGAGTGTTATTTGACAGTTTGTCCTTGGCTGCTATGCGTGTGTGTGTGTGTTCAGGTCCTGTCTGAGACGGCGTCCTCCAGGGCCAGCAGCTATCGCCTCTTCCCCTCCTGCCCTCGTCAGTCCCCTGAGATGAAGCAGAGTGGACTGGGTAGGTGTTGGTCCCTCCCCAGGAGCTGTGGCTGCAGGCGGGGGTGTGTCCTGCCCGGGGTGGGAGGGGCTGGGACACCGTCTCACCTTCTGTCTGTTTCTGATTGTGACCACGGTCAAACAGGAGGGCCTGTTGACTAAATGACAGTGTGAATGGTGGTTCCTGGGTTTGTAAGTTCAGTGAGAATTGTCTTTTTAGAGGTGGTTCCTTTCAAGAAGACATTTTTATTTTATTTTCATGATGTGATTAACCTTTCTAACTGACAGCCATTAGTTTTATAACAAAAGCCGCTTGAAGTACATCGTAACACCATAACTTCATAACGTTGGTCAAGCCAGCGATGATTTAGTCTGTAGCTCCGGTCCACAACACCTGAGCCTGTGTTCAAGAACGCCTTGACGCCTTCCAGAACTCTGATCTGTTTCTACTCATATGCCTAGTAATCCTGACAGTGTGCCTCTAATACCCCAGAGTGTGTGTGTGTGTGTGAGGGAGGGAGGGAGGGAGGCAGGGAGGGAGGGAGGGAGGGAGGGGGGGGGGGAGAGAGAGAGAGAATAGAGAGAGGGGGGGTGGTGTTGGTGGTGGAGTGGGGGGGGGGGGCGGAGTCATGTGTCTCTTATCAGGCCTGCAAGACCTTCTCTCTGTCCTGCTGGTTAAGTGAGACTCAGACTCAGCATTGTTTGAATAACTGCATGTTGTGTTGTGGAGACTAACCCCCCTCCCCCCTCCCCCCTTCCCCTCCCCCAGGCTCTCAGTGTGCAGGACTCTTCAGTACCACCGTCCTAGGGGGGTCGTCTAGCGCCCCCAACCTGCAAGACTACGCACGTACACATCGCAAAAAATTCTCCTCCGGCAGTCTGTCCTATAAAGACGGTATGTGATTCAGTTCCTTCTACAGCTAGGAGACACAGAGGGACTGTGGCCCCTGGGGCCCCTGAGGCCAGGGAGGGGCAGCTCTGGTGCTGGGCAGGCCCACAGTGTGGAGATCATAGACCCAGCACCAATACACTGCTGAGTAGAGATGGGACTGGAGACGGGATTAAGAGATGAGATTAGAGATGTGGCTGAAGTGGACCTTGTCACAGAACATGCAATGATGAAATGTTTATTTTACATGTCACGAACATACACAAACACACACACACACATATATATATTGATGTATCTAAACCTTTGGTCAGGCATTTGTTTGTGAGCAAGTGTCACGTTCAAGATTTGGCACCTTTGGCCAGTTTTCATACACTACACACAGCACAGCCTTTTACACGGTTCAGTGTTTCTTTGCGGATCCGTTTAGTGAGTCATTTGTTGTTGTTGAAGAGTCTAATGAAATACCCAGTGTGTCCATATGTCTAGTAGAGTAGCCTACATCCCATCTTTCAGGCAGAGCTACATTAGTCTTTGTTCAGTGTCGCACGCTCTGTCGTAGCATGATGAATCCTTCTATTCCTGTATTGTCCACTAGGTGTCCTTGTGGAGTCATTCACGACTGTTCTTGTCTTGGCTGCCATTTTCTCGGTCGCCCCTCGCCTCACTTGTGTGTGTGTGTGTGTGTGTGTGTGTGTGTGTGTTAGTGGAGTCGCTGTGTAGTCATCTTTTCTGTTCCATCTAGGTCCATCTGTCTGGTTCAGCTTCTAGTCAGGAGAGACTCTGCAAGTGAAGAGCAGCTTCCTGTCAGCTTGGTTCCCTTTGGGTGGATTTGGATTGGCATGATTGGTTGAATTCACTCACTCTGTAGTGTGTGTGTGTGTGTGTGTGCGTGCGTGTGCGTGCGTGCGTGTGTGTGTGTGTGTGCGTGCGTGTGTGCGTTGTGAATGAGACATGAGGATGAATGACCGAGGTCAAACTGGACTGGGATCTTCCAGATCAGTTTCACTGGGTCAGTCAGTATGAGTGGTTGAACATGTAGGGGTGTTTCCATGATGGGACGGACATGTTTGAAGTTCCTTCTGTACATGTGATAATGGACCCTCAGGACAGGGACGGGATTATGGCAGGCAGAGAAGAAGGGAGGTGGATTTCTTTATTTTGATTGGCTCTCTTCATCGTGGCGTTTGTCTAAACGAACCAGAAATGTAATCTCGTATTTACTTAGAAATGTGGGTGTGTAGTTTGTACTGGGGGAGATTTAGAGATGTTTGAGACAGGACAAACTTTATTTTTATTTTTTTCTGTCTTCATCTCCTAAATGTAGAGGCCATTTCATCTCCTGTCATGTGTGACGTCATCCCGTTTTAATCTTGAAAGTACCAGCTCAGTTTGAGGCCCCTGCTGTGTGAGGCCCCTGCAGTGTGAGGCCTCTGCTGTGTGAGGCCCCTGCAGTGTAAGGCCCCTGCAGTGTGAGGCCCCTGCTGTGTGAGGCCCCTGCAGTGTGAGGCCCCTGCAGTGTGAGGCCCCTGCTGTGTGAGGCCCCTGCAGTGTGAGGCCCCTGCAGTGTGAGGCCCCTGCAGTGTGAGGCCCCTGCTGTGTGAGGCCCCTGCAGTGTGAGGCCCCTGCAGTGTGAGGCCCCTGCTGTGTGAGGCCCCTGCTGTGTGAGGCCCCTGCAGTGTGAGGCCCCTGCAGTGTGAGGCCCCTGCTCAGGACCCACGCAGAGGCCCCCACTCCTGCCTGCTCACACTCAGTATCTCAGTCTTGTCTGTCCCCCTGTATGTCCCCTCGATCTGCCTTTTAAAATCACCTCCAAAATCTCATCTTAAACTGAAGAACTTTTCTACTTTTCTCTTGCCCCTTTATGCTTCACCTCTGAAATAAAGTACCAAAACAAACACAAAAAAGAGAGAAAATATTAAACGTCTTCTTCTCTGGAAAAACCTAAGAAACAGGATGTTGTCAGCAGCGCTGTGACTCGATTGTAACACTAGTGACTTTTTTTATTCCCTCAGAGTTGTTGTCAATGCCGGCAGTAAAGCGATTTTCTGTGTCGTTTGCAAAGCATCCCACTAATGGTACGTCTGCTTCTTTCAAGTATATTTCCACTTTTTTTCACCTCCCCTTGTCTTGCATGTCTAAAGAAAACTCTCTTTTTTTGTGATTTGAGTTAATTTTTTTCCACTCACTTGGTCACTACCATGGTCCTCTAAACACTTGGGTTCAGTCTGGACAACTCACTCTAACACTACCTCACATCCTGTTTGTAACATCCTGCCTAAAAAATGGTCCCCCTCACCGTTAGTGATTCAGCGTGTTTTCATGGACAGATGTGTATAGAGACAGTATATGTGATCTTCAGATGTGTGTATTGTCTGTATGCATATTATCATTGATGTTAAATATGTGGATTGGAACCATCTCTTGAACGCACCACCCAAAAGCACCAATTCTTAACCCTTTTCCTGTTTGATTTATTTCGACAACATTTATTTACTCTGGTCTGATTGGTTGCTATAGCAAGGCTCCTGTCCTCATAGGCTGAGAGGGGAACTTAGAGACAGAACCATTGGCTGTCAGAGTGAAACAGGGAAAGGGTTAAACCTGTGATTTTTGTACCATCATCTGTGTCTTGAGTTGGATTCATTTATGAATGAATATTATGAGCTATGTCCTTGTGTTCTTTTGTGGAAGACACTCAGCTGTTTTCCTCCCTTTAACTTCTCCTGGATTTGACCATGTGTTTTCCTGGTCTCCTATTGGTCATTAAAGAAAAACGAAATATTGGGAAGTTGTTGTTAAGGACTATTATCAAGGAGTTAGTGGGAAGCTTGAACCGGCCTCCATGTATTCTCTTGTGCCATAAGAAACAGTGGACTTGATGGTGGAAGCAGAGCCATGTTATAACCTGTGCTGTTCGCAACAGCGGCTATACTGTCAATCTCCAAGCCTTCTTCCTCCCTGTGTGGTCTCCTAGCAACAAAGCCCTGCCCAGTGGACATCTGGGATATCTTCGTGGGCAGCAGACAACAAGCCTGCATGTGACAGACTGTTATTGTAGGGTTAGGTGGTGGTGCTCAGTGTTGGTTCAGGATCTTAATGATCCTGTCTGGTCCAGCTGTCATGTTCTCCTGCCTTAGCTTGATGTGCAGTGTCTGTTGCTGGGCAGGAACTCAGTCTGGTGATCCATTATCAGCGTGGCCATGGAGGGAGTTGTTATTTGGAGTGTTGTCTTGTAGAGGGTCTGTCAGGTGCTGTTGTTGTCTCCTGCCAGTTGTGACTAGTCTCAGTGCTCCTCTGTAAACATGTACCTGTGATCACCATATTGTGGATAAATGTGGCTGAGCGGTTAGGGTGTTGGGCTGGTAATCAGAAGGTACACAGTTCGAACCCCAGCTGTGCCACCATGATGTTGTGTCCTTCACTCTACTTGCCTCAGGGGGGAATGTCCCTGTACTTGCTGTAAGTCGTTCTGGATAAGAATGACAAAATGTAATGTTGATGTCAGAGAAATGATCCAGTCACTCCTAAACTGCTTCAGACTCTGTTTCCACACCCTTTTAGGGACACAAGATGACACTTCGGCAGTTATTTCCTCTCTGTTTTGGGCAGTGAGAGGTATGGAACCCACGTCTGTATCTACGTCCATATCTACGTCCAGCTGCACCCTGGTCAACGTTGGGATCGATTATAGTAATCGATTGTGAACCGACAGCGAGCTATCCAGCACACACACACACCACTTCACCCATCGACTGAACTTTCATTTAGTCTTCCACAACTTCTTGACAGTGTGATATCATGGACAGAGTGAGGTGTTTTATCCCTGTCTGTGAGGCTTACACAGAACACAATAAATGAGGTATTATTGTGTTCCACAGAGATAGTGGAGCCTGAATGGAGGCCAGAGCGTTGCTGGTTCGGCCTGAGCATGTGAACAAGCTGCCCAGCATCTCAGAGCGTTCAGATGTGCTTGTGCTCATCACTCACGCTCCCCTGCACTCTCTCGACTAACAACAAACCCTTTAGCCTTGTTCCATTCAAAATCATACTGTCCTTGCCAATTACAAAGCATATCTTCTCACAGATAAGTGATGTTAAGGAGAGTTGTTAGTGGAGCGTTGTGCTCAACAGTCCTGGTCTGCTGAATGCTGTGTTTGCCACATGATGCAGGGACAGTTGGGGTTGTGTGAGGTGGACAGTGTTCTGTCTGAGCTGCCTGATCCTGAGCATGGAGTCTGAATGAGATGAGCGAACACCCAGAACTGGCAGAGAGCTTTCACCTGCCTCCGCCTTGTGACCGCACAGCAGGTTCCACTGCTGCCGTCCCCCTTTACTGTCTCCTCTCTCCCTCCTCCACTTCATCCCTCTCTCCTCCCTGTCCTCTCCCTCTCTCTCTCTCTCTTCAGCTCCAACTCGCCCTCCTCCTGCATCCCTCTGTCAGACCACCGCTAGCAGAACCTTTTCACTTCATACCCTCTCTCCTCTTCAACATGTCTAGCTCACCCTCTCCTCCTCCTCCTCCTCCACCGTCTCCTCCACCGCTCCTCCTCCCCTGCTCTCCCTGTTCTTCTCCAGAGCCCCTGGAGGAGCACCATGTGGCCCAGCTGTTGAGGCGCTTCTCCACCGAGCCCAGCCTGGGCCAGGCTCTCTCTCTGGACGGGGCGCTGGCTCACCACCTCAACCAGTGCTCCTACCACCTCCGCCTCTTCCGAAACTGGCTCATCTCCGGCCAGGACCCTCTAGAGTACCTTTACGGTCAGCCTCGTCCCTGCAGCTCCCCCCCCCCGCCCGCCCCCCTTCCCAGCCCTGCCTCGCCCACCGCATGGTGCCTGTGACTTCCCAGTGTGGCTGGAGGAGGCTCTGCTGCTGCTGCCTGTCCAGCCCCCCCCTTCTGCTTGGGCTCTGTGGTTTTGGCCTGCTTGCCTGACACTCCTGGAGAGAGGCTTGCTGTCTGAGTGTTTATGTCCTTGGCTTCCAGAGGAGGTTCCACAGCTGCAGGTTCCACAGCTGCAGGTTCCAAAGCTGCAGGTTCCACAGCTGCAGGTTCCACAGCTGCAGGTTCCAAAGCTGCAGGTTCCGCAGCTGCAGCAGCAGAGGTGTGTCTACCCCCCCCCCCCCCCCATACTGCCAGGGAATCAGCTCTCCTTTAACTCGTTTGCTAACTCCCATTTCGAGCAGCAGGTCGCCTGATGATTAACCGCCTGTTGGGGGTAGAGGTGTGGGCAGCTGCTGGGATGCAGACCCCCCCTGTCTGGGCTCGCTGCCTGGGAAAGGTTGGTCTGCGCTGCACAGTCCAGCCCTCTGCAGCACAGCCACGCCCAGCAGTGCTCGTGTGGGATGCAATGCAGGCAGGAAACTGGGCTCAAAGAGAAGTCCTTAAAAACAGGCTGTCTGGTGTGAGCATGGCTTGGTAATCTGGATACCCACATATGTTTGTGCATGCTCTGTCCTGTCTTTCTCTCTCTCTCCATCTCTCTCTCTCTCTTCATCTCTTATCTCCTTCTCTAGCTCTAACTCACTCACTCTCTCTCTCTACATCTCTCATTTGTAACCCCCCAATCTCTGTCTTTATCTCTTTGTCCTCTCTCTGTCCTCTCCATTCATCTATGTTATCTCTTCATCCCTCCATATATCTCTTCTTCTGTCTGCATCCCTAAGGGGCCACGCCTTACCCTTCAGACTAAACAGCAGAGCGGAGGGTCTGCAGACTGCCCCTGTGTGGGAGCTGTGTGTCATACAGCACAGGACAACGTCAACTCATTTCTCAAATGGGAAAGGTCACTTCTGCACTGTGCAGGCTATGAGTAAGACCTGCAGCCCAGAACCACGGCTAGCTGCAGTCATCAATCTAGTCTGTCTCTGCAGGGCTAGGGTGGCTGCCAAGACTCTGGGAATCAGCTGAAGCTGTGGGGGAAATCAATTCACACGCCATGTTCTAACAGCTAGCAGACAGGAAGCGAAGCGACATATCACCCCGGACAGGAGCGTGCACGATAGTGTTCTGCTGGGCCTCAGAACCAGCCACCTTTACACCCCCCCCCCCCCCCCCCCCCCTCAAGGCCCCCACCCCCATTGCATTCCTCTGACTCTCAGCTTGAGCCATCTGAAGCTGGACCAGCAGCCCTCTTCCACAGCTGCGTACTAACCTGTGTGTAGTTGTACTGGGCCCTGTGTGAGTGAAGCTAACCCTGCTATAATCAAGAGATGCTGAAGCAGACATGCTGCGATGAGGTCACGATCCAGCGCTGCCTGCCTGGACCGGACCTGGACTGGACCGGTGTGCTGCTTACTGGACTGTTTGGCTGCTGTTTGACGCCGGTTGGTTTGCAGTGTTGGTGGGACATTGACTCATGAAATAAGGACTGTTTGATGAGCAACTAAGGCAGGCCAAGTGGTGTGTGTTCAGACCTGTGTGTCTTCGTGGTGTGGCAGATAGTTGTGTAGTTGTTGAGATGGTCTTTTTGTGTTGGTATGCGTCTTCCAGGCATGTTTTGTGTGCACTTCCTGAATGGAAAGGAAAACCTTGGTTGTGTTGCGGTCACAGAGTGAGACTCCTGGACAGACATGGAGGTCTTCTTCTGGTGTTTTGCTCTGGTTTAGCTCACCTCCTTATAATCCAGCTCCTAATTGGTTGGCTTGTGTGTCCGGTGTGTGTTGGTTGGCTTGTAGACCAGGCTGGGCTGGAACCGAAAGCTTTCACTCCAGACAAGTAAACGTGTTCAGGGGCTCGTAAGGTGAGATGTTGAGCTGCTGGAGGGGTTGTGTCTGCCCCAGACTGCCCCCTTCCTGGGCCCAGTGTGACTGAGGGCTGCTGGGGCTGTGGGCCTGGCTTCTCCCTTCTCCTGCAGGCTTCGAGGGCTGCTCCATGGTGCCCTCTATCTACCCCCTGGAGACGCTGCACAACTCACTCTCGCTCAAACAGGTCAACGAGTTCCTCACCGACGTGTGCGAGAACGGAGGAGACGCCCACTCCAGAACCACCAGAGGTAACACACACACACACACTGTCACACACACACAGTCACACACACACACACTGTCACACATGCACAATCACACACACACACACACACACTGTCACACATGCACACTGTCACACACGCACCCTGTCACACACACACACACTGTCACACACACACTGTCACACATGCACACTGTCACACACGCACACTGTCACACACACACACACAGTCACACACACACACTGTCACACACACACTGTCACACATGCACACAGTCACACACACACTGTCACACATGCACACTGTCACACACACACACACACACACACACACACACACACACACACACACACACTGTCACACACACACACAGTCACACACACACACACACTGTCACACACACACACACACACAGTCACACACACACACACACACACACACACACACACACATCAGTATGTAAACTATTAATGCGTGACCTTGTGGACCTCTGCTGTCTCCACTACCTGCAGCATTGTCAGCCATGTTTGACAGCCAGAACCAGCCCTCAGTGGACTCCTACATCCCCCAGAGAGTGCTGTCCTCTTCTGTGTCCATGAGGCAGCGCTCAGACAGACCGCCCTGGTGTGAGTACCACCCCAGTCTACCTACCTACCCTCCCCTACCACCCCAGTCTACCTACCTACCCTCCCCTACCACCCCAGTCTACCTACCTACCCTCCCCTACCACCCCAGTCTACCTACCTACCCTCCCCTACCACCCCAGTCTACCTACCTACCCTCCCCTACCACCCCAGTCTACCTACCTACCCTCCCCTACCACCCCAGTCTACCTACCTACCCTCCCCTACCACCCCAGTCTACCTACCTACCCTCCCCTACCACCTCCCCTACCTACCCTCCCCTACCTACCCTCCCCTGCCACCTCCCCTGCCACCTCCCCTGCCACCTCCCCTACCACCTCCCCTGCCACCTCCCCTACCACCTCCCCTACCACCTCCCCTACCACCTCCCCTACCTACCCTCCCCTACAGACCTCCCCTGCCACCTCCCCTACCACCTCCCCTACCACCTCCCCTGCCACCTCCCCTACCACCTCCCCTACCACCTCCCCTACCACCTCCCCTACCTACCCTCCCCTACCACCTCCCCTGCCACCTCCCCTACCACCTCCCCTACCTACCCTCCCCTACCTACCCTCCCCTGCCACCTCCCCTACCACCTCCCCTACCACCTCCCCTGCCACCTCCCCTACCACCTCCCCTACCACCTCCCCTACCACCTCCCCTACCTACCCTCCCCTACCACCTCCCCTGCCACCTCCCCTACCTACCCTCCCCTACAGACCTCCCCTGCCACCTCCCCTACCACCTCCCCTACCACCTCCCCTACCACCTCCCCTGCCACCTCCCCTACCACCTCCCCTACCACCTCCCCTACCACCTCCCCTACCTACCCTCCCCTACCACCTCCCCTGCCACCTCCCCTGCCACCTCCCCTACCACCTCCCCTACCACATCCCCTGCCACCTCCCCTACCACCTCCCCTACCACCTCCCCTACCACCTCCCCTGCCACCTCCCCTACCACCTCCCCTACCACCTCCCCTGCCACCTCCCCTACCACCTCCCCTACCACCTCCCCTACCTACCCTCCCCTACCTACCCTCCCCTACAGACCTCCCCTGCCACCTCCCCTACCACCTCCCCTACCACCTCCCCTACCACCTCCCCTACCTACCCTCCCCTACCTACCCTCCCCTACCACCTCCCCTGCCACCTCCCCTGCCACCTCCCCTACCACCTCCCCTACCACATCCCCTGCCACCTCCCCTACCACCTCCCCTACCACCTCCCCTACCACCTCCCCTACCACCTCCCCTGCCACCTCCCCTACCACCTCCCCTGCCACCTCCCCTGCCACCTCCCCTGCCACCTCCCCTACCACCTCCCCTGCCACCTCCCCTGCCACCTCCCCTGCCACCTCCCCTGCCACCTCTCCTACCACCTCCCCTACCACCTCCCCTACCACCTCCCCTGCCACCTCCCCTGCCACCTCCTCTGCCACCTCCCCTACCACCTCCCCTACCACCTCCCCTGCCACCTCCCCTACCACCTCCCCTACCACCTCCCCTGCCACCTCCCCTGCCACCTCCCCTACCACCTCCCCTACCACCTCCCCTGCCACCTCCCCTGCCACCTCCCCTGCCACCTCCCCTACCACCTCCCCTGCCACCTCCCCTACCACCTCCCCTACCACCTCCCCTACCACCTCCCCTACCACCTCCCCTGCCACCTCCCCTACCACCTCCCCTGCCACCTCCCCTACCACCTCCCCTACCACCTCCCCTACCACCTCCCCTGCCACCTCCCCTGCCACCTCCCCTGCCACCTCCCCTGCCACCTCCTCTGCCACCTCCCCTACCACCTCTCCTACCACCTCCCCTGCCACCTCCCCTACCACCTCCCCTACCACCTCCCCTACCACCTCCTCTGCCACCTCCCCTACCACCTCCCCTACCACCTCCCCTGCCACCTCCCCTACCACCTCCCCTACCACCTCCCCTACCACCTCCCCTACCACCTCCCCTACCTACCCTCCCCTACCTACCCTCCCCTGCCACCTCCCCTGCCACCTCCCCTACCACCTCCCCTACCACCTCCCCTGCCACCTCCCCTACCACCTCCCCTACCACCTCCCCTACCACCTCCCCTACCTACCCTCCCCTACCACCTCCCCTGCCACCTCCCCTACCTACCCTCCCCTACAGACCTCCCCTGCCACCTCCCCTACCACCTCCCCTACCACCTCCCCTACCACCTCCCCTACCACCCCAGTCTACCTACCTACCCTCCCCTACCTACCCTCCCCTGCCACCTCCCCTGCCACCTCCCCTACCACCTCCCCTACCACCTCCCCTGCCACCTCCCCTACCACCTCCCCTACCACCTCCCCTACCACCTCCCCTACCACCTCCCCTACCACCTCCCCTACCTACCCTCCCTTACCACCTCCCCTGCCACCTCCCCTGCCACCTCCCCTACCACCTCCCCTACCACCTCCCCTACCTACCCTCCCCTACCACCTCCCCTACCACCTCCCCTACCACCTCCCCTGCCACCTCCCCTACCACCTCCCCTACCTACCCTCCCCTACCTACCCTCCCCTACCTACCCTCCCCTGCCACCTCCCCTACCACCTCCCCTGCCACCTCCCCTACCACCTCCCCTACCTACCCTCCCCTACCACCTCCCCTGCCACCTCCCCTACCACCTCCCCTACCACCTCCCCTGCCACCTCCCCTACCACCTCCCCTACCTACCCTCCCCTACCACCTCCCCTACCTACCCTCCCCTACCACCTCCCCTGCCACCTCCCCTACCACCTCCCCTACCACCTCCCCTACCTACCCTCCCCTACCTACCCTCCCCTACCACCTCCCCTGCCACCTCCCCTGCCACCTCCCCTACCACCTCCCCTACCACATACCCTGCCACCTCCCCTACCACCTCCCCTACCACCTCCCCTACCACCTCCCCTACCACCTCCCCTGCCACCTCCCCTACCACCTCCCCTGCCACCTCCCCTACCACCTCCCCTGCCACCTCCCCTGCCACCTCCCCTACCACCTCCCCTACCACCTCCCCTACCACCTCCCCTGCCACCTCCTCTGCCACCTCCCCTACCACCTCCCCTACCACCTCCCCTGCCACCTCCCCTACCACCTCCCCTACCACCTCCCCTACCACCTCTCCTACCACCTCCCCTACCACCTCCCCTGCCACCTCCCCTGCCACCTCCCCTGCCACCTCCCCTACCACCTCCCCTACCACCTCCCCTACCACCTCCCCTGCCACCTCCCCTACCACCTCCCCTGCCACCTCCCCTACCACCTCCCCTACCACCTCCCCTACCACCTCCCCTGCCACCTCCCCTACCACCTCCCCTGCCACCTCCCCTACCACCTCCCCTGCCACCTCCCCTGCCACCTCCCCTACCACCTCCCCTACCACCTCCCCTACCACCTCCCCTGCCACCTCCTCTGCCACCTCCCCTACCACCTCCCCTACCACCTCCCCTGCCACCTCCCCTACCACCTCCCCTGCCACCTCCCCTACCACCTCCCCTACCACCTCTCCTACCACCTCCCCTACCACCTCCCCTGCCACCTCCCCTGCCACCTCCCCTGCCACCTCCCCTACCACCTCCCCTACCACCTCCCCTACCACCTCCCCTGCCACCTCCCCTACCACCTCCCCTGCCACCTCCCCTACCACCTCCCCTACCACCTCCCCTACCACCTCCCCTGCCACCTCCCCTGCCACCTCCCCTGCCACCTCCTCTGCCACCTCCCCTACCACCTCTCCTACCACCTCCCCTGCCACCTCCCCTGCCACCTCCCCTACCACCTCCTCTGCCACCTCCCCTACCACCTCCCCTACCACCTCCCCTGCCACCTCCCCTACCACCTCCCCTACCACCTCCCCTACCACCTCCTCTGCCACCTCCCCTACCACCTCTCCTACCACCTCCCCTGCCACCTCTCCTACCACCTCCCCTACCACCTCCCCTACCTACCCTCCCCTACCACCTCCCCTGCCACCTCCCCTACCACCTCCCCTACCACCTCCCCTACCACCTACCCTGCTCTGCAGGACCTAGCAACCTTGTTTTACATGTATTCATTTAGCAGATGCTTTTATCCAGAGCGACTTCCAAGAGAGAGCTTTACAAAAGAGCATCGGTCACTGATCATAACATCGAGATAATCCCCAAACATTGCGTGTAGTCATATTATGAAACAAACCAAGAAACCAAACAAGTGCCAAAAGAGAGAAGAACCACAAGAGCATTCAGCCAAACAAGTTGCAATTAAATAGCATGAATCTCAAACGTGCAATAGTGTACCTGTGGGAAAGTGAGCAACAATAATATACCTACAAGTATTTTAAATCGGATTAGAACTGGGTAAAAAGAGCAACAAGTCCCTCAATAAGAGTCCTTCTGGTCCAGCAGTCATTCCTAAGGACGGTTGTTCTCCTCTCTGTACAGACCTCCCACAACATGGGCTATCTTGGCTCCTTATAAGCAGTTCTGTGATGCTAACTGGGCCAAAAATGATCCCACTCTCTCTTTTAACAGCCCACATGCTTTGTCTGTCCAATAACGAGCTTGAGGTGTACTATAGCATTCTGCTGTTAATGGTGTGTTTTGTTCCCAATGAAACTGCAAGCGAGTGTGTCCCTGCTAAGGTTCTGATCCACGCTGGGAGACTGTGGTGGTTTTCTAGTTGTAATGCTCCTCAGTGCTTCTCCTCTCAGAGGGTTCCTGCAGTCTCAGTGTGGATGATGACCAGGTTGAGAACCAGTGCAGTACCCCTAGTTTGTGTCCCTGCAGACAGCAGCGGCCCCTCCAGTACTGTGTCCAGCGCCGGCCCATCCTCCCCCACCACGGCAGACACCTCCCCTCGCTTCAGCTTCAGCGACAAGGTCACCCTGACCCCCCAGAGCAGTGAGGAGACCCAGCACAGCAGCCCCCAGCCGCCCCCCACCACGTCTCCCCAAGCCCCGGACCCCCTCACCCCCACAGAGGACCCACCAACTCCTAGCGTGCCCTGCCACCCTGCAGGGGAGGCTGACGCTCCTTCTGCCACAGCCAACCACCTGCCAGGAGAGTCGTCTGTTGAAGGCTCGGGTGCAGAAGCTCCAGAGCTGAGCCCCAGCTCGCTGGGCTCTCCACTGGCTCAGCTCTCCCTGGGCAGGATGGAGGGCTACTGCGGCCTCCCTGGGTCTCTCCCGGTGCTTCTGGAGCTCAGAGAGAGCAGCAGCGAGGCTGGCTCCAGCGCCCAGACACCCCAGTCCCCGGATGGCCCAGACGAGTTCTTCAACGCGCAGGAGACGGTGGAGATTTGGAAGGGCAACCCAGGGAGCCTGCCCCACCCTGGAGCGGCCCTGGAGATAGGGGCCCCTCACGTGTCTGAACCCTAGCGAGAGGCAGCGTTCCCTGGGAAGGAAGATGGCTAAGGCTTATGGCCTAAGAAGCAGCCCTTCTTTCCACCTAAGAAGTGAACAGTGATCTTGTTACTCCCTGTTGTAAGAAGTGGAGGGTGGGCTAAGGCCACGCCCACCTCTGGCTTGTATTTTACTGTAAATTGGCCGATAATCAAAGATTGTGGGTTTCCATCTTAAAAACCTGCCAACATCTTTCTGTATGCCAGTGTGGATATGTGTTCATCACACAACTGGACCTACAATCTTTGCTTACAGACACTAGGCATGGCTGTTTCCAGTTCTTCATACGCCCCTTAGAAAGCCACTTGTTATAAAGTGAGGCTTGGATGTTGCTTTTCTAAAGCACAAACATTCTGTCGGTGTCTGATATTCCTCCTCTATTCTGTACTTCCCCTTCAGTAATTAGTAGGTCAGAGCAGCTGTATGTGAAGTGAGGTCTCTGCTGAGCTGTCTAGCTGAATAGTCTTGACTGAGTCTTACTGTGACTGTTATGTTGATAACAGCACAATCACTTCTATCATAGCAAATATATGTTTTTCATGAACATAGCAAATACATGGCCAGTGAAACAGCAGCTGTCAGATAGAGATGTTTTTTCTCTCTCTCTCTTTAGGAGATTTACTAATTGCCTTTTTGTGTTCATAATAGTTTAGGAGCAGGGTCACACAATTAGTACTGTGCTATGCTTTTTTTGAATATTGGATATGAACCTGCAATGCTGATTTTGACCAGTAGTCCGGTCTGTCAGTTAACAACAGCTCTAACCCACTTTACTGCAAGGCGATGAATCAGAATCAGATTCGACTGCGATGCGTGTACTGCTTATTGCCAAAGTCCTTAATCCTCATCAACCACTTAAACAGTTAATCATATACAGAGATATAAATATATATATTTATCTTAAAATTTTTGTTTTGGGAGATGCAATGTAATATTTTTAATGCAGAGGCATCTTATTGGTTACGTTTGAACTTGTACCACATAGCTAATGTATATTTTTGTATAAAATCACCTCACAGTGTAGTTCCATTACTCGCTGAACAAAAAGGTGAGAGCAATGTTGGGTGGTTCCTTTGTGGTGTCGTGCTTAGTAGCAAGTAAGTGTGTGTGTCTGTGCGTGTGTATGTGGAAGTGTGTGTGTGTGGCTGTACTATCAGGTCATTAAGCTGAAGCAAAACTCTTTATTTAATGGTTCAGGATCTGTTCAGTTGTTTTGTGACGTGCTGTTGAGGTGATTCTGTCAGTGAAATACACATGTTTCAGTGTACATCCCAGATATCTCCTAATAGCATTATAACACTGTAATCTGCTCTCCTCTGAGTCCATGTACTGTACAGCTCAGATCAACTACGTGTTAACGTAAAGATCTGATTCTGTTATATATTTGGTCAGCAGGGGGCGCTAACTGAAAATACTTGCTTAGTGTTTAAGAAGCATGAGGCTTTCTGTTTTGACACCACAGAAAGTGATTTACTTTACATACGTACTGTAAAAACTGTGATGGAGATCATGTGGTGGAATGTTATGCACTTGTAACCCCATAACGAAGGCTTTGTCAACTAAAACACTCTTAGCTGTATGTTGGAGAGCTTTCTGTAATTGTGCAATCGATCAGACCTAATAAGAGATTAATCCCATTCAACACCTGCTTTTCATTATTTGCTGTTGCCGATGTGTTATAATCTGCTCTAAGGCTTTGTCATTTCTACAAATGCAGCTTTATTTCTCTAACTAAAGGATGTTATGAATACAGACGTTGTGGTAAAAGACTCTTTTATTTCACTGTGTTTTTATTTGTCTGTTTTATACTCCTTAGACCACATAAACAGTTGGAGACAGGGTGGAGAGCCCCATGATGGGACTGTATATTAGCATCTGTCAGCCCTCTTCACCTCATCTCAAGGTTTTTCCAGTTAGCATGGATGCTAATCCCTATTATCCCTGCACACTAGTAGGTCAGCGATGTTGAAAATGACAGGCAAACATGACCGTGGAGTCACGCTGCTCACTAATCTCATTATTATGGTGGATATAAGACCCCCCCCTCCTCTGCCAGTACATCCCAATATCCACTGTCACGGGGAAGGTTACACAGTGGACATGAGAGGGGTGTGGGGCCATGATAATATGGCCTTGTACAGGACGTTCTCATTACTAAGCACTCCTTATGGCCACACAGAGATCACAGCTGTGTCAGAGCGACGTTCTTAATCCACCGTTGGTTCTGCTCTGTCCTATATGGTGGATGGAGATCGTATGGTGCGTTATCAGTGCAGGTGAATACGCTTTATTTTACGGGTGTTTTTCGTTCATCCCTGGAAAACGAAAAGAGGTTTATTCCTGTTCTACAGCGATGTTCCTGTGGAGTCTGGAGGTCTGTGGTCTGGTTTCTCTGGGCCCTCAGGGTCTGGGACTATGTGCTGCCAGTGTGATTGTGTGAATGGAAATCAAAGTAATCAGCCAGCCCTCCTGCCACGCCTTGTCTGCCCCCTACCAGACACAGGGAGGAAGGCTAGTTGGCTGGTGGCTACCTGCTTACACTCTCTGCCAAGGTTAGCCATGACTCATAGGAACCAATCTATCGTTCCCAGACAGCCTTTACTGCCACAGAGTTAACCCCTCATGTCATTTCCTTTATGGGGGACGGCAGATGATGCTGGACCTCAGGATGGAAGAGAACGGGCTGTAATAACGGCTCATTAGAAGCTGTATACATTACAACGCTGAGCCATATTGGAAATCAATCGAAAGTATTTAACCCTTGAAATACTTTAAGCCTGCTGACGTGTATTGTGACAGGATTGCTCTGCAGGAGGGGTGTGAGGCCAGGGAGAAACAACACATGGCTTAAAGAAAGCGTTAACAGAAGCAGTTTCCATTTAAAGTGAAACAGTGATACGGTTTTGTGGAAAAAATCCTGAATAGAGTAACTGAATGGTAGCTGCACCATGCAGTACGGCTCATTAGAGACCCATTCTCATCTGATTGGCAAGTCTGAGTGAAGTAACGTTCTCACACTCAATCCTGCCCATGCATATCTCTCTCTGGCATGTTTGACTGTAGTTTCATGTACTTCATCATTCGCTGATTACAGTACAGTTGTAATGCACAGGTACAGTACACACTGTCCTGGACAATGTCCCGTGGCTGTGAGGCAGGCAGCTATAGTATAAATGTCCATCTGGAGTAGCTATATCAGACTGGACAGAGCAGATTTGTCCGTTAGCCACCCTGTATTACCCCAGGACTGCCTGGTACTGTTGTCTGGACACATAGGAACACTGCCTCCCATTCATCCCCTTTCAAAGAAGAGCAGAAGAAAAGGAGAGAAGGGGAAGCAGTCCCGTGGTAACATCTGTTATTCCTACTATACCCCTCTCATGTGATGCTGAGGATGATGTCATGGGCTGCTCCATTCAGTGTGTGCCAGGAAGCTATTCAACAGCTCGCTGCTCATTTGCCTGTCGCTCAAAGCAAAGATTGTTCTCCCAAAGCCCCCTGCAAGAAAACGGCTGGCTTATTGTGCCAGAACATTCCTTTAAAAACACAAAGCATTTAATTAAAAAGGGTATTTGACCGAACAGAGAAAAGTGTTTCAGCAGTAAAAAAAATACCAAACAGCAGCACTAGCTACCATCGTCCATTACTGCTCTGATTACACAGCTTCACTCTCTCTCCATCACTGACGCTGATTCCAGCGACAGTTTTCCTCCTCACAGCCAACATTTCCTCTCATCCCTCATGTTGGTGTGAGGTGGCAGCGAGCTACGCCCCAATCAGGAGGGGCTGGTCGGAGCGCTACAAACCCCTCATTGTCCCCTCTCTGTCCAGACCTCCTTTCTCATGCAGAGGCACATTATTCAGGCTTCAGTCTCCACTGCTGCATGACATCATCCCCAAATTCAGAGGGGTTTTTGGGGACGAGGAGGAGGAGGAGGTTCCCCTGGGAGCGGTTCTCTTGTGGCTCAAGCTCCTCTCTCTGTTCCCAGTCTAACATGAGCCAGGGATTCCTCTGTGGTTGTTGACTAGTAGCTAAGAGAGAGTTAAATATACTTCTAGATGTTCATGATATTTGGTTGTTTTTGAATGAGAAAGAAAATCATATCCCTCAATGAATGTTTTTTTTTCTTTATTGGCGATCACCACACTTTTCCCTTTTACAATAAATTGGCTGAAGTTAAATATTTTTTTTTCCTACATATTCTAAAGAGATATACAGAAGAGTATTGCACTTAAAACAAACCGAGTTATGAAGCTTGCTTAACAAGGAAAACAATCACAATGCTTTTCTGCACATCCAGGTCACCTATACTTCCCCTTCATTCCCATCCACAGACAGCTTCTTAAATATACATCTTTTAAAATAGCATGTTTATTATTTTTTACCGTTACATACAGGATTAAAACTAAGGTCACATGCATGTACAAGCAGGACTCACTGGTGTAAAGTTGGATGACTTAGAGAATCAGTTTGTTTTGTGAAATCGAAACCTCTTTTTGAACACAGTACACCAGTGTAACTGGGTTTGTTCTACTGTAACCTTTTTTTAGTTTGATCAACTATCTGAATTACATAAATCTTCAGAATATAAAATGTTTTGACGGAGTAATCAAAGTCAAGGTGTCTGGCAGTCTGGTTTGTGAATGTGTGTGTGTGTGTGTGTGTGTGTGTGAAGGGTTATCTTAATGTCTGCGAGCAGAGTGGAGATTTAATGATGAAGTCAGTCACAGGGGTTAACAGTTTAGTATAGTGTACAAGGACTGGACACAGTACAGCAGCAGCAGCAAGTTTGAAGTCTGAAGGAAACATCTGTTCACATGTTTAGAAGCCGTTCTTCTGTTGAGTCCCATTCTGTCAAAGACACAAAGCCAACTGCAGCCTTGCAAAGTTCCTTGAATCCTTGTTAACGTCCCTTTTCCGCTCGACTGGTAGGAAAGTCCAGGTGGCATGTTGACAACAGAGACACATCTTTCTTCCTTCTTATGTGCAGAGTTCCATTTCCAAATGACTTAACAAGCATAACATCATCCTCAGCAGCCACAGCTGTAATCTCTGTACTGAAAACTCATGTCGGCCTCTGAGATTGAGGAAATGATTAAATCCTACACTTAAAAATGGTACATGGCTCTTAGCAATAAGTAAATCTTTACCACTGTATCACACTTAGGAAAGGAAACAGAGATAGAACTGTCGAGGCCCAGAGCAATATTATGTTGGATGAGTAACCAAGGCAACCAAGAGATCAATGTTCTCAGAAGAGAACGTAAAGGTAATGTGCAAATCCACATTCTGAATGGAATCACACAAGCAGAATCAGCCCTAGTGCCAGAATGCTCGTAATGGTATGATGGAGTTCATTTTATCCAATCAACAACAAAGACTTACATTGTAGCATTAAAAGGCATATTTTACTTGAAGCTTTAGCTTTTTATTTTTTATTTTACCCCGTTTCCCTCCCCCCTTTTTTCTATGCTATTATTTACATGCATGTGCCATTATATGCAGAAACACTGAGCAGAACATTCTAATTTGATGCCACAATTTGTCTGCAATTTTCAGACAAGGCCTGTTGGTCTTGGATTAAGTTTATGCTATGCTGAGATAGAGGTATAGCATGACTCATCTCTTATTAAGACAATTATATGATGCGGAAAAATAAAGAAATATCACAGCAAAATAACGTCCAAACTTCACACACATTACTGTGTAAATCACTATTGGAAACCATATTGAATAGAAGACAAAAATACAATGTCAGCTGTTCCTCTCTAAAAACATAACCGACATAACTGTAAAAGCAATATTCCATTTGTTATAGAGGGATAAAACCTCTCCAGACATGAAGTCGAGGTGATTGTGTTGGAACTAATACATTGTCGTTCCAGAACTTTCCTTCGTAACACTGTCTAAAGAGACCTCAGCACACCTCTCCCTCTTCAGGATTCAACTAAATACAAGCACACGAAAAACTATAATATACAATAATACATCATGCCTGCGTGCATCATAAAATCAGTGTTTTTTTCCATTTGAATAAACCATTTCCTATCTATCAAGTTACTCAACTACAGAAATCAGTTATATAATTAAGTATTTTTAGTAAGTAGGCCAAGAAGTTGTTTAGGATAGTGTGCTATTTGTGCTTCTTGTTAGATATAATTTTTAGGGAATTTAAGATCATATGATTGAAATACTGAACTGACTGTTAAAAGTGCCATTATAGTATGTTTAGTATGTGCAAATAGTAATTTTTGGACCTTTGCTTGTAACGTACTCATGTTCGTCATACTAACACACACAACCGTGGAAACCTGCCCACCTATACAACACCAGAGAGTCACTACACCAGAGAGTCACTACACCAGAGAGTCACTACACCACTGAGTCACTACAGCAGTCACCACATCAGGAGTCACCACATGATGGGACTCTTCCATGACATATTCACACCCACATTTCACACACACCCACATTTCCTCCTGAGGACAGAAAGGCACATGTGGGTGACAGTCTAACCTCCAAACAGGATGAAGTGGGTGACAGTCTAACCTCCAAACAGGATGAAGTGGGTGACAGTCTAACCTCCAAACAGGATGAACCACTACGGTCATCAAAGCATTGAGATGCACAGCACACATCTTTCTCACCGTCTGGTCCTTTCACCTAATCAGCAAGTCCCCACTTCCTGTCAGGGTCTCCAGGTCATGACCTCACCACCTCCTGTCCCTGTCTGGTTGACCTGGTTGTTATGGGAACGCACCCTCCCTAATGTCTGAGCGTGTTCTGGGTCACACACATGTTAAAGGGTCATGTCACAGATAACAGAACATTATCAGAAAAAATCAGATCATTACAGTTAAACGACATCTGCATCTCCTGCTGGAGAGTATTCTAGTAGGAAGTAGGAAAATAGAGAACTAGTACAGTCTGTTATGGTATACAGCTCTCAGCCCTACAGTGAAAGAGTATACCATGGAATTACTGACACTGTCTGTGGTTATATAAGAGCTCTATCTTTCCCTTATGCCCAATAAAAGATCACTGGCATAATGCAGAGATAAGCTCTCAGAAACAAGAAATCAGTTGTTGACCCTTCAATAAAAACACAAGGAATTAACACAGACAGTTACACTACACTGCAAAATGACTCCTACAACAACAGACATAACCAGAGAGCACTAACCTGTAGGTCAAGTGATCGGAAATATTTAGCTGTTTAGAAATGCACTGCAACTGATTCTCACTTTGCAATAAACATGGCAACACACAGGTTTACACTTTGAACAACCTTTGAGCGTGAGGACTTGTCCACACCCCTATTACTACAGCAAATATACTGAAACTACATTGAGAAGACCCTTGGCGAAACCTACGTCATCTAAGTCATTGCGTCACCATTAGGCACATACGTTGTAAGTAACATCAGGACTAGCGTTAGCTGAACATGGTGGCACAGTGAAGAGAAACTGGAGTACCAGAGATATCTCGAGTGCCATAGAGATCTAGAACACATGACACGTTTACATCTGACATTAGCTGTAAAGTTACACGAGAGGGGAATGCAGGTTTGAAGTTTGAGGAGACTATTACTGAGATAAAGTAACTGTTGCTGTCCTGGGCTTCGAAACAGAGAGGCCTCACCCTGCCTTCCTCAATGCAGACCAATATGTTCACTAGATGATGAGGAGGACCTACTAGTCTTAAAAAGCACCTTTAGAATACAAATAATAAGAACAGCCAAGCTTGTGGCTGTTAATGTGAGTAGGAAATAAACCTCTAGAAAAGATAGACTGGTAGCTAACACGGTCTTAGCTTTAGCCCACTTGATTGGAAAGCGATGATGTCTGAAACCAAGACAGATTAGCATATCAGGCTATAGAAAAGACAGATTTAAAAACAGACCCATATCAAACTAGGAAAGTGAAGAGGGAGGAAAGAAGGTGCTCAGAACTCGATTTTGCAGGCGGGGAAAGACTCATCCTGCATGACCACAGTGCTGCTGGAGGCCAGGACCATGATGTTCAGCTCCTGCTGCCTCTCGTGGGTCTGCTGGTACCACTCCCGTGTCACCTCCGTGTCATGGGTGGGGATTAATGTCACCTAGAAGGATGGGGAAGACAAGAGATGGGGCAATGATGAGAAAGAAGAAAGAGAGAAGCAGCATTGGCATCAGGAAAGGAAATCGATTGTGAGGACAGGGGAATTGAGAATGAGTGCTGACTGTGGACTCTGCTGTACTTGGGAGTCCCAGAGCATGCGGTTACCTGCAGATTAGATCCCCACTGAGACTTGCCCTCCAGCAGGGCGTCCAGGACCCGGCGGCTGGGCTCCTCGCTGCCCGCGTCGTTCCCGCTCACCACATAGTAGGTCGAGCGAATGCGTTTGAAGAACTCCTGGTCCACGTTTTTGGCGCTGCAGTGGTTCGGGACGTAGGCCAGGTCCACGTAAATAGGAGGGCCAGGAGGAACCACAGAACCAGACCTCTGAGAACCTGAGAAGCAGAATGTTTACTCTCACACAGTGCTGTAAGCGTCACAAAATACTTCCACTCTTAAGATTCTCTGTCTCTCCCTGAGGAAGAACTGTGATAGTTTTGTAATGATATTATGTTCTATTATACTATGTTCTAAATGTTTGTCCTTTCTACCTGAGCTGCTCTTCAGTCCATTGGTCATCCCCCTGCCTGGGGTGTAGCTGGAGCGGGACAGGTCATCCTCCTTGGAGCCTTGTCCATCTGACAGACGGGACATCCTGGAGCTCCGTTCTGATTCTTTCTTCTTCATGGAGGCACTGCGAGGAGACGCCGTCTTGCTCCCCGGCATCGGGGACCTCTTACGCCTGGCCGGGGATGCTGACTTGGTCTTCCCTGAGGTCTTCCTCAAGCCTTTGGGTTTGGGGTCTTTCTTGAGCGGGCTCTCCGGGGCGCGGTTCAGGTCGTTGGCCAGGGAGTCGGGGTCTACCATGCATGCGTCGGGGTGAGGAGGGTGGGGGTGGGGGTCCATGAGGGGGGCGGGAGGCGGGTCCAGGCTGTGTCTAGAGGAGGAGTGGTGGCTGGAGGACTTATCCACAGGCAGGTACTCCGTGTCTTCGTCAGAGTCTTCGGCCACGGACGGGCAGTCCTCTGTGCCAGGGGGAACATCTGAGTCTGACTGGGAGGGGATAGACTCACTGATGGAGGTCGGGGGTGTGTCCTCCCCAGCCAGCCCAGGCGACATCCCCTCAGGACGCTGCAGAGAGCTGCCCTGGGAGTGGTGGTGGGGCTGCTTGTGGGCCCTTTGCTTGACCGACAAGTCACACTCGTCTCCTTCCTGCGACTGATCGCTCCTGCGCCCGTGCTCTTCGTCCTCGTCATTGGTGGAGAGGTGATGCATGCTGGGATTGATGAAGGAGGGCGAAAGGTCTCCTTTGCGCATCCGGTGCTCATCGGAGGAGTAGCCAGGGGAGGCAGAGGAGCGGTAGGAGGAGCTGGCGCCCCTGTAGGAGTCAGCAGTGTGCTCCTGGTCACTGTCGTTACCATCCGTCCCTCCTTTACTTGACTCCTCTGTGTAGAAGGGCGAGCGGAGGGAGTGATCGGTGGATGAGAGGGAGAGAGGGCGGGCGGGGCGCTCCGGCTCCATCTCGCGCTCCTCCTCAAACTCGTCCTCATGGCGGTAGTGAGGGGGGGAGTCTCCGGGGACCATTTTCTGCATCTCCCACTCGTAGGTGCTCCTCACCTTTCCCTGGGCCCCCCCACTGGCTGAGGCTCCTTGGGGGAGAGGGCCGCTCATACTGACCTCTGTAGGGCCATTGGAGGAATCAGGCTTGGTGGGTTGCAGGGAGGAGGCAGTATGTGTGTATGTTGACAGCTTGTCAGGAAGCGCACCTCCCCCTGTCTTGCTGGAGGTCGTGACCCCAGCTTTGTCTAAGAAAGACAGGTTGGCAGAGGGAGACTTACGGGCCAGGTCGCGCATGTAACCTTCCTCATCCTCCTCTTCCTCACTGCTGTCAGACTCAAAGTAGTGCTTGGCTGCAGAGTCGGGGCGTGGTGAGGACGTGACACCAAACATACCAGTGCTGATTGTCTCCTTGTCTTTACCTGCCTGTGAGGGCAGGGAGAAGGGCCCTGAGGAGGCCCCCAGTCCAGCAGCAGCCTGCAGCTTGGACCCCTCAGCCCATTCGGGCTTATAGAAGCAGTCAGATTGTTTATCCTTCGCCGCTCCTCCTGCAGAGGATAAGGTCTCCTTCTTGTCGTCCGCTGTGGTGGAGGAGAGAGAAGTGAAGGGCTTGCCCTCCTCGAAGGGGCTGAGGGGAGAGAAGCGGGCCAAGCTAGATGTGGACTCAGCCGTGGTGGTGGTGGTCGTCATCTGTTTCTCTGACACCTCCAGGTACTCGTCTTTCACCAAGCCTCCAGAGCTGGAGATGGGAGAGTCCATGACTAGGGAGTGTTCATCTTTAAAGGAGGAATATTCAAAGAGAGTGGGGTCGGCCGTGGCGGGAGTCTCCAGCTCCTCTCCGAAGGGTCGGCTGGTGGACAGAGACCCAGACGTAGAGGAGGAGTAGCTGTAGGCGGAGGAGGAGGAGTAAGCTGTTGTAGCGGTCGTGGTGTACTGGAACCCTGTGTCTCCTGCCTTCTTACTCAGAACATCTGGTGTTTTCTGTTTGTCGTAATCAACCTCTCGGTCTCTGTCGCTCTGGTAGTACTTGTCCTCTGTCGATTTGAGAGGGAAGTCATCTTTCCTTTCTTTGGACATGAGTGAGTCTTTGTCTGAATATGAGTAATCGTATCCAGATGAGAAGCCAGACGTTGCTGTGGCACCCGACTTAGGACCGTGAGATGAGTGGTCACCTGTTCCCTTCTGGAAACTGTCCTCTGTTTTTGAGAATAGACTGGAACTGCTTTGGTAAGAAGCAGAGGATTCTGTTTTAGGGGGTTTAGCCTGGCTGTTGTATCCATAGCCAGCCATTGAGATCATAAACTCGGGACGACTGAAGTCGATCATTTCACCGAATTGGCTCTTCATCTCTTTCTCTGATTTATCTTTGGTGCCTTTCTCCATGTCGGACTCGCTGACGGCTTCATCTGAGTCATCCTCCTCTTCTTCATCCTCATCATCATCCACGTCATCGTAGTCTTCTTCATCTCTGGCGGTTAGTTTACGCATATCCACCTCCAGACCGGCACCTTTGTCATCGTAGCTCGCCGAGGTGGGCTTGGCTGCAGCGGAAGATGTCACTGAGACTGAGACTCCAGACGTGTATTTGTAGCTGTCAGTCTCCTCAGAACGACCCTTCAGGGAGAAGGAATCTTTATCTGAAGACAAACATGTGGATGAAGCCTCTGGCCTGTCAGCCATGGAAGGGAACCTACTCTCTCTGTTGTGCTCGTACGGCTTGCTCTCCCTCTCCTCCTTTCCCATCTTCTCAGCTTCATAAGCAGAGCCATAGGAGGACCCCTGGTCCACAGAGCTGGTTCTGTTGTCATAGATGTCACTGTAAGAAAAGGTCTTACCATGGACGTAAGGTGTGTCCTGTCTCATGTCTCTCCCAGCAGATCCTTTACCCTCACTCTCTGGGCAGCCATAGAGACTGAAATGAACATTTTTCTCTGGTTCTTTGAATCCTACTTGGTCGGCTTTTCCTGGGGGGGAGTCCTGTTTATGATCTTTAGAGACCACGTTACTTTGATCTACAGACAAGGGCCTGGATACAACACCACTTGGGCGCATGTCCTTTTCATCCTCCTCCTCATCATCCTCATCTGAGTACATGACCTCAGGTTGGGTTTTCTGGTCAGTCTTACCAGAGGACTGGGTCTTGTCTGTGGTCTTCATCTGTGTGCTTTGCAATTCTTTCACAAACATCTTCTCTTTGGGAGACTTTGCTTCACAGGAATACTCCTCTTCCAGGAAGAGCCCCTCCTTCTTCTCCATCAGCTTTGCCTTCTCAGAGGGTTTGAGGTCCTTCTTCATGTAATAATCATCTTCCTCGTCATCCGATTCGTCAAACGTTGACCTGTCGCCGGAAAGACCCATTTTGAAGGTGCCTTTGTCAGAGAAAGGTGGGGATTTCTGCGTCTCCGTTTTCAATTGGTCCTTTTTGTCGTCCTTCTCTCCTGTTTTGAATTTGTCTGGAACCTTCTCCTCAGTGGGGGAGTAGCCACTGCTGGTGGGGAAGGACTGAGTGGGTGAGGCCAACTTCATGGTGCTGTCATCAGGGCTCAGACATCTGTCATCACTGTCATGGATGGAGCTAGACTCAAACCCACTGGGAGGAGGGAAGAGAGGCTTCATTCCAGCTCTGCTCTCTGAATCGTCCTTGGAGAAGGGAGCTTGTTTTCCTTTGTCTGCCAGTAAGAGAGGCGACTGGGCGGCAGGCACCGAGAAGGGAGAAGGAGAGACGGAGGTGGAGGAGGACTTCTGCTTCTCCTGGAGTAACAAGGAGGCTGCATGCTCATAGCCCTCCTGTAGTTTCCCCAGGGGAATGTCCACATTGGGAGTCTGGTCCTCATCCTCCTCTTCCTCTTCTTCCTCCTCCTCGTGAACTGGTTTGATCTTCGAGCCAGCCTCCGTGTCATGAACGATGGGCTGGCACTCCTCTGAAGGAGGAGACTTGAAGCACTTGTCCTCCTCCAGAGAGGAGGTGGGGGAGATGGTGCCTGCGGAGTGCAGGTAGTCCTTCCCGTGGGTGGCCTCTGTGCGTGAGGGAACGCTGTTGACAGTGTCCAGAAAAAGAGAGCTCCGCCCTGTTTCCTCCGTCTGAGGGGCGGTCACAGATGTGATGGACTGGTCCTCGGCAACGGAGGTAGCGAATGACGACAGCTTGTCGTATTCGGTGATGGAGGTGGCCGAGGAGATGTGCTCTTCCTCCGCCAGCGGAGCAGCGATGACGTTGGGGTAGGCCGCTAAAACTGGGTCGTGGCTTCCCATAAAGCTTTTGGCTTTGACGTCTGCTGCATCCGACATGGCGGAGGCCTTCATCTCCCGCACACCGTGCATGGAGTCAAAGGAGCCTGGGACGTCGGGGACGGAGATGTCGTACGCGCCCACGTCGTAGCGCAGGTGCGGTATCCTGTCCTCCGTGTCCTCGTGGATCTCCTCGTCAGAGATGGTCTGCTCCGTCTCTGAGTAACCAGGGATGGTCTCGTCCTGGATGAAGGAGATGTGCTCCGAAGCAGAGGTCCCTGCTGGCCTAGCAGGGGTTCTGCTGGAGACGTCTTTCTGATAGGTTAGCTTGGAGTCCCACTCCTTCCCAGATTTCTCTTTTTTAGCGTCCTCCATTTTGTATTTCAGCTCGTCGTCATCCTCTGCTGCCTCCAAATCGGCCTTTTCAATCACATCCCCATCCTCTTCAGAGCTGTCGCCTTTCTTTGACCTCTCCCCTGAGCCCTTCTTGGCCGAGTATTCGTCGTGCTTTTTGGTCAGTGGAGCATTTCCAGGCAGGTCATCTTTCTTCATCTCTGCTTTCTCTCCCAGTTTTTCAGGGGTTTTAGACAGAGAGGACCTGGCCTCCATGTCTGTGGCTGCTTTCCCCACAACAGGCTTGGCTTCTGTGGACCCGGGTCGCACGGTCGACTTGTCATTCTGCATGGTTCCGCTCCCATGCTTGGAGAGCTCATCCTGTTTAAGGGCTTCAAAGTCCTTGGTGAGATCCTCTGGAGAGGAGATGACAGACCTGGCTGCCAACGCTGTGGCTGCCTTCGCAGGTTCTTTCTTTGGGACAGGCTTTTTCTCAGCTGCCTGCTCTTTCCCAGTCGTGTTCTTATCTGTCTTGGGCTTGGACTGTGTCTTGGCCTTATGTAAGGTCTTTCGAACCTCAGGGGTCAGCGGCTTGAGGTCAGGCTTTGTGATTTTCCTCAACTCTGGCTTCTTTTCCTCTTTAACTTTAGTCTCCTTTTTCTCTTCTTTCTTCACATTGCTGTCTTTCTTTACTTCTCGCTTTTCTTTCTTCACCTCCTTCTTCTCCTTGTCTTTCTTCTCGTCCATCTTGGATGGCTTTTCCTTAATCTGTTTCTTGACGGTTTTCTCCTTGGACAGTTTCTTCTTCTCCTGCTTCACCACTTCGGGCGCCGCCTCGCTGTTCTTCTGCTGTTTTGCTGCCTCAGGTGCCACTTCGCTGTTCTTCTGCTGTTTCGTGGCTTTGATGCTATCACTCTTCATCTTCTTTTCCTTAGCAAAATCGCTCTTGGTCTCGTTCTCATCCTTCTTGCTAACTTTGGTGAGGGATTTGGGGGATTTGAGACTTTCCTTGCTGTCGGTTCTGGATTTCATTTTCGTTTGTTTGATGATGGGTGGATGTGCCCCAGAGGAGATGTCCTTCTGAGTTGCCACCGGGTAGCGCAGGAAGTCCAGATGCTTCAGCTTTTCCAGTCCTTCCAAGATTTTGTTCTGTGGAGCGTTTCCTGGAAACAGAACCCTGACTATCTTCTCAGTGGGGCTGTGAGGAACCCACACTATAAGAGCCGTGACCGACGTCAGATAAGGGACAGAAATCTCCCCTTCTCTTCCATTAGACATAATAATGCCAGTCTTGGCCTTGCTGTTGCCAGCCCACTTCTGCATGAGAAACTGCATCTCCTTGCTCTCCTTCACTGGGTTCAGAACGTACATGTCTAACTTCCCAACACCCAGCTTGTGGAACAGTGTGATCGGTTCGATGGTGTTGCTGACCACCCTAAAGAGAGGCTCTGGCTTGATGCCGAGCTTATTGAGGTACTGCAGCGTGAGTGACGCCTCCTCGATGCTGCGCTTCACTTTCAGAGTGGACTCAGGCATCCGTAACTTCTCCGGAACGTTAAAGAACACCACGCCAAGCTCGGGGGAGATCAGATTCTTCATCCAGTCCCCGTAGGTGTTTGAACCAGAGCCTTGATTCTGTTCCTCCTCCTGCTCAGCGATCTTCCTCTGGAACAGACCATTGATGCCAGGGAGGTTGTCCGCCCCAATGTGGGTCAGCAGGACGGAGTCGATCCTGTCCAGGTGTCGGACTAGCTTCCAGAAACAGGACCTTCGTTCAGACCCCCCATCCACCAGGATGTTGAAGCCGTTGACGGCGAACAGGGCAGAGTCGCCCCTGCCCCCGGGGAAGATGTAGCAGCAGGGCTTGGACAGCTTCAGGAAGCCCCCGGAGGTGGGCGGCTCCAGGAGGTCGAAAGGCGACGGGACATCGACCGTCTCAGAGACGTACTCGGTGAACTCGGTGACTCCCTCCATGTCTGGGAGCACGGGGTCTGGGTTCAGACGGTAGTCCAGAAGTTTCTGGACGTGCTGCTGCTCCTGGCTGTGCCCCAGGGAGCTCCAGCCTCCGTCGCCCAGGCAGGAGACGGTTAGCTTGGGTCGCTGGTCTGTCAATACACCAGACAGGACTTCAGTCACCTGGAGAAGAAAGCAAGTTAAACTGGGTGATTAATAACTTCTTGAATAGCCTCAAACCATAACATCCTCAACACCATCATATATGACATGAATTCAGATAACAGTTCGGGTCAGCCTGGTGGTTTAACTTACTCGACTATCAGACAGGATGTCAGAGAAGTGTTTCCAGGTGAAGGTTCCACCTTGTAGTATGATGTCTCCTCCCTGCTCTGAGGTCGGACCACTCAGCACCAGGAGTTTGTGTCCAGCACAGTCTGTGATTAGACAACAGATCTACACAGGAAACAAACAGACACAACAACAGATGACATCAAGCAGGTTGTAAATATGCAGTTCAACTGTCTGGCGGTCAACAACCGATGTGTGATCCAGAACAGATTCTGTGTTTACAGAAAGCTAAATGGAGGTCTTTAAAAGAAAATGCTTTTAAGCCGATAACCAGTGTATCATGACCTTTTGTTGAGTGCATGGCGAGAGCTTGGGTGACAGCTCACTGGTGTGTAGCGTGAGTCATGCTTACCTCTGATGTTGTGGTTTCCTCTGATGGGTTGACTAACACCACAGTCTCAAGGACATCACTCTTATAATGAAGGATTCTCTGGCCTGGAGAAAGAAAACACAGACCGCACAGCATATTAATAAGGATGACAGATGTTATCTCTCTGATAACAATTATATGGTTTTACAAAAAAGCGATAGACAGCACGATATATGATTAATGGACGTGTATAAGAGGCAACAATTATTATTGGAACACATTTATGTTTGTGCTAACGAACAGCCTGACATCCAGTATGTGGCTGCAGATGAGGTATTTAATACAGCATCACATTGGAGAGGCCCTCAAACGTCTGATGCAGGAGATCCACAGCATAACTGTTGTCTTTGGCTCATGCGCTGTGATTGGTTGAATTAGCGATGCCAATTGGCGAAATAACGAAATGCCAGTGCAGTATGTAAACATATCTGAGACCAATTACTGCTTACTACGATGTTCTGTCAGTTACATTCAGCTGTCCTTGTATATGGCGTATGGGCTGTCTCCACACAGAAGATCACTGCTACTCTCTAACTGCCATTTTAGCTTCAGCCTGGCTTTTCACGAAAGCATAAGCACTTTTCCACCAGCTTAATCCCATGCTCGCTGTCCCTTTTAAACAACACCATCATAACAAAAACAAGCAAACCCTATTGGCTGTTGCTATGGGGATGCTTTTCTGGTGTTAGCTGCTGCTAGCTGAGTTACACTGACCCAGTCTTGGGTACGGCAGACGCATTGCAGCATTTCTGAGTGAGGGAGGGGAGAGGGAGAGAGGGCGAGGGAGAGAGGGCGAGGGAGAGAGGGCTAGGGAAGAGGGAGAGAGACTGTGCTGCATGTGAGACTGTATCCAGCTGAACACAGGAAGGGGGAGGTGAGCGCCGGCACATCGCTAGCATACAGATGCTTCATCAGGGAAACTATATTTAGCATGAAATGGATTATGGGCTCATGTCCAAAACCAAGGACCAGAATGGGGTTATCACAAGATGAGTTGCCCAACAGATCAGAAGAAGAGAAAGCCATGCTGGTGTCCAGGGAGTCCATGCAAGGGCACCAGTCACTGGAAATACAAAGTACAACACCAGAGTTGCCCTTTCAACATTGATTTTTTATCTTTCAAAATCCGTGGCAAGTGTTGGCCAAGGACATCCAATTCTAAGATCATTTCTGCATAGAAATGGCTGAAATGAGGTCAGAAACATGTGCTTAGCAAGTAAACAGACGATGGCCTAGTTTGAGTTTGATTGCTGTTTCATTTTGAGCCTAAGGCCTGGAATAAGTTAAGAGTTTGCAGTTGGTCAGCTGCTGAGCAACTGAATAGAGTAAAATGTATTATTTTCACCCCCAAGGGAGTGACTGAATGTTGTGATAACTGCACCACATCAAAGGTCAATTCCTTTTTCGGATGAATACTCTTGAACACTGAGTAAGCAGAGAAACAGTCCCAGACCTGACCTCTTAAATGAAGCAATGAGCAATGCTACTGTACTGAGAATGTCAACGAGACCAGAGGTCTCTTCTGAGGATCACTGAAGGCTAGTTGTCACAGCGACACGTTCCCTGCTATACATAATACAGAGGCAGTTTGTCTGAATCAACAATGGGACGCTCCAGTTTCAAAGTCACACAAAAGATTCATCCCTGCCTTTAAATGAGGGTCTATGACAGAGGGAACAAAACACAGCCTACCCAGACAAACTGGAAGCTTCCAGTTGATTTCACTCTTGTTTTTCGATAGCAGATCGAGCGAGGTGTTTAAGGTAGCATCGCTAAACAAAGACAGTCATGTTCTGAAGTCTCTCGCTTCACTTAGTGTGATGAGTTTGTCCTTGGTTCTTCATGCCAGGTACTTCATCAGATGAAGTCTGGCCAGTTTGAGACTGTCCTTCTGCATCTGAACTCTAACAATGACACTCTCCAGACACGCCTGTCACTGTGACCTTCACACAGTCCGGTTCATGACAGAGAATTACCGAGCAGATCTCTGCTGCTCTTCCTGCTGCTGGCACAGAACATGAAGATGGAGAGCGAGAGATGACCGAGGGTTCTGAACCTGATGGGTTTTTTAACTCCATTGGATGACATCTTAACTGCCTAAGAGGCTAATCATTCGCTTCCTCTCCTATAATTCATTCATTTACATGTCATTATCACATCAAAAGAAAATCTCCAGTTAATCCTTATGTGATCCCATACTAACCATCTGTTTAATGGACCTCTTCACGCCCAAATCATGGGCAAATCTTGCAATCAAGAGTCGCATTTTACAAGTGACACTTTCTGGAAAAGGGAAAGCAACACGCATCAATATAAAAAAGAAAACACTTTATGCAATTTTAGGAGCTGTCAATCAGTATGACCATGTCGTTGGGGTCATCTTCCTGCGAGTCAGACGGCAGCACACACAGCCTCCCTGCTGTGGGGCTATGAGGCCTGCTAGTGTGACTCTGTGTCTCTCTCTCTCTGACTGGGAACACTGATGTGACTTTCACTGCTCCAAACCCTGCTGATTCTAGACTGCTGACCTGCACGCTTCTTTCTTGTTGCTCACCTACTGTGTCATTCAAGTCTGGTTCCACCACGCTGGTTCCAAGATGGCCGACCCCTATGCTTACAATGGGACTCAACAACAGGCCTCAGTTTCGTAACAACATAGAGCAGCTAACGCCAGAGTGACAGAGGATAAGAGAGAAACGAAATCCTACATATATAACCTTTAACACCAGTGCAAATGACTACAGATTTTTTCCAGAGACAATCAAGAGTATTGTGTATCTTCTACTGTGATGTCATAGTATAAACAGCTTGTTAGAATGCACCTTGTTGTTTCCCGGTCAGCACCATGGACAGCAGCATCTACTACCAGACCTTTCTGCGCAATGCAATCTTATGAAATGCTAATATAACAAGCACTTAATTTTACACACACACATTTTAAGTTCTCTAAAGAATTTACAGCACTCTAAAGAGCTCTAAAGAATGTGATGAACTTTTACGCCTGAATACTTTCCTCAATCTTTCCTCTCTCTTGTCAGTATTCTTCCAAACACACCAAAAAGCCATCCTCTGCTCCTCTGCACAGCTGTCATCCAGTGTCTCACTTTTACACTGTTTGTTGAAAGATTGATGGTCACTTTAAAGCCTTTCTATCATTCGACCCCCTGACACTCCGTTTTACAGCAACCTGGAGCAACAATCTACAGCCAGGCAGAATATATATGACCTGCAGCAGCAGAACACCTCCAGATCAGGTTCTAATGCTGCCGGTAACACTGCAAACTGCAGCAGAAAAATAGCCCAGGACGTTGATATAGAAACAGGGGTAGGATGGAGGACACAGGGTGACTTTTGGCACAGGAAGAGACAGAAATCTGGTGGAGGTCAGCAGGGGAGGTGCTGAGCTGAGAGGATTCTCATTTAGCTCAGCACTGATTCTGATGTGGGAAGTAGAGAATGAAAGAAAGAGAGAGAGCGGGAGAGAGACACAGAGACAGAGATAGAGACACACACAGAGAGAAAGAAAGAAATAAAGAGATAGACACACAGAGATAGACTGAGACTGAGAGAGAAAGAAAGAGAGGGAGAGAGGGAGAGAGAGAGAGAGAGAGAGAGAGAGAGACGGAAGGAGAATGAGTAACATATGGAGCTGGAATGCCTTTAATAAAGGAGTTAGAAGTAGCACATTGAGGATGCTGTGAGAGTAAGCTCTCACTAGGGACATGGTGGATTCTGTACAGATATTTATGTTCCGACACTAAAGGAAGAGTTTGGGGTTATGGTCCTGTGTTCTGTCCAGGCTTGCTTTGTTGCTGCTGTCAGCTGTTTGTAAAATAGAAAATCATGAGCGAACATGTCTATCTTCTCCTGGTGTGTAGCTTGTTTGACTATTGGAAGATAGTGGTACTGGAATATGTCGAACTGGTTTTGCATGTAACGTGTTTATCAAGACTGATTGTCCGTTCTGTAACAAATCTGATGAATCACAGGCTCAGGCAGGGGCCATTTTGTGACTAAGCATCTAGTAAGGTGATTAAAACGTGGAACATTTGGTTGCCAAGACAACAGCCAACAGCACAAGCGGAATAATGGAATATCCGGTACTTGAACATGTATAAGAGAGATGGCAAAGTGAGACGGAGTGAAAAAGGCAGTAGGGCTCAACTGTAGCCCTCTGAAAAGCATGATGGGAAGGGAGAAGACAGAGTGCATGCTGGACATATTCAGTGAACAGGAAGCTTCGGGGTAATGGGCAGTTATGGGGACTTCCTGCTTGGACACATGGCAGGATGAGAGGGCTTTTCTGGACATTTATCGCTGGCACCTGAGGCGACGAGAGATGGCACTGGCCTGGCAAGATGGTGTGTGCGTGTGTGTGTGCAGTAAAATTGGCTTATGTCCCATATTTGTCACTAACTCCACAGGGCATGGTTCTCCTCACAATGCCAAACCACTCTGCTTTACAGAGCAGGCTGGGATTAACACTGCCTGTGGTCAACGGTGCTTTTATATAATGTTTCTAGAACTAACCATGAAATATAAAGGAAAACAGAAATGTTATCAGACAGCCATCTTTCTGAAGTTGTTCTGACAGTACGCTCACGTTGGCGTACTCTCATTAAGGAGACTCTGTCTCATAACATGGAGGACGAGGTCATGAGTGAAAGGCTTCACTCTTCTACTATTCTTAATCAGTGTGACCAGCATCCTCGTCAGTCAGCCTGTCACAACATTGGCACTCTGCCAAGAGGAGGCTGGCACTTCGAAATGGCATGTGTCACATTCCACTGATGTCACAAGGTTAACGCAAGGTTAGGAGTCTAATGCAGGAATACGCTACACTGTATATACAGTAGGAATATAAAGTCAACAAATGACAGCTGAATGAAAAGACTGGAATAACACTACATAACAATTATGCTGGAGACGTGTTTGAACCCACACAGATTTGGGCTGGGACTCATATTTTACCTATTTCTGGCACAGTGCTGGTTGAGTGATTCTAACTGAAGTGCAGTCAGTTGGAGATCAAGGGGAAGCCAAGCGTGCTAACACACCTCTCTGACACGAGCTGCAACACCCTCTGCTGCTCGGTATCCCATAATCCTCTGCTCCACCCCAGTCTGTATAGCTGAGCTCAGCATAAGATCTCACACACCCTGCAGCCAATCATGAAGTGAAGGAGATGGAGACTCACAAGATACTGTCTAGGGAAATAGCAAAGGGCACGAGAGTGTCTTCATATCCAAGGATGTCTTATTACAGTATGTTTTTTCTTTTTTGCTGCTACTTATAAAAGAAGTGCCAATACTATTCATATCAGTAAACTGAAGTCTGTATGGAACCCATGTGTTCTCTCTCTAGTCTCTCACTCTAAGATTGATCTCTGCTTTGAAGATGCTCCATATAGACCCCAGTCCAGTATATCTTTGTAGCCCATACATGTCCTCAACGTGTGCATTATTGCTGTCATTAACTGGATTTTCAACTATCCTTGCTTAGCAAAGAGGGCACTTAACATCAATGTAAATGTACATCACAGTAAATCATGATCATTACAGACTTCAAGCAGAATATTATAGTTGAGAGTTTGCCAAGAGTAGTAAACCAACCCATTAGTACATTTCTCGTATCTTGCTTGGAGATGTTCTGGAGCTCTCTGTATGAACACTGACCCACTGTCTGAATAACACATCACTGCATTTTAGAGGCTTTTAGGTGGATTCAAATGAAACCCACAGACTCATGAACCAGACTGACTGTCATCTCCTTCACTGACTGCTCTCTTGAGGTCCTGTGGGTCAGAGAATAGATATAAGAACTTAAAAAAACACCTGGGGAGTCAGGTGGCTCAGCGGTTAAGGTGTTGGGCTAGTGATCAGAAGGTTTCGAGTTCGATTCCTGGCTGTGGCTACATGGCATTGTGTCCTTGGGCAAGGCACTTCACACTACTTGCCTCAGGGGGAATGTCCCTGTACTTGCTTTGAGTCACTTGTCTGCTAAATGTAAATGTTTCCTAAAACTATGTTGTTACTATCATCAAAGGGACACATCCTAGAGCAGACTAGAGCAGCGGTCATTGCTCTCTCTCTCCCCTTCACTGTCTGCTAAGTGCAGTTTGCTAAGTGTGGCCTGCATGCTGCTCAAAGGCACCTCAACGGCAACCTAAATGATAATTATGAATATACTAGAACATACTGAGAAAATATTCCATCATTTGTTCAATGCACTGATCCGGGAGTACATCAATTTAGAGAATTGGACTGGAAATCTCAGCTGTTGCATACAGGTCAAAAGATGAGCTCAGTTAGTTAAAAAATCAGGTCACCTAATTCCTCTCAACCGAATTAAGACGCTGTGCTATATAATATATTATACAAAATGTAGTGTTTAGCTTACATAACCAACATCTAGGATATGTTGAATTGATATCAGAATGGGTTATTAATAATAATATCATATTATGAATACATTTCTGTATGCTAGATGTAGATGTGTTAAATTGACTTACACGTCTACGTTTTCTGAGACAATCCTGACCATTATATTAATGTAGCCTAATGGAATGTCATCTCTTCACAATAAAAATGGTACCAGGCGACGGCAAAACCATTTGAATAAACACTTTAGAGTAGACTGTCCACAGACAAGCCTGTTTGATCAAAAATCACAATAATGCATCCGCTGGCTCTAAATAAAAACAAGATTCTGCATTTCTAAAAGCATATTTAAATATGCAACAGTGCACATTATGGACGGTCTGTTATCCTTTTCCGAGCAGAAACTATTAGAAGCCATTCCTTCAGCAGGGTGTAGAATAACCGATACGTGATATATGCCATAATATCGAGCCAAAAGAAATAAATCTTGTATAGACCTACCTTCAGTACTCTGAGATGGGCGCGCGGACACGAATGTCTACCAGGCGCGAGCGGTTCGAATGCAGTTCGAATGTTCGACGGAATCGCGTGCAGTGGGAGGGGCTCGAGGCTGAGAGAATGAGCGAGTCGGTGCATGGAAGGATATGCACGGGGAAGAGAGGTCAAAATGATGTCGGTGTTGGTGGTGCACGGTAAGGGTTGGCAGTCAGGTAAAAAAAAAATGCAATATGTAACCCCATTTGTACCACATTGATCCAAAAGTTTGTAGCTCTAGTGTACGAATAGGATAGAGACATTTTTGATCCTGATCTCCACTACTGATTTGTATTTTTGAGACAAGTGGAATAAAATCCACCAATACATTTAGGCCTTTGAAAGTTCCAACGGGAAAATAAACGTAAACTTTTACAGAATCAATAATGTCCAAAAACGACTGTGGGAAGAGAAAGGAGGACAGAGGAGATACACTCCTTTCAAAGCAGCAGCTCCTTTTATCGAGACACAAAATGGCTGGCATAGGCACCAGCTGTTCAAGTGGGCATAACTGAAGGATCTGTTCCAACAAGAACCTTGTTTCCATCCTTGCTTTTGGTCTGCCTGTTGAGGAATACCGCTATTACCAGGTGTCGTCTTGCATGACATCCGTTTTCCTATTATCTCAGAATATGGTGTCATTATCCTGTTGATGAATATTTTAAAAAGCCATATGCACGTCCCCTGTCTTTATTTAATTGGAGCGTTAGGCCCCCATGAGTGCAGAGACTAGTACAGGTGCAGGGACTAGGACTGGTGCAGGGACTAGGACAGGTTCAGGGACTAGGACAGGTGCAGGGACTAGGACAGGTGCAGGGACTAGGACTGGTGCAGGGACTAGGACAGGTTCAGGGACTAGGACAGGTGCAGGGACTAGTACAGGTGCAGGGACTAGGACAGGTGCAGGGACTGCAGGGACTAGTACAGGTGCAGGGACTAGGACAGGTGCAGGGACTGCAGGGACTAGTACAGGTGCAGGGACTAGGACAGGTGCAGGGACTAGGACAGGTGCAGGGACTAGGACTGGTGCAGGGACTAGGACAGGTTCAGGGACTAGGACAGGTGCAGGGACTGCAGGGACTAGTACAGGTGCAGGGACTAGGACAGGTGCAGGGACTGCAGGGACTAGTACAGGTGCAGGGACTAGGACAGGTGCAGGGACTGCAGGGACTAGTACAGGTGCAGGGACTAGGACAGGTGCAGGGACTGCAGGGACTAGTACAGGTGCAGGGACTAGGACAGGTGCAGGGACTAGGACAGGTGCAGGGACTAGGACTGGTGCAGGGACTAGGACAGGTTCAGGGACTAGGACAGGTGCAGGGACTAGGACAGGTGCAGGGACTGCAGGGACTAGTACAGGTGCAGGGACTAGGACAGGTGCAGGGACTGCAGGGACTAGTACAGGTGCAGGGACTAGGACAGGTGCAGGGACTGCAGGGACTAGGACAGGTGCAGGGACTAGTACAGGTGCAGGGACTAGTACAGGTGCAGGGACTAGTACAGGTGCAGGGACTAGGACAGGTGCAGGGACTAGTACAGGTGCAGGGACTAGGACAGGTGCAGGGACTGCAGGGACTAGAACAGGTGCAGGGACTAGTACAGGTGCAGGGACTAGGACAGGTGCAGGGACTGCAGGGACTAGTACAGGTGCAGGGACTAGTACAGGTGCAGGGACTAGTACAGGTGTTAGAAAGAACCAGTATAGGTTCTGTGTGTCGCTACTAGAACAGTGTGACCACTAGTTCCTGGTTTATACTGTTCATTCTGGTCAACCAGCTTTAACAAAACAACTTGATATAAAAATGTTGAGTCCAGACGCAGCAGAACTAGCAAAGTCCCACTGAGGCATCAGTTTAAAGTGACTGGATAAAAAAGGATAACACACAGTCAACAGATGTCTGTTATTACAGGCAGGTGGACACTGAGACAATTACACTGAGGCAACTGTTAGTGTCTAACACAAGCACATAAGAAATTCTTGATTTCTTCCACAAAAACGGTCAAAATCGCATCAAGATGGATGAATTCCATGTTTTATATCTATCCTGTGTGATGAACATTTTAGGTAGATGTTGTAGCTATGTGTGTGTGTTGCGTGCGTAGGTCATGGGGGGAGGACTTTTCAAACAGCTGTGATTCAACTAGCAGCTGCAGGGTGGGACCGCTACACACTGAAATAGACTGGGAGTCCTAAGTAGTGCCAAAACCAATATTGGATTGGTTGCTCCAACAACCAACATTTCATTTTGAGAGAGAGACAAAGCGTTTTAGAGAAGGAAAGAGAGAAAGAGAAAAAGACAGAGAGATACGATGGTAAAATGAACTTTTGGTAAAGCAAGTGGGTGGTTGATGTTTTGAGTGCTGTCTCATGTATCACATAATACAATCAAATCTTGTCTAGACGTACAATCCTCCACGCATCTCAGTTTTTATTAAATTATTGTGTCTTAGTTTTTTTTTACCATGAAAAACCTTAAATATAGATATATTAAGGGATCGAACAGTTCTACAAGCAGTCATTACTTACCTAAAACACATGTATTGCTTACTGCAGATAGAATGTAGATTGAATACAGTAATACAACAATAAACTCATGAACATTGGTCCGTTAAGAGTTGGCACAGATGTTTTCATTTGACAAAATTAATCTGCAAACATCAGAAATAATCCCCCACCTAAACAGAAAGGACGCTGCATAAAACATAATCTAACAATATCACCATCCTTGGTTGGCACATCCATACTGTCCCATCCAAAAGGAGTTATGGTCAGCTCTAAATATCTGACATCTGATTGGAGCAGAGATTAGACTGTCTGCCTGCCACACCCTTCCTCCAGACAAGCTGTTACTTCCCTCCCTGAGTTATCTCTGCTATTCTAGCCCTCCCCTCCTTTCTCCTCCACCTCACTCATCCTCTTCTGCATCTCTCCATCCACACAGCCTGCAGCTGGTCACGGTCACATGACAGGCCAGTGTTGTGTCTTTAAAGAGGCTGGAGCATGAAACCCTTTATATTTGCCATATTGGTGACAGTGAAATGTTACAGTTACAGTGAGATGACGAGGCTTCTTAATTATGATGCTCTAATCCTCTGGCACTGTGAAATGTGCCGTGAACGCTACATGTTACTGTCTCTGTCTGTCTGTCTGTCTGTCTGCCTGTCTGCTTTTTTAACATATAGAATCAGAAGAATTTGATACAATTGTGTGTCTGAGCATGTACAGGTGTGTTGTGCATGTGTTTCTTAGTTTGTGTGTTTTATGTGTAAGTGTGCGCGTGTATCTGTGTGTATCTCCGTGTGTGTGTGTGTGTGTGTGTGTGTGTGGCCTGGCTCAACCCATAGATCAAAGGGACCACATCAGGTAGCCTGGAGACAGAGGCCCTCATGTGCTCACTGCAGAGAAGGTCCAGATCAATAACCTGCTCTGAATTATTAATCAGCAGTTAGAATGCACAACACGGTCTCCAGCCACTGGAGCTGTAGTGTTACTGCTAGAGGCGTGGCACGTGTCTATGCTTTAATCCTTTGTGATGGGGGGGATAGGCTGCGGATTTAGAAATCGCGTGCCGAAAGATGTAATCCTTTTAAGTACCCTAAAATGATGTTTTCACTGATGTGTGACACTGATGTGATGTCTGTAGTGCACATACTTCTGCAAAACATTTCTTTAGTTGGATAGAGTGGCTTTAAGCATGACCACAATAGAACTATATGCAGATAAGCCCACTGTGGATCAAACTGTGGTAATTGACATGCATAACAGTTGTACAGGCAGTCTGTCTGGTCAATTGAGAGCCAACGCCAGTGGGAGAGGAGGAGGATTTTTAAATAAGGCGTTTATTTGAGCAGAAAACATGCTTTGCTGACGCTACACTACTGTGTTACTGCGCGCTCGTGAAGCATCTCATTCCCTCACTGTGTAAATATTGTTTGCGTTCGCATTTTTACCTCCCATCAGTGTACCCGAATACATGTGGTGACTACAGCTGAAACAAGTGTGTGAGTTCACAGGTACCTGGGTGAGTTCATGTGTGTGTGCATGTGTGTGTGTGCATGTGTGTGTGTTCATGTGTGTGTGTGCATGTGTGTGAGTGCATGTGTGTGTGTGTGCATGTGTGTGAGTGCATGTGTGTGTGTGTGCATGTGTGTGTGTGCATGTGTGTGTGTGCATATGTGTGTGTTCATGTGTGTGCATGTGTGTGTGTGCATGTGTGTGTGTTCATGTGTGTGTGTGCATGTGTGTGTGTGCATGTGTGTGTGTGCATGTGTGTGTGTGCGTGTGTGCATGTGTGTGTGTGTGTGCATGTGTGTGTGTGTGTGCATGTGGCATGTCTTGTTTCTGGGCCTCCAGCTACTCTGACAGCCTCCGCTCCACCGGCCGCCTCCATCACTCATCCCCCCAGCCTGTCACATTAACCCTGTTTTAATGTCTGTCATGCCTTGTAGACACCAAGTCAGCATGTATGTCTTGTGGTTTGTGTGTGTGTGTGTGCCTACAGTATACTGCAGTGTTGCTGTTGGGAGCATATGCCATGAGGGAACACCCTCTATATGGTGTTTACTCCCTCATTTCCTGGACAGTGGATGGATGGATAGACTTATAGATGGACATATGTTAGATGGATTGATGGAAGTACAGCTGCCACAGTAGAGTGGGTGTCCTGTGAGTATCAGTGGCCACCATTAGCTTCAATCCCCCAGAGCTGCTGAGATGATGTTGGGGTCCAAGCTGTCCTGTGTGTAGATGCCATTAGTCTGTTGCACAGCACTGTTGAGCTTTAATTAATTGAACGGTGTGGGCGACAGCTGCTTGCGTGGAGACCATTTCATCCCCCTCCTCTTCCCCTTCTCTCCCCCCTCCTCTCCCCCGGGACTGAAAGTGATCTTTCATGTTGCATATTGTCCCTGAGCTCCATCAGTCAGTCAGTGGAAATGAAACCTCCATTAACCAGCTCTGTAGAACGATACGCCCACTGAGACACTGAGAGACTGAGAGTCCCCTAATGCAGTGGTCCCCAGCCCTGGTTCTCAGGGCCCACTGTCCTGCATGTTTTAGATGTGTCCCTGCTCCAACATACCTGATTCAAATGAATGGGTTGTTATCTAGCTCTGAAGAATCCTGCTAATGATCATGCATCTGATAGAATCAGATGTGTGGGAAGGGTGAAACATTTAAAACGTGTGTGTGTGAGAATGAGTTAATGGTTATACTAAATATAGAGAGGCAGAGGAAAAGATCCATCGGATCTAAGTAGGAGGGTCTTGACTCACTACTAGCTAACTACTTGTCCCTAAGACATCCATGCAAAGACCCTGTCCCTCCATAGGCTGATGTATGAACACTCTGTTCTAAAATTATTATGACCTGGATTTAAATCCATCCTAAACCTCGGGGGTTAGTCAACTATTTCCATCTCACACACAATCTTCATGAATACTTTATGCACGATGTGGAACCAGAACAACTGAAACAGATGACAGATTCAAAACCACTGTGGATGTCTTATCTCCAGTATAACAGTGACAGTGCATTGTTCTCATCTAGAGATTCAGATTGCAGACTGAAGCTTTTATGTTCCTGAGTCGCATGTCGGCCATGATGACTGTGCACTCCTTTAGTGGCTGAGCATCAGTATTCCAGGCACAGACGAGGGGGGGGGGGGGGGGGGCTGCTTATCCCCACCCCTCCTGCAAACACCTTGCAGCCACAGAATAGACATTTTCTTGGAAAGCAATAACCCTGCCTCAGGGGCTTGACTGACTGAAAGTCACTTCTTTAATATCTGATCTTGAGCTAGCTGAATTGCCTGCACAACGTATGAATGATCAAAACTATCTAAAAATGCCTCATCCATGTAAACTCACAAGAGGCAGAGTGTCACTGAGAGGTGAACTGTGAGCTCTGGGTGACAGTTGCCAGCTATTTAATGGAACCTGGCAGTTTCTAGACTCATTAGTAAAGATCCAAGCCACTCATCTCTTATGTCTCTTCTCCAATCTCTCTCTCTCTCTCTCTCTCTCTCTCTCTCCTCTCTCTCTGCAGGTCTCTCACTCTCCCTGCAGGCTCCTGTTAGAAACACAGCCTGCCAATCTGCCCAGGCGAAATGTGAAATGTGTTTATTAACAGGATGATGCTCGATGAAAAAAGGAATCATATGCCAAGAGGGGGAGTTATGTGATGCACCACACAATATTTACAGCACAACATATCTATGGCGATAAACAAAATGGAGAAATTCACCTCTGAGTCCTTCAACTTCGTACTGAATTTTGATCTTTTTACGTAACCGGATGGTAAAAATAGTGATGGGGTCCGTTTTAGATGACCAACCTTTGATCTGAGGGCAGCGTCACCTCCCAAGGGATCTTTTTACTGCATGTGTGCGATCAATTCATCTGCTGTGACCTTTGTAAGCCAAAGAGAATATCCCATCACATATACCATCACCCTAATTCTCACCTTCCCACTCGGCAGTCTGACGGCTGGGCTGTGAAATAAGGTGCTTGCTGTGTTCCTGATGGAGACTCAGTCAAGCTTGTACACAGTACAAAAACCAATACACTGTAAAACGGAATACCTCTTTGGCACAGTAAATCACTACGGACGTTAGAAGTGTATTACTAGATGAAACACCCATATGTTGGTGTCTTGGTGTTGGTGTTGTACTTTACTAGAGCCACAATAGAACATCAAGTTCCCAATCCATCCATTCTGTAACATCTTCTCCTCTTAAACCCCTGTGAAGATATCAACTCATGTTTCAGGTTGAGGTAGTCACCGTGGTAACATGGCTTTAGGGGAATCTAACTCACAAAGCAAGTCATGTGAATAATTGATTTTTTCCCCCTCCCACCTTTTATAATCTCATTCTGCCATTCCAATTGATGAGGACAGTTAACTGACGACGGACACAATATTTTTCTCCTCCATTTCCTCCTGTGTTTATTCTTATACAGAAATTAAAGTTGTTTTTCAAGTTGATTTAGAGCCACTTTCTGTGTCGGCAGCTAGAATGATTATCTCATCTAAACCGGCTTTTTCCATTAGTTTTTGTTGACTCTTGATGTTGTTGTGTTTGAAGCTCTGACCGCAGGCTAGCAGATCAAGACACCTGAACCTGTCGGCCTTTCACATCCTCTCACTATTTGAAGATCTGTGGGTTGCTAATACAGGCCTGGTGTCGTTGCTAAGCAATTTAGAATGCATTGGTACAGCTCTATTGAAGAATTGTTCCCCCCTCTTTTCCTCCATTCACCCATCCGTCTTTTTCACCCACAAGAGAGCTTCTGCCCACTGCCTTTGTAGACACTTAGCCCTGCCTCCTGCTTTCTGGAAGGTTCCCAGTCTCTAGGGATGTAACACTCAGACTTTTCATCCTCCAGGCTCATTCCACATTCCTCTCAAGTTAACTTCACGACTCAAGCCTCCTTTGGGGCATCTAGATGGAGAGTGATTACATCAACATAGAAAAATAAACAAATTGTTTATAGCAAAATTCAACAAAATTAAAGGGATGTTTCAGAGCAAAAAGACAGCAATTGCTGTCTGTCTGATCTGACAGGCATCCCTGTGCTGCCTTCACTGACAATCTAAGGCAAATGAGATTGGAAAATAATCCTACAGAGACTTTCTGTTCTCCAGTGATCCCCAGTCATATGTAATATTATTTAAATGTTCTAGTTATAAGCCTTAAGAAAGCCATGTTCATATCCTGTAATCTACCAGTGCAAACACACCTCAGTCCACATCAGTGGTGTGCTGTCTGCCTGGCTAGCAAGCTGCAGGAATGCACCAAAAAAATGATTTCCTTCATCTTTAATTGAACCTCTTTTCTCAGCCCAGGTCTCTGATAGATCAATTTCTCCACTGCAGTCAGCAGTGCAGCAGTCAGATGAAACAGTGACTACTGAAACTGAAGTGATGCCTTATTCAGGGGCTGTCAGGAAAGGTGCCACACCCTTCCAGGCACAGGTCATAAATATGGTGCGGGAGCCAAAGCTGGGCTGAGACACATTTCCAGTGTAATGCTCCTGACATCCAGCTCCTGTGTGACTGGTACAGACTTCAGCAGCCTTTAGCAGCATCTAGCAAGCACATGCTGTGCTGTGATGAAGCTTGTTTCACCCTGGACTCACTTCAGGGGAAGGAGAAGGAGAGGAGCGAGGTGGGAGAGGGCGAGAGAAAGGAGGGAGTTAAGAAACAGGAAGGGAGGCTGAGTGAAGGGAAGGTGGAGGTGGGAAGTGGAAAGGCAGAGGTGGGAAGATGGTGTTGAATGTAATTGTTATCTGCATGGAAGGAATAATTAGAAGACGGATGTTTTATTCATGAGGGGGGGAAGATAGCAGTGAAACTATCAAGAAAGCTATCGCAAAAGAGAGAGAGATAAAGAGAATGAGAAAGAGAGAATAAGAGACAGACAGAAGACAGAGAGATAGACATACAGACAGACAGATAAAAGACCGTCTAGGCAGGAGATTAGGATATAAGTAAGTCCTGTACTGCAGTATTGTGTGTGTGTGTGTGTGTGTATGCTTCATCGTCCATTTGATTGGGATTGTCGGAGAGCAACCTGGTGTGAAATTATGCAGGATGGCAAGATCAAACAGGCACATGCAAATTTGGAGCTGTCAGACATGATATTGAGTTTGGTGCACAAACAGACGATGTCACTGTTCAAATATGTTTTCCAAGGATCTGCCACCCTCTTTTCAGCCCATTCCAAACGATCCCCGCCGCAATACTCAGATTCAAATTAAAAAGATGTACAGTATGTGTCTCACTCAGCCTATGAGTACTATAAATCCATCATCTTAATTTGAGGAAGGAAAACTGCCTGCAGTATCTCTCTCCCTCTGCCGTAGCCCATGTTCTTGAAGACCTTGGTCTCAGACCATGTTCTCAGGGGTGATGCAAGGTATTATCCAACATCTTCCTCTCTTGCTTAGATTGCTAGCTGTACAGGGTAAAATATGTGGTTGGGTTTGGAGACATCTAATCGGAATAATCAATTGAGCTGCATTCAGTTTGACATGAACTGATAATTACTATCTGACATGCAATAGATGCTGACAGTGAACATCCATTCCACACATATTCATACACTTGACAGTTTCTCGGTCACAGGCAGCAGATAAACAATCATGCTAGAACACACTAAATACCTCAGACCTTGTCAGTGGTTTATTACAGGATTAAGAAATCTGCTTTGGAGTGTAAAGCATCCTACATGTCCTATATCAGCCAAATGGACACTGACATCCTGCTGTATCTGAGGTCTTCAGACAGTAACATGGTATCATGGTATCCGGTCTCTCATCAGAGAGACAGATCACATTTTCACCCAGGAGGCTGGGTTTACTCTCACATTAGAGCCATTGATCCACGGTGTCACACAGCTGAGATATGAGAGCAGGATCGATAGAGTCTGTATCAGCCCAGCAGCAGACCCCTCCCAAGTGCCCTTGTCTGCCCAGTCTACAGGGACTCTGGGCCAGGAACTGACAGCACCAGAGCCTTCTGGGCTACTGGACGTGTCTTCGTGAGGATCAGAAAGCCTCACCCTAACACCGTCTGATCCTCAGCCTGACAGGATGTCCTTTACTAGTCTTGGCTGGAAACACACTAGACAAAAGACGTCAATTAAAAGATGCCAGGAAGCCGCTGTCCCGTAGTAAATACTACTGCAAAGCTGCCATCCTGATATACAGTTTCCTGACATTCACCACCTCCTTCTTGCCCTTAATGTGCTTACAAAAACATTGTAAATGAATGAAGTCAAGTTCAATTCAATACCAGTGGTGAGACATTCATAGCACTGGGACAATCTTGCGACTCTTTGTGTGTGAGATACTTTCAGTAAACTGGCAATCTGCTGCATGCGAGGACCTTGTAAAGGCACAAAATCCCTTAGTAAACAGAGATGCACAGGAAGTTACCGCAGATTAAATAAGTCCTTCAACAGTTTGTGCAATGCGGTTCCAGGGTTCGAACTAACCTTTGACCGCTGAGGAGAACTGGGCAGAGTGGCACGCCTCAAACAACTGCAGCTCTCTACTGAGATTGCAGACACTCAGGTCAATGTTCCACGAGCACAGTCCTAAAAAGAACATGTATTAGACACACATTAAATTGCAATAACTCAGCTTTCGTCATGGATTTTCAAGCATCTTTTAGCTAGTTCATGGATGTTGACATTTTCGAATTTGTCTGCCACAGAAGCTAACGGCTTATGATGCTAGCAGGTTGTTGTCTAATAATCATCTGGTTTATGAAGCTAAGCTATCATTGTCATCATCATTATCTATGGGATATACAAATGTGAGTTGGTCAAGAATCATACCACCCTTCAAATTAATGAATTGTGCAACTTCACCTCTATATATTTGAGTGTGTTGCATTAATATGTGTTTATTCCCTTCAGCTGTTGTTACCTGAAGCTATTACTATCCTTTCTGACATTTATCCAAAGACCAACATCCATCCAGCCTTGCATCAAAGAGCTGTGCCTTGTTCAGCAGTCTGGGATGGTCCTAATCACCCTCATGTTCACAAGAGCTGCACTATGGATTTAGGGAACAGGTAAGCACTTTAAAGTGACTGCAGTCTGGTGCAGTATCCTTCACCATCCAACTGCTCCATATGGGCTCACCGACTTGAAAATAAATTAACTTCAAACTTACTAGTCTGCAAGCCCTGTACAAATATTTTGTGCACGGAAAATCCACCCATGAACTTTTACACGTCACATAACTTATTTCGAAGGGACTTTTTAACGCACTCACCTTGCTTAATCTGTTCTTGCGCAGACTCAAGATGATGACTGGTTGAGATTTCTCCGATCACTAATAACATGCGATACTTTCCGTCGTCAAACCGTGGACCGGGTTCGTCGGGCTCGCGCTGCTCCGTCGGTTCTCCTCCAGTTTCAGAGAGCGCTGCTGCCATGGTTACAGTGCCACTAGTGGCCGCTGAGACCTTTTTCATCTCCATGACAACTGCATCCGGGAGAGGCACCATGACTGTGCATGTGGTCCAGAGGGGGCGTGTCTCCCAGGAGAAAGAGATCTGATTGGTTCACAGCTCATAACAGCTGATGGTGGCTTATAGCTCCACACTGGACAAATAAATAAAAAAATTATACGCATATTACTGAAGTAGACTACTGTTAGAAACTAAATGAACAACAATGACAGATGATGTCAATAATGATGATGAGTATTCTACAAAACTCAACACATCTGTCACTAACAGTGGTTTGCTTGTTAGTTAGAACAAATGTCAGTATTGGTCTTAGACGTCCGCTAGAAGTGGATGTTGGATCCCTACTAGTAGTCTTCATGTTTGAAAACTTAACTGTGAATTATTCAAAACATTTAACAATGGTTTGTAGTAAATAGTTCAATTTATAAGCCATTAGAAGCAACAGGAGATGAACCTTCAGTAGCAAAATGGCAGCTCTTAATTCCTATCCTATTCCTATCCTAAAAAACCAATCACCTAGCCTGTCATTAAACAGGGAAAACAAAGGCCATACTGAGGACATCTTGAAAAAAAAATATTCATTTCAAATATTCACTATATTCGCTACAAACACTGATTGCCTTGAAAACAACAGAACGAATAATTTAATGATTGAATTCCAAACTGGTTAAATTCTTCTAATTCCTCTGATAATGGCAGGTCAGGCATGACTGGCAGCAGTATGACGTCATATTCTCAGTCTCTCCAGAGAGCATGCCTGCACTGCAGCAATCATCACTATCTGGGCCTTTATCCAAGAGAAGTGAAAAGAGGCCAAACACACATTAGCAAATCATATCACCTATATGTAATGTTACTGTGCCATAATTTTTTTAACGTGTGTCCAGAAAGCAACTAGATTTGATGAGAAAGGGGGATGAGCATTGAACTCCAGGTCTAAACCACACCCAGATAAAAAGAGCGCTGGAGAAATGTTATGATGTGAGATCCGTGCTTGGCTGTGTGAGGCGGCTCTCTGTGACATCCCTTATAGCTCTGATTGATGGCTGGGGATGTAAATGCAGAGCCTGGCTGCTCCAGTGCAAATCTCTTTGACAGCACAGGGCATGCAGCCTCCAATGAGTCAGCAACATTCACAGTGACACACCAAGGATCATGCATTGCCAGAGATGGGGAAAAAAAGCATCTACTGCCATCTACTGGACAAAATCAGCTCACAATGGGTTTGAATTCCAGAAGTAAAATCATGACTTTTATGAACAAAATTGCCTTTTATTACCTCAAAGTTTAATGACATCATAAGGCAGGTTCGAGTTTTTTTACTTGATTATTGTTGTGGATGATGTTTCAGGTAATTTAATAGAATCACTCGTCTATTACATTATAGTTATTAAAGGCCTACATCTTAAAAATGTGAATTATGTCAAAATTGTTTCTCCAAACTGAGATGTGAAGGTGTAAAGTAATTTAAGGTTAGGCAGGTGTTTTATGACAGCATACATTCCAAAGCAGCAAAGCAAAAGATTTTATCTCATTTATATATTACTGCAGGTAATGGGAATGAAAGCAAGAATTATTTTAACTAAGCATGAAATGCATGAAAAAAAACGATGTTGTAAATAATGTATTCATATATTGTATTTTAAAGTTCAAAGCAGTTTAAGATTTTTTTCCATCAATTTTCAGACATTATAACTCCTAACCCAAAAGCAGTGTCGTACTCTGTTTTTTTCTGTGTGTGTGTGTGTGTGTGTGTGTGTGTATTTGATGCTGAATGTTGATGCTTGAGCATGTGAGTGAGTACAGGGAGAGAAAGAGAGAGAGAGAAAGAAAGAGAGAGAGAGAGAAAGAGAGAGAGAGAGAGAGAGAGAGAGAGAGAGAGAGAGAGCGCATACATCGTTATTACAGCGAAAGAGATTCTGCTTGCATCAAGAGAACTTAAGGTAAATCCATCTTCTATATTCCTTCACGGCTATTTCAGTTGTATTTTGTATGTTGTATGTTATTGACATGACTCCTCATGTGGTCAAGGGCAGATTCAGGATAGGGAGGTCTGACCAGATCCGTGGTTTAGTTACTGCGCATTTTGTATTTTGGGGTGTCTCTCAGTCAGATGACGCGGCCCCTCTTCTCACTCTTCCATTGAGACAAGATGCTGTAAATGTGTGTGTGTCAATGTGACTCAAACACAGTAAATGCGTTTTTTTGAAGCGGGTTTACATACAGCTTGTATTCATGCAATCATCCATGTTTACTTTTCAACATACAGGGTACCTGCAACGTGGTGCCTGAGGATTGCAACATCCGCTAATGGGTCCCTGCCATGCAGAAGGGCTAGGTGGATCTCATGGTGGATCTCTGGGTGGATCTCATGGATCTATAATAAGAACTATAATCTATAATAAGGTGTATCTGCAGTGCTGTTTAAACTTATAGCTGCATCAAAAAACGCATGGCCTCTAAGTGTGATGCTTTTGTGCAGCTGTAGACTGGTGATATATTACTTTTTGTTCACATTAAACAAGGTGACAGTGAGGAACTAGGCTATGTTTTAAGATAATTGCAGAACATCTTGAGATTTTCAGACAGTTTATGATAGGCTTTTAGCTTTTTTGTAAAAGTAATGATTGATACTTAGGTTACATTACATGAAATTCTACGATTATAGACATTTGTAATGCTGCCTTTCTCTCTTACTATCAGAATGTATTTTTATTTAAGGGCTTTGTGGACTTGGTGATGCAGTTTACATCTAATGTAGGCTGGACTACTTAAAGCCTTGGCTGAGTCAGTTTCCTCGGTCGTTATAGTGATTATCACTAATGCTTGTGAGTGAAAGACTGTTTCCATAGAAACAGATGAAGGTATGATTCTCCTGAGCCATGGGGACTGTTTGTACATAAAATCAAGTGGCTCTTTCTTGTATTCAGTCATTGCATCGTAAATGGAAAGGACGAGAGAGGATGCTCCTCTTGGAGTAATTCTACCACTGCATATTTCAAGGACTGTTGACTAATGCTTTGTCTTGATAGTATATACAGTATATGCTATGTTCATAATGGACCGTTCAAAAACCGACACACTTGGAAATAAATTATGACTTTATAACTGTCCCTGTTGTAAACCTGTACAGATCACACGAGTAAACCACCTTTTCCATTGATGGAATTTGAGCTCTCAGTGTTGGCGAGTAATTCCACAAATTGATTATTTGCTTGATAAAGACGGTTAATTCCTACTTTCTTATCATTTTTGTGTCTCTTGCCTGGAACCAGAGCAATTAAAAAGTCTGACGCATGCGCACATCCAGTTAGAGGCAGGTCCTTGGGGGGGCTCTCTACCAATCAGAGTAGACCTTCCTTAACTACCAATCAGAGTAGTCCTTCCTTACTTTCCCCGCCAAGCTTCAGCAGGGGTTAAGGCAATGGAGTTCATGAGAAAGTTTTGGACATTAAAGGTATTTGTTGTGAGTCTTGAGTTTCTATTTTCAATCAATGCATCCAAACATGGATCCTCAGGCTTTGCATTTAGATAGAGCTTTGTTTTTAATGCATAACCACAAGTGCAGACAACATATTCTTGAAGCTAGCAGGCTAGTTGCTACTGTACTACTGTACCTCTGTTGTGATCACATGCAGGATCATGCCTGGATCAGAAAAACAGACCTTTCAAGTGACTAATGCCCGGATTGCTTAACTAAGGATATAACACTGGTACATTCAGCTGTTTATATTAACTTCAGCTTGCTTCCTATTGCTTTGATGTCACACCAGGCTACCTATCCTCTGGGCTTTAATGTCCTTTCCCTGCCTCATGGATCCCAGTGGAAGTGACCTGGAGTCCAGTCTGCCCCAGCCTGAGGTCCCCTGCCTGATCGTGGAGGACTCCCAGCCGGACAGTGCTGCCTTAGAGGACGACCCAGACAGCAGCTACCGAGCCTTGTTAACACGCCGCCTCTCCAGTCTGCAGCCGACTGCACACAGCCCGGTCCTGGTAAACTTATCATTTAAATCACGTAGCACAACACTGGTCGTATTTAGTCTGTGTTGTTGTTATAAAATTGTCTATGATCGTATTTTTGGCTTCATCAGTGTGCGAGACAGCGTAGAGACAGAGATAGGGACAGAGACAGGGACAGAGACAGAGACAGGGACAGAGTAGTGCTTGGACCAGCAGCTCACAGGGAAAGTTCTACACCACTAAGGTCAGGTCATGGCTTCCTGCATACAGAGGCTGAAGGAGTGCAGTGTAAAAGGAAATCTGTATCTGATTAAACCCTGAGGATGCAAGGATATGCAAATGTATTACAAACCATATCAGCATTACCCATGAAATGACCCCAGGCATGTATTCTCCAGGAACTGATATCCTCCCCCGCAGGAAGTAGAAGCTCTCAAACCAACAGCCAATCAGAGGCACCGCAGAGCAACCATCCACCTGGTTCAGGTGAGTGTGTCTGCAGGACCCTTACCTCAGGGTAAACACATCTACATAACAATGCAGGAACGAGTCTTCTGTTGTGTGTGTCTTTACGTCAGCCATCTTGGAGAACACTGAGACCAGTTCATCTGTTCAGGAAGAAAGTCAGGTTCTAGAGGCCTGTTGTCTCCTGAACAGGAAGAGGTATGTGAGGCGTCACAGCTCTACAGTGGGAGGTTTGTTTTGATGATGAAGCCTGCAATATATTCAACCTTTGTTTCCTAATCTCAGGTGTACAGAAGGATATGCGAACATGGACACAGGTGTAGACTCCACCACACACTGTGTTCAGTCAGAAGGTAAGGAGGTTTTTTTTTTCTTCACATGCTCCATGTTTGAGTGATAAATAGGTTTTCTCCCATCGGCACGTGACATTTATTACATTTGACAACTTCTCCTTACACAACCTTTGACCTGTGTGTTCAAGGAGGGGCTTCCCAGTTTGGCATGCTGGAGCTGTCTGAGAGCCAAGGGCTTCATGGTGACACTGGGAACAGCCAGGGGCAACAGTCAGTAGCAAACCCTGCTAAGGCAGAGAGCCAATCAAAGAGGTTTGACACCCTGGGCCTGCCCCTGTCAGATGCTATGATAAGTGGAGCTTTCGTGTAGAAGGTTCCAGCAGTGTGTGTGGTTCCTCCGCCAGGTCTGAGGTGAGCTCCAGCAGTTCGTCTGAGCCCCAGGGTAGGGCGTCCAGAGAGCTGAGCGTCCAGGCTCTGCTTCACTCCCAGGGTCCTCAGGGCAGTGCTGATAGAGACAGCGAGGACTCGGAGCTGCTGTCCTCCCAGGACGACCTGTTTGACGCTGAGAAGCCAGGTGCAGCGTCCCTCCAGCAGACCAGCAGCAGGCCTGATCTCTCCTAGATGCAGAATTCTATTCTTGTCACACATTGAACGTATTCTCTTTAGCAATTCAAGCTGAGCCTCTATCAGTTGTCTCTTTACCTGGAGCTAGTGTTACCCAAGCATCCTTTGTTGTAACAGTGTCGTTGTGTCTCGCTCAGGCACAGGTGTTGACAGTACAGTACAGTTGGAGAAGCAGGGCCAGCCCACCCTGACCCCAGCCCACTCCCTGAGGCTGCTTCATCTGTCAGGACAGGGCACCCTGGTCACCGAGAGCCTCTCACAGTAAGACTCTTTAACACTCACATCCGACTGATTGATTCTGTTACAGATTCATAACCACCTTCCTGGTCTCTTACAGGAATTCAGTTGACTTTGTAGCACCTACCCAGGATCATATGAGCCAAACTCCTTTTATTGTCCCCAACTCACCAACCGAGCAAGGTGACGTGACCATTAGTTTTTAGTATAATTTGATCATATTTTGAGAGCTTGTTCATGTATCTGAACAGTAGCACCTCCTGGTTGCAGGTGCAGATGAACCAATGGATACTTCTCTGCCTCCCGATGACCAATCAGGACGGAAGGAGGACGAGCCAATGGAGATGGATCCTGTTCCGAAGACACACCCATCAGCATCCACTCCAGTATCCCAGAATACCCCTGTGTTTGTTTTGGAAAAGCCTCTCTCTCTGCCTAGTCAGCCTGAGTTCTCTCATGTACGTATAATCAACACCATCCATCACCTCAATCCATTAGGAAAACTCCTTGCTTTACTGTGTATAACATCATTTAATTTCTGATCCTTTTCAAGGATGCCTTTGTGCCAACTCAGAGTCTGGAGGCTGGTAGCACATCTCCACCAGAAGCCCACAAGAAAGAGGGGACATTATCTTCATCACTGTCCAATGAGGGAAAATGTCCAAATAAGTCGGGCCCATCCAACATAGTTTCCACCACCGTCCAGCCTAAAGCGCCTAACTGTGACCAGTCAGTGACTGAGTCCTTCAGGCTGGAGCTGTCTGTTAACGCTGAGAGTTGTGTCCTGGCTCCAGGGCAGGCTGGAGGCAGTAGGGTGGAGGAGGACAGCCAGGCCACTCAGATCGAAGAGCTGGACATGCCGCTGGGCACGGACACTAGCGATGCTGTGACATCACAGAGCAGCCAGAAGACTGGCTGTAATGGAGTTGCCTTAAAACTGCTGAAAACGACCGCTAACGCTAAAGTTCCCAGCGTGCCTGACTCGCTGAAGACCACGAGCGAGCGCGGCAGGACAGAGGAACTGATCTCGTCTCAGAAGTCTGACACGCCGCGCAAGCAGACGGCGAATGTTGACAGTGTGAATGTAAAGGTTGATGTGCCCAAAGCAGGTGTCTCCCAGGGTCATTCTGAGGGCTCTTCTGCCAGGGTGTCCTCATCTCAACAGAAGCTAGAGACAGTGGACCTGTCTGCTAACAGCTGTGTCCAGGAGACTCCCTCGTCCTCTAACAGTGCACCTTGTGGTCTGCCCTCCCAGTCCCTGTCTCAGTCTGTGTTCGCCCAGACCTCTCATGTTGCCACACCGCAGGACCTTTCACCTTCCAAGAGTGTAGGCGAAGCACGGAGCAGCCAGCCTCCTAGGAGACTAGGAGAGCCCGTCACGCCTGGCCGACACTCGTCACAGAAGCGAGGAGGGGGCTCTGCCAGTCAGGAGGAGAAGACGATGGTAGCTGAGAAAGAGGAGGGTGAGGCTGGAGATGTGATGGAGGAGGAGGAGGAGGAGTGCAGGAAACAGGAGAGCTCTGGGCTGTGTCTGGCGCTCTCTCAGAGCCAGGTGTTGTCCCCTGAGCCCATGGAGGAGGAGGAGGGGAGCGAGGGAAGAGAGGAGAACTGCAGCATCATCGTCCTGGAGGAGAGCGAGAGGAGCTCGCAACTCCTCGACAAGGAAGCGATGTCGCCGTCTTTCCGGAGCCCTCCTCACCCCATGCGGAGCCGGGGTGCCGTTTCCACCAATGGGACTGGGTCTCAGTCCCAGCTGGAGGACTTCCAGGGGGTCCCTAACAAGGTCTCTCAGGCTGAGAGAGTCGGGCCTCGAGAACCAGATGCCCTCCGAGACAAGAGCCTCAGTGATAGCTCTGGAGGTAAGTGGTTTGAAGATGACATGGACCAGATCTGCTGAAAGTATGGTTCATTGTTTGTGTTGTGAAACTGGAGCTAGAGGGTCATAGAATTGCATATCTTTATCTCTCTATCTCTCTCTATCTTTTGCAGATATTCCTTTCCACTTCACTCTGCCTAAAGAAGGAGAACTGATTGGCCCAGTTGTCAGTGTCACGCCCCCTTTGATCAGACACAGCACCCCGATTGGTAGGCTGTCCTCTTTTTTTTGGAGGTTACGTAACACGGCTCTCCTCCATAACCAGCATCATATATAAGATCTAACCATCCACACCCCTCTCACCCACAAGCACTTACACTGTCATCCACACTGTCATCCACACTGTCATCCACTTCTCCTACTCTGTCATCCACTCCTCCTCCTCTCATCCACTCCTCCTCCTCTCATCCACCCCTCCTACTCTCTCATCCACCTCTTCCACTCTTTCAACTCAAAGCTGTGTTGAGTCCAGGTTGTCGTTTACTTTTTCAGAGATACTGTCCTTCCCAAAGAAGTCGGCGGCGGCCGGTGAAATTTCTGTGGAGACGGCAATGGCGACCAGTGACATCACGTGCGGGGAGGGCGGGGAGGACCCGGCCAGAGGGGATGCTGGGAAACTGAGTTTGCGGATGAAGCTGGTTACCCCTGTGGAGGAGGGCAGCTCTGATCTGGAACGCTTCAGCCTACAAAGTAGGGGATTAGGTCTGCTTCTAGAAATATAACTACAGAGACGTCTTGCTTCATTTGATCTCTGTCACAAGTACGACAGTATGTCAGCCTATATGACACGTTGTTGTTGTTGTTGTTGTATGTTCTGTGCTACATATACCGTTAGCCTTTGGGAAATATGCAGTTTGCTATGCCCAAATTATGGACATAACCATTCATCAAAATCTTTGGTTTTCAACAAAATTCCATTTTGATCTCTCTCCACTCACAGAACCCCCACTGTCAGATGAGGAGAGCTCTGTCTCCAAGGTTACCACAGTTGCCAAGGCTGTAACCAGGTATCTGCTCTGGTCTCTTAACTCTGATCTAATTTAAGATTCCTGTTTACTCCAGCACTCTTGTTACGGTTAACTCTCACTATTAGAGAGCTCTGTTTTTAAAGACAAAATAGGTCTGAATCTTGCGTTTAGAATTTAATCTCAGTCATTTGACCCCCCATTGTCAGGGTAACAAATGTTACCACTGTAAGCAGTGGCAACATGTCCCTATTTTAGTAGTAATGCACAGAGTTTCTGTCAAGAGGTCATGCAGTGAGGCCCCTTGCACGACAGACACGGTGGGGTTGTCCTGGGATACGGTATATATCTGGTCCTCATGTGAGTCTGTCCTGTCCAGCTGTCTGTCCAGTCCATCAGTGTTCAGCCTGGTCAGCGAGGCCCACAGACAGGAGGACGAGGCCCAGCCCAGCGTCCCAGGGACACCTGTCAGGTACCACCACACACACACACGTATGTGATGCTGTTCACATGCTCATGAACACACAGATGCACACCTGCATGTCTGTTAGTCCCAGAGATCTGCCCACAATCAAGGTGCAGGGCCGTTAGGAAAGATAGAAGGAGTCGTGGCTGAGTGGTTGGGGAGTTTAGGAGCGGTTAGGGAGTGTGCCAACTTGATATTGTGTCCTTGGGCAAGGCACTTCACCCGACTTGCCTCAGGGGGAATGTCCCTGTGCTTACTGTAAGTCACTCTGGGTAAGAGCTTCTGCTAAATGACGCTTACAGCATTTTCTCCTCAACAACAGCTCCCCCTGCTGTCTAACTGAAGCCTAACAGTGCACACAATATCTCTAAAGCATCAACACTGAGGTTTATTTAGGTGTCAGTTTTACTTCAGAGTGTATCACATATCCTCGTTTGAGTTGAGGCTCCCGTGAAGTCTTTGTGCTTTGATTTGACAGAGAAGCACTGGCGACATGTCCCTATTTTAGCCGTCTAGACGTAGAACTGGGGCTGTCCTGAAGCCTTTCACAGAGAGGGTTAGGGTGTACAGAAGGAGGAGGGAGAAGAGAGCGATAGACCTACTTTATAGCAGGAGGTGTGTTGCTGCTGCTATAATGGGTATCCTCCATGCCCTCTGAGAGAGAATATCTGGCTCGGTCCTCCTGACGCGAGGGCAAGGTCTCTCAAGGTGGCGGTATCACAGCGCTGGTAACCCCCTCCTCACAAACACACACATTGCTGCTATCTCTACAACATTGTAGAAACATTGTCACAGTTAGAAAGAGTCGTGTGGATTCTTATAAAACTTGGAAGTGTATTACTTGGATAATCTGAGACCAAAAGTGGATAATATTTTTGTGTTGATTTTATTGATCTTATTTTCTCTCTCTCCCTATTTTCTCCAAAGAGGGCCACTGTTTGGGTCCCCCCGCAAGGGCAGGATCTCCCAGAGCCACAGCCTCCCCAGCAGCCAGTCTGAGCCCCCCTCCAGCCCGCTATCGCCTCCAGCAGAGCCTTCCATACCAGGCCGTGCTGCTCACCCTGGCCCACCAACCAGCTCTGCAGCAGAGGAGAAAGAGCCGTCCCAGACCCCCCAACCGTCCACCCCCACCAGACCCCCAGCCAGACAGAGGGCCGTGTCCCAGCAGACCAGCTTCGATAACCCCACCACCCCGAGTCCCAGCAAGGTAGCAGTGGATCCCGGACTGTTGTGTTCATCGTGTCTTCAGTGACATCATCTCAACCTTTCTCTCTCTCTCTCTCTCTCTCTCTCTCTCTCTCTCTCTCTCTCTCTCTCTCTCTCTCTCTCTCTCTCTCTCTCTCTCTCTCTCTCTCTCTCTCTCTCTCTTCTAGTCACATCAGAAGGTCTTCTCCCAGCAGACCAGCTTTGAATGCTCTGGTCCTCGATCGCCAACAGGCAGGGTAAACGCCTCCATTCAAACACCTCAGAGGCCCCGCCCAGTCTCGTCTGAGACCCAATAGAAGTCTTCCTTCCTCGAGGATTAACGCCCCTTGCTTGTGTTTCACAGGGCGAGCCTGAGACTCCCCTCCGCAGACCAGCAGCTGGCCCCGCCCATCGCAGACACATCCGCACCATCCAGGAAGTGCGAACGACCGTCACCCGCATCATAACGGACGTTTACTACGAGGACGGGAGGGAGGTCGACCGCAAGGTCACCGAGGTGAGGGGCCAATCAGATCTGTTCACTGAGGCGGATTGAGCTTGTAGAGAGCCAATCAGACGAAAGAGTTTTGTGAGCCACGTGTGTTTTAATGTGTGTGTTACTCAGGAGTGTGAGGAGCCGGTGGTGGACAGTCGCGTGGTGGACAGTGACCCCTCCCCGTGTCGCACGGTCAGCTCCCTGACCTCCGGTGACCTGGCCGACGTCAGCTCCCTGTCCTCTAAGGCGTCCAGCCTGCAGCACAGCTCTGTGGGCACCAGCAGCAGTGTCACCGGCCCCCCGCCAGCACGCAGACCAGACTTTGTCATGCCTCCTTTCAGAGGGGCCAAAACGGCCAGGTACCACCCTCTCTCTACCCACCTCCCCCCGTCTGTCACACAGGGCCTTCTGTTCTGTGCCTGTCAGCCTAACTAACACTGTACCGTCCAACCTGACTGTCCTTTTCTCAGCCTGTCAGATCTGTTTCTGAAACAGTTTCCAACTCTTCCTTCTGCATATCTGTAAGCATGCTTAAACACCACCCATTTCAAAGGAAAAGAGAACTTAAAATTGACAAAACAGCGGAAATGTTTACAGATTTTGCATCAGTCTTTGCCTCTTTGTCTTATAAACCTCTACTTAAAACCTCAGTTAGGTTACCCAAGTATGCAGTGAGTCAGAATCCGCTATGAGTTTGAAACTCTGATGTAACTGGATCTCAGGACAGACCCTTCAGTATCTAGTCACCATGCCCCTGTGTGTCTGCAGCCCCAGGAGGGGGAGTGGGCAGCACCAGAGGGGTCACAGGGGTCAAATGGCAAGGGCAGAGGTTAAAGAGGGCAGAGGTCACGGATCACCGGGGTCTCGGGCCTCCATCCCACAGACCTCCAGAGGACGGGCAAGGAGGGGCCGGCCTCCGTCCCGCTCAGCCCTGTCCAGGTGAGTCCTGCCTGGGGGGCTTGACCACGGTTAGGGCTGATGAGGGTTAGATATGCTGACGTTCAACCACATGACAACCAGACGACCTCATCCTCCCCCACACTGCCACAGCTACACTTTCCCCCTAACCTTTTCCACTTTCCTCTCTGCTTTAACCCTCTCACAGTGACTCTATGCTCCCCTAGTCTGCCCTTGCTCTGGTCCCCCTCATCTGTTCCTTGTTCCCTGGCTTTCCCAGGGGAGGTGGCACTGCTGCGGCCCAGCGTGGAGGCTCCCGGGGCCAGCCCATGTCCTCCTCTGAGGACGATCCCTGCACACGTCAGGGTCTTCCCCGGGTCCCAGACAGCCCGGTCCACCCAGAGGGGGCCAGCTTCTCCCCCTCGCTCAGCTCCTCCCCAGAGGAGGGCTCCCAGGTGGGCAGCAGCTTCGTGGGGCTGCGGGTGGTGGCCAAGTGGTCCTCCAACGGATACTTCTACTCTGGCCGCATCACGAAGGACTGCGGGGAGGGACGCTTCCGTCTGCTGTTTGACGACAGCTACGAGTGCGAGGTGTCGGGCAAGGACATCCTGCTGTGTGACCCCATCCCCGTGGAAACAGAGGTCACAGCCTTGCTGGAAGATGAGTACTTCAGCATAGGTGAGTGGGGGAGAGGAAACAGACTAGAAATGATCCAGAACATTCAGGAGGCATTAGGTCATGGTAAACATTTTCCTATTGGTGTGTGTGTCTGTGTGTGTGTGTCTAGGTCTAGTGAAGGGCCATAAGACGGAGGGTAAGGAGTTTTACTACAGTGTGGAGAGTAAGGGCAAGAGGCAGTGGCACAGCAGGAGTGCTGTGATCCTGTCCCTGGAGCAAGGAAACAGCCTGAGGGAGCAGTACGGCCTGGGCCCCTACCAACCCTCCACTCCCCTGGCCAAGGCCTCCGACATCAGCCTGGGTAAGACTGCAAAGCTCTGGAGAAGCTGGCCATCAGAAAGGGGGGGCGGGTAAGGGCGTGGCCAACCCAGACCAAGTACATGACCTAAGGCATCCTTAGTAAAGTGGGTTAGGGTTATTTAAAAGTGTAATAACTGAAGTAGAATAAATAGAAATAGTAATATAAATATTTGTCAGATTCATGGCGAATGATCCATGGCTCTGTCATGTGATTGGCTCACATGGTCGTTTCCCCACAGACAACCTGGTGGAGGGTAAGAGGAGGCGCAGGGGCAACACTGGGGACCAGGGAACCCCCACCCGCAGCTCCAGCAGCAGCCCCCGGACCCCAGGGCCTTCTGGGAAGAGGAAGCTGATTGGCTCTGAGGATGAGAGGACCCCTGCAAAGAGAGGCCGCAGAGGGGGAGGGGCCAGAGGGGGAGGAGGAGCCAGAGGGGGTATGAAGAGCTGTTTGTCTCATCTGTAACCTAACCCAGAAACAGCTGGTTAGCCCAGTCCAACTATATTGCGTGGACCAAAACATTTCCATCAATATGGATAGGATTGTTATTTTACGCATGTTAATCAAGTCATTTTAATCAAGTAGTTTTTACTATTAATTGCTGAAAAGAATGATTTTAAAATGTATTTTACTACAAACCTTTTTTTAACTGTCCCTCTAATTGATTGCAGTATTAAAAAAAATTTTATGGCACTTTTATGCTAAACCTATCTATGTAGGATGACAAGTCACTAATTCACCAAGCCACTAATAAAATTGTAAGTGTATGAGTTTGTACAACGTCCCACTAAATCATGTCTGACATCCATGAGTGGTCCATCACCTGCTGCTGCCCCGCCCTCCCCTGTTTGAGGCTGAGCTGGTAACTGCTGCATGGTAATGAGCTCTCATACCTTGGTGTTGGGCTGTTCATTTGAGCACAGAAAGCATTAAGGTGTCTCATCTATATTTCTCACAGGTTCCCAAACTTAGTGGTTTCTCTCTCTATCTCTCTGTTAAAAGTTGTTCAGTCATGATGTGAATGATGAGTCATGGTATCTCAATGCCCTTTTGAACTCTTTCTTCATCCCCATCATGCCCAGGCCAGCGACCAGGTGTGTGTAACACCTCTGGTAGTGGGACAGACGTCCCTGGTGAACCAGAGGAGCTGGTGGGGACCCACGGCCCCCTGCCCCACAGCCCCACCCTGTTCATGGGCTTTGCCTTCATGCTGACCGCCTCGTCTGAGACTGACCGCCTCACCAACCAGCTTGTCAGCGAGGACGGTGAGATCTCCCTCTTTAGAATCACAGACATGTTAATTGAGGATTATTAGCACAAAGGTTTTACATTCAGGCCCAGTTTACCAGCCATGGATTAACATAGTTTTAGACTACTAAGGGGTTTCAATGGAATATCAATGAATTTCTCTCTTACTTTAGGACTGGGTGTTGTCCATTTCTGAGAAGCTGGTCCACCATGTGTTGTGATGTTATGACACCAAGGTACATGTTGTTGTTTTTCTTTTCTTTACAGAATGTTTTCAAACTGTTTCATACAACAAAGGCTACACTGAGACCCAGCTGCTAGCTGGTGGAGGCTTCATTCTACTGGACTTCAACGAGGAACAGGTGAGCAGACACAATAAATACAACCTCCAGTTCCACCTTGGAAAATGACCAGAGCGAGCTAACTGACTGAGCTGCTTCTGGGATACCTGAATATCCAGCTGCCCCTCACCCCTGCCTGCCCCTCACCCCTGCCTGCCCCTCACCCCTGCCTGCCCCTCACCCCTGCCTCCCCCTCACCCCTGCCTCTGTGACTTCCCCCCTAGTGCAAGGCAGCCTATCAGAGCCTGCTGATCGCCGACCAGCACTGCCGCACCAGGAAGTACCTGCAGTGTGTGGCCAGCGGTGTGCCGTGTGTGTCGCACATGTGGGTGAGAGACTGCTGCAAGGACAACAAGCTGCTCAACTACAGGAACTACCTGCTGCCTGCAGGCGTGGGGCCTGAGAACACCATAGTGGAATGGTCAGGACAGCAGGCTTGTGTGTCACACTGGCCCAGATCAAAAAGCTGTGTGCTAAATTACTGAATGTACTCTGTTATAAGGTTTGGGATGGACAGGAGGCTTTAAAATGTTCGAAATCCTTTTGGTTTTTGCTCAGGCATCCCCGCAGCAGCCCGTTCAAAGCCCTGCGGGTCCTGCTGGTGTTTGAGGAGCCTGTGGAGCTGTGGTCTCAGCTGCTCGGCCTGATGGGAGCTGTCTCTGTGAGACAGTACCAGGCAGACAAGGACAGCTCAGGTATGGCTCCATGTAACTGTGGATCATTAAAGTCCAGTTCCATGTAACTGTGGATCATTAAAGTCCAGCGCTTATAAGCCTGAATAGGGCACATATTAAATAATTGCCATGGATGGTAAATTTCAAATTCAGTGACATATACTGCAAGATAAACACTCATCACAACGTGTTTGTTTAACTGACCGAATGTGTCTGCCCTGTTTTCAGACATTCCTGAGGGCAAGTTCGATGTGGTCATCACAGACCGTGCCTGCCCGCCATTGGTCCTGGAGAACGTGACATCACAGAAGCTTCCGTTAGTGTCTCCTGAGTGGCTGATCCACTGTGTCATCTGTGGCGAGCATTTGGGTTACTATAGCAACCCTCAATACCATCATGACTACACATCCTCGTCTTAATCCATTCTGATCACAGTCAACCATGTTAAATGTTCTATATCAATCAACTTGCATGCCTGTACTGTAAATAGTTTTAACATGTTTGTTTTTAATTACATAATTACGTAATAAACCGTGCCAGTTGTTTCAGTGAAAGACAATTGTGTACACACAATTTTAATATTTACAATTTCATACTAAAATTTAAACATTGACAATAGAAAGGATGTTTGTTACACAATAGCATGACGATAAATAACACACATGTACAATGACTCGGGTGAGAACGACAGTGGTGTCAGGGAGTCTCAAGTCTTGGTCTGTAGGCTCTGCTCTGTCCTTCACTCTCCTAAAGTCCAAAACTGTAACAGAGGCATAAAGACTTTCAGTATTTCCTCAGTAAAGATGCCCATGAAGGACTAGGTCAGTGGTCCAAGCACTGCTCCTTAGGGAACACCTATCCTGCAGGTTAGAGATTGAATTCCTATTTCAAATGAATGTGTCAATCTAAAACAAGCAGGAAAAGTGTTCCCTGAGGACCAGGGTGAAACCACTGCTGTAGGTATTGTGTCTAATGTTCATGCAGTATTGAATGGGTATTGTCTGGCCATCTTACCTGCCCAGAGTGCCCCCAGACTGGGTGTAGTACTTGTTGTAGTCCAGCCTCAGAAGCAGTTGGGCCAGGTCAGAGTTGATCTGGTGGTTTCTTACACTGGACAGGATCTTGAAGAGCAGGAACGACTGCCGACTAAAGCCCTGGAAACGCATTAGGAATACGTTACATAGTTTGAAGTTTGTAACGTGGAATACACAGCCTCTGACAAGAGCCAAGCTTCATGCCGTGGGTCACCTTGACCAGATGGTCTAGCTGAGCTGTCCCCCGATCATCCAGCGGAGCCACATTCTGACTGACCAGGGAGCAGAAGTTATGACACAGCTCCAGAATCTCATTCAAGCAATGGAAAACCTGCCCGCAAAAGAGTTTGGGTTAAAATCAATACCTGAAGTCACAAACTGTAGAAGGTTGTGCGTGTGTGCGTGCAAATGTGTTACCGGCTTGAGCAAGATGAATGACTGGGCAAGCAGGTTGCTAAGGAAGTGGTCGTGGGCCAATCGGATGCTCTCGAAGTCTCTGGTGGAGTTAATCTGCTGCAGCAGTTGAGAGAACTGAGACTCCAGAACATCAACCTGGTAGAAAGACCAGCATCAACGCACAGAACTGAATGGATTTTCCATCCCTTTCAGACCACTGAGATAGAAAACACTCAAAAGAATGAGTTGGATTGTTTTAAATTAAGAATATGAGCATGTTCACCTGCATGTAGTACTGCAGGTTATCGACCAGGAAAGCCATGTGGTTTCGTAATCTCCACTTGACAGCATCTGTCTGGTTGGACTTGAGGTGTTTCCTCTGCATCTGCAGCGCCCAGCAGTGTTGCAGCTCCGACTGAACACGACGCACGCTCAGCAGGTACCTGAACACAACATTGTACCTGCACACAGGACATTCCACCTGTAATTCTACACTTAAAACGCATTAACAATTTCAAGTGGACAACTTAGAAGGTGAGAAGTGTGGGACTCACTTTTCTAGTACTGCTGGGGTGAAGAGGATGTGGAGGGGCCACTGGACCTTGTAGGCCAGACCCAGAGCAGCCCAGCCTGTGGGGGGCACCTCTCGCGGGGACGTCTCCTGTGGGGGAGTGGCTCCCTCTCTGGTTCCTGTGGTCTCTGGGAGGAGAATACAATCCTAGTTTCACCCTCCGATCAGATCAACTTGGGAGATGACTGTGTTGACAGCGTCTTCTTTCTACCTTGGCTTTGTCAAAGCAGAGGTGTTTCCTCACCTTTGTCTTTCCCCTGAGAGTCGATGGTCAGATGGAGGAGAGGTAGCAGGTTGTCGTCATCCAATAGGACCTTATGAGCCGCCTGCTGAAAGGCCACGTTTACATCTGTGGAGGACAGAGAGGAAACATTAGCAAGTTCAGCCTGTTCCACAGTTCCTCCTCGCTACAGCTGAGTATCATAATGTGTGACTACCATGTTCAGTGACAGCAGTAGGCGGGGTCTTCAGCATGTGCTGGGCGTGGTCTATGAACACCTGGTAAAGTTCGCCCCGTCCCAGCAAGTAGAAGTCCTTAACAATCTATAAAATAATACAAGTGTAAGAGTAAATATCACCAGGCCAAAAATAGTGAAACATTGTCACCTGGATACATATTTCTTGCATGCAAACCTTAAGTTGTCCCAGCAGGTCAGATTCCTCCACCATTAGAGTCCAGAGATGCTGTGTGTACACAATACACTGATCAGTAGGATCATATTACTGTCATTGACATGTCATCAGGCTCTCGTTCAGTCAAACTAAGAGATTGGTGATCCTCTAAATCAAGCCCACCTCTGCCACGGTGCTACGGATCCGGTCTATTAGATTCTCAAAGTCCACTAAGCTGAACAGGGGCTGCTGCTTTAGTCTGTGCAGCTCTGCAGCAAACAGGTCCTCCTGGTGCTTCAGGATGGAGCCTGGACAGAGGAGAGGAGGAGCAGAAGGGAGGAAGTTTAGTTTTGTTTCAGAGCAGGGCTGGTATCGTGAGGATAGTGTGCAACACTGAGAAGTGGAAGCCAGGATTCATACGCGCTCGAGATGTACTGTGGTTGTCGTTCTCAAACATCTGGACCGACTCCCCGACGAAAAGGATTTTCTCTGCTACTCTGACGGGAATGTAAGAGGGCAGCATCTCAACGCGCAGGGAGAACTGCTGCAGCGATGGAGCCAGCATGTTCTCCTCCTCAATCAGCCTCTACAAGGTGACACAGACAACCAACAGGTCACCAGTCAGATCAATCCCACCTGCAACGCAAAGCAGATCAGAAGAAAACAAGACCTCAGAATCTCCAGACTCATCTTACCAGGTCCTGCAGTTCCCTGAGCTGTTTGCCACTTAGGCCTCCTATCCCCAGATCCTCCTCTTCATCCTCCTGGTTAGCTGCTGCACCTCCTGCGCTGGGGCCCTGCTTCACAAAGAACTCCTCACTCTGATCCAGGAGCAGGCCATGCAGCATCCATGTAGCCAGCTGCTTGTACATCACCCCGTGACAAACAGCTAGGATCCTGCATAGGGGAAAACCCACCAGGAACCAGCCTAGTCAATGGCCGTCTATGGCTTCAACAAACTTGTATGCGTGAGAAAAATGTATGTTTTTTTAACTTGAGCGTTAAAATGACTGTCTTACTTCTCCAGAGCTGTGCGCACAGGAGGCAGCCCCCCACAGCTGTGTTTGTAGACCGTCTCCAGGATTTGACACCCATGGATCTAATTAGGGGAAAACAACCTCATGAAGTCGTCTCTTACTCTGCCTGTGCTGTGGCTGTGTTCGTTGTCAGGACAGTTCTTATCTCTGTCCTGAGATCAAACATACCTTTTGGGATTTGATTGTCTCAACCACTATCATCACAGATGGAAACAGCAGCTGAAACTAGGTTAAAAAAACAACATTGAAAGTTATTATTTGTCTATTAATGGGTGTCTAGTGGAATCATACCAAACAGTAAATTCTGATTCTACCTGGTCCAGCATGTAATTCACATGAGATGTTGTCAGGTGTGGATCCCCTAGAAACTGAAATCAAGAAGCACAGCAAGACATATTATAATGACATACTGATGCATTATTATCACGCACTCTTCAAATGAAAAGGGCTTTTCTCCTAACCTCTTGTTCTAGGTCCAGCAGTGCCTGTCTGTAGGGCTGCAGCATAGACTCCAGGCCGGTGCAGAAGGCTCTCAGGTAAACCCCGTTCATCCCAGGCTGACTAGGCTGGTTGGAGTGGTGCTCCTATTGAGAGCAATCAACATTATCCTGAGTCATATTTAAGGTGGTTAAAGTTGTAAATACAGACGCACATTAATAACAGAGTTCTGACCTGCTGATGGACATGCCCAGTGTGCTGCTCTATGAACTCAGTGAATCGGATGTAATCAGATCCCAACTTGCAGAGTCGATTCAGGACACCGGATTCACTGGGATGGAGGAAGGGCAGATCCTGAGACACCTACAGGAGAGACAAACATTTATATACACAAGTTTTTTTAATGTGTCTCTTGCAAATGTCACTAGCTGGTAACTGTCCTAGAGATAAACATACAGTAAGTTATCATCTTTCTTTAATCACCTGTAAGCCTGTTCGTTTATTCCACGAAAATATGGTACCAGGGTATCCACTTAACGCCAATAGGAGTTCATGAATCATTTTAGTTAATTTAGTAATGTGACTAAGTCAACATTTAAACATGCAGATGCTGTTATCCACATTCACCAGGACAACACCGCCACTTTCGGCTCAAGTCTAAGACGTTATATTCAAGCACCGGAAGTTGCTCTGCAGTGGTGCCTGCTGGGACATGTAGTCATTCAGTAAAATTAATTTACAACTTTTTGTCCTCCACTTGTGAGATTTACGAGTGCATGCTGACTATGGGCATCTGATTTAGGGGCCTAACCTGAAGATCCCTCCGGTAGCTACAGAATCTTATAAAAAACGATGACATAAAGTTAAGTTTGGTGGTTTAGTGCGGATTGATGGGAATTGTAGTCCTGTGACAACACGCATCTGTCTCCGGAACTGAGGAAGGTTTGAGCTGTGAGCAGCAAGGTGAGTAAAATAACTACTTTAACACGTTTTTTTCGTCGTATATATGTTAACTGTGACACTTTCTAGGAGAATTGTACGTTAGGATATTAAAATACACATTATTAGACAAACAGCACAACAATACTGCACCAAACCTGTGTTGACTTTTGTGAAGCTACTACATTGGCCTGTAAGTATGGCAAAGATTCATATTGGACTTGATAGCTAAAGGGAAATAATGATTTGTCACTTTTTATTAACATATTTGTTAACATTCTATTGTTTTATATGACAATAGTCTTCTAGACAGCTAGTTGAAGTTACAGTAATGTTTGAGCTTGTTAGATAATGTGTTTGTGTGTTTTGTGTGCCAGTATTTCATCCTTAGTGTGTAAAAGCCTTTCATTCTGTGTGTCTGTGTGTTTTATGCAGTAATGGCAGAAGAAAAAAGTGGTGAAGACATTGTGTCAGAGTACCTCGATCAGAACCCTCACCTGGTTCCCTGGGTGGAGTCACTCCGGGGGGTCTGTGAGAACAACAAACAATGGGCAGCCAGAAGAGAGTTCCTCTTGAGGAACATGGAGACCTTCCCATCAGTCCAGCCAGGAGTGGACAGCCCCAACATGAACAAACTGCTGTCCCTCTCCATGGTTTGGGCCAACCATGTTTTCATGGGTTGTAGGTATGTAGACGCTACACATTAGTACTTTAGACTAAGCTTTGCCTAACTGCTATCCATGAAAAATTGGGAATCAGGAAGCTGAGCAGTGAGTTTGAAGTTATGGGTTCGAATCCCAGCCATGTTAACTTGACATTGTGTCCAAGGCACTTCACCCTACTTGCCTCAGGGTAATGTCCCTGTACTCGCTGTAAGTCTCTCTGGATAAGAGTGTCTGCTAAATGAATACATGTCAAAGTACCTGAAATGTAAACTGGTTCAGACTCGATGATGAAAACTCAGACATCTTCTCTTTATCCCTCAGATATCCTCAGCCTGTCATGGACAAAGTCAAAGAGATGGCCGATGGAATCATTGTCAAGGATGCTCCAGTTCACACGACGAGGGAGGAGATCATGACGAGAGGGAAGAGACCGGCTGGCCCAGGTACATTCAAGTGAATGACCAAGTCCTGATAGTGTGACACTAGCTTGTAGTACAAACAAGGTGACCATTATCAGTATATTTAGTTACTCAATATAATTAAGCTTAGCAACTTAAATTCTAGCAGTGATTACTAGTAGTGGGGCCTGTTGTTGAACTAGAAAATAGATTAGATTAGATAAACCTTTATTTGTCCTCCAGGGGTGGAAATTGCAGTTCACAACAGCAGCAGGGTAAAGTACAGCACACAGAGTTGCAGGGTAATATAACAATAACAATAGGGGGCCACGATAAAGTCCAGTATAAAAAATAAATAAGTAAGTTAAGTAGACATATAGACAGTTATAGCAATAAATTGCTTTATAAATAAATTGTAGCTGATGTGATCAGCAGCCAACTCGCTTTGGCGTCGGAAGTGAAAGTATAGACGGGACAAAATAGACGCCCCTGACTGATTTTCCCACCAGAACGTCCTGATGCTGCTTTGTTATGAACCAATTCTCCAAATGTCATGAGCTCCATACACACCCCATGGTGAAAAAAGGTTGTTGGGACGATTCCCCCACTAACAGTGTTTTTTCTCAGGGGTTGATGCTGACAGCTCTGGGAAACGTAGTAAGGTTGGCCCTAATGAGGCAGGCGGGAAGGCGGCTGGGCGAAGTCAGAAGTCAGGTCCTCCTCCGCAGGCCCCGGCCGATCACCAGCCCTTCTTCAACCGCCTCTACAAGGCGGTGGCCTGGAAACTGGTGTCAGCCGGAGGCTTCGGTCCTAACCTGGACCACTTTGAGATCCTGCAGGGCTGTGTGGAGTCATCTAAGGAGAGTCTGAGCTGTGTGTTTGTGCCTCTAAAGGACATCCCAGATCTACCTGCAGGCCGCACGCAGAAGGAGGGCCAGGTGTGTGAGCTACGCTGTCAGAATGTCTACATAGGTACAGGGTACGGGCGCGACGAGGCCGCTGCCAAAGCCATGGCCTCCAAAGAGGCCTTGAAGGCATTCCAGGGGCGCAAAGTGACTGTGAAGATCTGCAGGCGGCGCTTCCGTGGTAGGGATGTGGAGGATCTGGTTCTGGTTGATGACCAGCCTAGAAACCCAGTCTTTCCACCTGCTCTCAGCTATCCCTTTCAAGCAGAGAAACAGGGAGATGGGTTATCATAGCAAAGCCAGCAGTGGCATTAAGACACTGTATAAATCACTGGTGGATTGAAGGTCATGGGGGAGGAAAAAGTACAGCAGTGTCAAAAATAGTACCACCCTGTTTTGCATTTTACTATATATATATATATATTTTTAGTTTTATTTTTTACTTAGCCTATGCCAATTTCTTTTTGAGGTGTTTAAACTCGTAAGAATGAAGGTCTGTTAGAACTGCTGCTTAAAATGGGTTTGATTTTTAAATTGGCACCATATTACGATGTCTTTTTTTTTTCCATCGGCATTTCCACGTTAGAGTTGAGGTAGATGGGCTTGACTGCTGTGTGTGAAATCTTTGCAGTATCCATTTGCCTTTTGTCTTTTTATGACTACAAGTCAAATGATCTCACTAAAGCATGACTAGATATGGTGTGGTTGCTGTGTACATCAGTCAGCTAACAGAGAACCACGTCTCCATCATTCTGAATAGAAGGAATGCTGCTGATGAGCCTGGTGAGACGCTGTTAGAAAAGGCCTCTATTGATGCTTGAATTTGTTTGGCCTTTTGTGTTTGTGTGTGTGTGAGTTTTAATGACGCTCACACTGTTTCAGTTACCAATCACAGAAATAGTCAGGAGATGAGGGTTTGAATTCATAACATACTCTTGTCATTGTAGTATACTTCTCCTTTCATTAGGTTCATTTAATGTGTTCCAACCCCTGTCTAGATAGGAGAAAGCCTTTGTTTCCATCTCAGGATCTGGCCTTGACTTAGAAACCACTTAACTGTTCAGTACTGTCTAGAGAACCTGTTGTGTTATGAATCAGTTCTGATAGAGAAGATGTATATAAAGCCAAGTTGAAAAAATAACTTTCAGAATAACAGAAGATTGCTGCTTTTGTGTGCTTTGCTGAATTCAATACATTGCTACTGTTGCATTGAAACATAATTTACCACAATATTCTGTTTTACGGTATATTTCTGTAAGTTCTCCTGTTTCTATATTTTTGTAAATAAAAAATAATGTAAAGAATAACGTACCCCCGTTATTGTAGACATTATTCATATTGGCCAGTAGAGGGCCATACATAATGGTGTTTTCATTCGTTATGACACCAAAACATGACAACTTGATTGGTATTCTTCTGTTACGATAACGTTTTATACCAATCAAAGACGATTTGATGAATAACTGCCTTATCCTTGACCCAAATGCATGGTGTCTTGTTAGCCTGGCACACACCTTAAGGACTACAGGTAGCTGGTTATGCACCTCAAACCTTCTATCCAAAGCTCATGCTAGTCCAGACAAGTACTGTATCACATTAATGAAATACTGACATGCTGAATGTGTTCAGGCAGCAGTCGTACATCTTGAGTCCAGAGAGACAGCGATCCTTTTAACATCGAGCTTCCTTCCGCTTGCTTCCAAACCCAATTAGACTCCCATCCTGGCTGCTTGTTAGTCAGTAATAGGTGTTTGGCTGCTGTTAAGGAAGGTGATGCGAGTCAGAGAACCGATGTGTTTGGACTGACGTGTTCGTGCATGACCTTTTCTTGACCCTGAGGTTTGTTTGAACTCCAGTAGAGGCATCAGTATCACCTCTCCACACATTTCTGACTCACAGGAGATATTTGGATACTTCATTAGGCCACTGGCAAGGACACAGCGATTCAGAACACTTTGCAGGTTCAAATGCACACTGTGACTACCAAGGCAGCAAACTGATAGTGAATCATAGCTTCCCAAGTGACAGCTTCACCTGTGATAGTTTTTTTGTTTTTGTTGACAAAGCATCAGTCTATGAAACTAAAACAATTTTCATGGTTCAACTGGTCAGTTATCCCAGTGTAATCAGTATCACTGCTGTCATCACTGATTGTATACAAACACTGCATACTACCCAAGGAGGAAGAGTGCAGGCGTAGATATGGAGTCAAGTTTGCTGAGTGGTGAGTAAATAATTCTAGTAATCAGAAAATTGTGAGTTAGAAACCCGGTTGTGCCAACATGATGTTGTGTCCTTTGGCAAGTCACTTCAACCTACTTACCTTGGGAAAATGTCCCTGTAATTGCTCTGGATAAGAGTGTCTGTTAAATGACTGAATTTAAATGGAGATGAGATGCAAGGTAATCTTGTATTATCTTGTATACTATTATATATGTATATACTGGAATATATTTTGATTGGAGTGTCTTGTCTGGTCTTTGGTAGCAAGCAGACCATCCTTCTGCATCATCAATTTCGGAGCTTCCCGTAGGCCATGAATTAGATAATAATAACCATCAAAGACACTAATTTGTACAGACGGCATACATGTTTGGGGGCTGACTTGATTGACACCCCAGAATATCTGTCTGCTTGTCTTTGTTGCTTTAGGGTTGTTGCTGTCTTCCTTAGATGGGCATCTTCTATTAGCCACAGCTGAACTGGTGTCAAATGGACCGAGGTTGTTTGTGACCTGTGAGTTTTGCATCAAGTCACTAAGTTGCTAATCAGTGACAGGCCTGTCAGCTAACATGAGGACAGATGGAGGGCTGGGAGAGACGATCTGGGCACATGAGGAGGAGAGAGAGGAGAGGAGAGGTTGACCACTGTGACATGGAACAAAAAGTAGTCTGGTGCTTCTTGGTTTGATGGAATGGTCCAAGATGCAGAAACTATATTGGATGAGAATTTCTTTAAGGGTTTTTTTTTTCACAACCATGAATGTACCTCTAGGTGATGTTAATTGACTCATGTTGCCATTTTTGTTTCTTCATTTAGCCCTTTTTTTACAAGAAAAGTTATGGAGGGCTTAACAATGGTCCACAAATACAAGCCAACCGATCTAAACCTCAAGTGTTTTTATGAGATCTCTTCCTAAGTCCAGCCTTACTGATTGCATTTAGTCCATAACAGAGATTGTAAAGGGCTTCAGTTTAATTTTACAATCAATATGTACTTTTCCATCTGAATAGAGGGCTTTATCCTTTATCCAATTACATTGTAAGTTAGTGTTGTGTATTATTTAATTCTAGATATTTCATTAAACCTTTGAGAGGTCTGTTGGTTACAAACGACCTTACATGTAAAAAATATATATATGTTAGAGTTCAGGCTTTAAGCATAATTGAACAACACTTTTTTTTAATTAAAAGTAATTGAAAGAATGATTACATGACACAGGAGTGTCTACAATCATAAAAGGACATAGAGTGACGCCATGGCTATAGTCAAACACACATGACCTTATCTTACTGCAGCACAAACATGAAGCACCTCATACATCCCACCGGAATCTTGACAAACTTATTGAACAGAGAAGACGCAGCTTTACAAAACAATATGTGACACCGTTTATTTTAAATAACACATGAGAGTACAGTAAATTTGAAATGAAATATTTCAAGTTCAAAACACCTTTTTGGGGTAAGACAATCTTTCAAAATGCAATCGGTCTTTCTCCAGATAAGCACACCTTGTAATGAAAAATATATTATAAAGATCACATAGACCATGATATAACAGTATTTCACTATAGCTTCCCAGCTTGGTCCACGTACATTAATGAAGCATAACTTCACAAGCACTTCAGCAGGAAAATGTTACAGAAAGCTCCACGGGGACAGTCACACATCTTCCCAATTCTGGCTCCTTTTCTCACAGCACATTGCTCTCCAACATCGCACTGGAGAGAGACAGAGAATATAGGGACATGGTTAGATCTTTGTAACAATAATAAGACCAACCAATGTTGAATAGCCGATACAAAGCATGGAAATAAAGTTGTGAAATAACGGTTAGATCACAGTTGATCGGATATTAACTTTGTTGAGCATCAATTCAAAATGATTTTGCTGATTTACCGTTGGAACTTGACCAAATTTCTTTTCCCACATAGAAAGTTTCTTGGTCTGCAGTTTTTCAAGAACATCTTGTAGTGCGCCAAGCTGTTGAAATTTATACAATACAATTGATAAACTTTCCATATTTCTGACAATTCATTGATGCAGTCAACATTTGTAATGTCAAAAAAGGGGTCTTAGTTAATGAAATACACACTTACAAGCTGTTTTTCGTTGGTCAGGTTGGGATCTTTGGGGTAGAAATCCCTCAAGGCTCTTGAGTCCAGGGTTATTTCTGAATCAGAGTCTTCAGTTTCAGCACCTCTCAGGACGGACAGCAGAGCGGCACAGACCAGCACTCTGGTCCACAGTCTCTCCATGGTCCCAGTGGAAACAGGGATTGTTGTCTTCTCTCTCCAATGAATCCACTTGAAATAACCTAGTTCCCTGCAAGCCTAAGACTTTATATCTGATTGAACACTCTCCCCTTCTCCTCTTGCTCCACCTTTCCCAGTGATTCTTCCTGCGTAAGAAGCGCAGCTGGGATGAGTCACTGCGTAAAAGTGACTTGCCTGCCATTGGGTGGAGAGCAGGAGAGGCCAGTGATATGATATTTAATATTATGCCTTAAGAATGCGTAGACCACAGAAACGTACTGTTGTTTTGCATGTTTAAAAAGTTTTAGGCATTTTATTTTTTAAGTCGATAGAAACGGATATTTTTTAAACAAAGTGTGCGAATTATTTTGCGAGACTACACAGTACAGCCTAAACCAGGATCATGTAATGGAATTATGTTCCAAACACTTAAATAGAATATATTGATCTACCAAAATACCTTATCTCCGTATTATTATTTTGTCTATTCAAAGTTGATCATTTTTTTCGTCGTTGTCATGAGCTGGCAGGTATTTAGATATACCTATAGGCCACATTTCCATTTATTGATCAATTTACAGTCTAATTTGGGAAACATTGTAAATGACAGATAGACCTTCTATTGCGTATGGAGTTGTATTCCTAATCATCTAAGTTGACAGCCCATCAATTTTGTTTCAACTGAGTTGACTAACATAAAGCCATCAAACGTCATTGATCCATTTCTCCAGCATTTCCAAGACATGCTGGAGACAAGCAGAAGCAGCTTTGATTAGCTGGAGGCTGGATGACTCATTCCTCTTTCCCCAATTACTGTTTCAGACTCTAGAAATGTTTTTATTTCTTAGGATATATATATATATTTTCCTGTTAGTGCTCAGGAAAAAGCAACTTCAGATAGTTTTGTGTTTAGTTTTTTCTCTCTGGGCTTCTTTATTCTTTATGTGACTGATTTGTTGTTTAGATTTGCTGTTATTCGAGTGATAGACATCAGCAGATATTCACCATACAATGAATTGGTTTATTGACTGAAGGTTTACCTAAGCATCAAAGCACTATAATAAGGAGATCAACAATATCAACCCCATTGATTAGTGAGGTGCTTTGGACCAACCCACTCACCACAAGTACAGAAAGACTTCAAATCCTGAGAGCCACATAATCAGACTTGCTGGTTTTACTCCAAACCCACTGCCTTTGTTTACCTTAGTGCTGTGATTGGCTAAAGGCTGTTTTAGGAAAGATATCTATAAAATCTAACTACTGACAATGTGTTAGATCATTTGTCTGACAGCTTTTGTCACTTCTTGTTTGAAAAAAAGCATCAGTGATTGATATAGTTGTACTATCAGTAATAAAATGTATTATTCATAGGTTATGCTCCAGATCTACAAAATAGAAATGCATAACTTAGTTTGTTCATAGTTTGAATTGTTAAATGGGAAGAGAACGAGCAGTTGTACAAGTACATGGGTTGACCCAAGCTGTTGTTATATACTTTCAGATCATTACCCCTTCAAGTCTCTCAGCATGACTCCATCACTCAGGGTTTGATAATCTGTCATTAAATCTGCACAAAGCACCGCATGTCAGATTTTGGTGTGTGGTTATGAGCTCAGGCAAAGTGAATTGACGTATTATTTGCAGCTATATGAAAACTGTTTTTTTGTTTCCCAAATCAGAATCAGAGAAGGTTGTGTGAATGTTGTGAACATACGTCATGTATGTGCTCATATTTGCTTGTACCTAGGCCTCCAACATTCAGTAATTCCCTCAAATGTCAGGGTGAGCACACCCAAAGAGCATGAACAACTGCAGGATGCAGAGTAGGGCTAGAAGATTCAGAATTTCAAATGGGTTCAGGGGGACAACACTTCAGAGGTGACAAAAATTTGAGTGACACCGAAAATAAATGAAGTGGAATCTAAGAGACCCTGCTGAGAAAAGGCAGCCAAGTCTTATGGCTAAGAGCTGAACTGTCAGTGTTCCTCTCACTTGGAACAGCTGTGAGCTCCACCATGAGTCACATCCCCAAACAGCAGCTTGGAACTCTACAAACACAGTCTGAACGAGTGCATCTATAATCTGGATCTTACATACTCCAGAGATTAAGGTTCCTCTGCAATGCGGAAAAAATAAGTTCCCTCTCCTCTTTCTTTGTCTTGTTGACCAGATAGAACAGTTCTAGGTAATTGCAATATTTGCATTTGCCAGTTCTTGGTAATTGCAATATTTTTAGTTTCAAAAGCTCGAATTATTTGGTCTGCAAGTTGAAGTGTATGTTAGTGTGTGTGTGTGCGTGCGTGTGTGTGTGTGTGTATAGAAGTGAGTGCATTTGTACAATATCTGAGTGTCCATGCTTTATAACCATAGGTAGTATGTATTGTTAGTGCAGGTCTACAGCAGAGCATGTGAGAATGTGCATGTTTTTTTCATTGTTGACTTCCTGTCTTTGAAGTCAATTCCAAGCCGAAAGACACTGATGTGTGGGAGGGAACCGCCTTCATTATTCTATTTATTCCTTCCTCCATCTCCTTAATAATACCCAACATCCTGTGTCAGTCTCAGTAAATCCTCTTTGGTCCTCTGTTGGTGAGAGCTAGGGGGCTTCTAACTTTCTGTTCCTCTTTTCACATACACTGATGAGTTCTAATAACCAGTTTACATCTTATGACCTTGTGCTGCAATTGATTCAGTGCAGGAGTGTGTGATTATCACCCACTTGTTCTGAATCTGAATGAGGTTTAGTTTAATGCAGAACCAACACTTCCAACAGTCAAACTATGCTGTAGTGCGTCATCAAGGCATGAATGGTCGATGGTTAAGTTTGTTTAATTGAAAAATATAAAACGTTTGACACTTCGGCTTTCTTTTCTTTGAAAGCATTCCTGTCTTTATTTTGTGGCTTTTCTTGGTTTTCTCTAATGGAGCTGAGGAACTTCAGACCTGGCCAAGAGGGTGAGGGTAGGTGAAGGGAACTGACCAGGGATGGGTTAAGGAAGAGGGACACTCCAATCAAGAGAGCAAGAGCTGTCTCTGTCCACAGCCGTAATTACATTAAGACATGCCCCTGTCACTAAGGTGCCTCGTTAGTGGATCTCATTAGTGGAAGCCTCTGACAAAACAAACCTTATATGGAGTGTGATGTCAGAGAGAAAGCAGAGAAAAAGGAAAAGGGGATAGGATAAAGCCTGTCCTCAATCTAAACCCTCCCTCCCTTTCTCTTGCTGTCTCTTTCTCTCTTTCCTTCTATAATTCGCTCTCTCTCTCCTTTTCTCTAACTCAGTTCAAGTAAATCTGATGAATGTGGATGGTATTAAATGCCTTTTTTCATCCCCAGACTGCAGTCTAACTCCAGCCCAGCCAGTTCCTTTCCCCTGTCTCATAGTGACTCTATTTGTGACTCACATTTATTTGCTGCATCTGAAGTAAGAGATATGCAGCCGTTTCCTTTGACTTTAATGTACGTGTTCATTAATTGCCACTATCACATTTGGTGGTAGTTGAGCCAGAAGGCAGAATAAAATATTGTAATATTTACAGTATGTGCACCAAATCTCCGTCAGACATCTGCAATTCCAGTCGGTGATCTCTTCAGAGCTTCTTCAAAGTCCTGCCTGCATGAGTCATCGAGGTGACTGGCCTGTTTCAGTCTGATTGTGTTATATGGTGGATAAAGCTTTTCTAGCTGCTAAATCCGATACTTTTACAGATTAGGAATTCTATTGCAGTTCTTTAAAGTCTGTTTCATGTGGCTTGTAGCTTTATGGAATCAGACATGATACACAAAGAGTCTTAGTCTTGTTGTTGTTTTGATCAAGCCCAGAAAACCTCTTCATGAATACATTTACTCCCAAATCTCTCTTTATTTTAGACCGTATTTTGTACTGATGCATAATTCAGAAGATAAATCTGTTGTGTTTCACAGTTGTGTGGGCGAAGGGTGAAGAGTATGATGAATCCACAGGTCTGTCAGCTCCCAGCATTCAAAAGCTGCTGTTTCGACCCCAAATAAGACTGTTGAGATCTCCACATAGTGATTCTAATGCAAAATGAGTGGGATGGTCAAAACATAAAAACACAAGTCAAGACCAATCATCTGGCATTGACTTATTGCAGGGCACAAATCCTTCTGTAGTTGTGTTGTCAGCACAATGCAGTCTAATAATAGTAGAGTTGAGAATAATGATAGTTTGTTTATGAGGAATTATGCCCTTTTGTCATCCTCTGTGTCCCCAGGCCAGGACAGCAGTGCTCTGCTCATCGGGTGAGTGTTTTTGTACACTTAGGCAACCTCGTCCTGTCAGCCCTGCGGCCCACAGTCACACCCTTGTGCGTCATTGTGAGGTAATTAAAGGTTCTGGGCATAGATGCTTTCTCTTTCTGTCTGCCTACACAGTCTTTATTCGTTCTAAAAGATTACATGCTATAGATCTGTAATTGCATTGTAAAGCAATTTATTCTGCTTGTACACACATACACACAGGCAGATATTGGATGTACACACACACACACTGTTTTTTCTTTCTGTTGAACTAGACAACAGTGCTTGCAATCAAGTTTGAAAACAGTTCAGATGGGGGATAAAATAATTTCTCAATTTTCTAACTTGGATCAATCTAATTTATTAATAATTATTCAAATATATTTTATGTTATTCTGAATCAGTCACATCCAGAGCAAACTGTTAAACTGTTTAAAGTTACAGCTGAATCTTTCATGTGAAGGTCTTGATTTAACTAGATGATCATGATTGGATCTGATTGAGGAAACACAGATTGAACACGATAACAAAGAGACTTCCTGTCAGTGCCTGAGAGACACTTTATTGATTTTGTGTGCTCCTTTTTCTGAGTGTTGGTTAAGTAATAGGCAATAATCCAGACACTACCAAATTAAACCGTCAGACTATTGGCTAAAGTAGAGATAAAGTAGTTTAATGCATTTTAGGGCGTATTTGTACTCCTATCACAGTGTCCCACTAATAAACTTTCACAGGGTTTTCCCAAGTCATTCCCCAAATGTACAAAGCAGCACACAGACACGAATAAGAAGATAATTAAGATATAATTTCCACATGTGTGGGCTCACAAAGACAGAAAAGTTGCGTGGAGGAAAAACCATGAGCAAACACTGCCGAGCAATGAACAGGGAAGCTCCATTCTATTCACAGGAAGATTCATTAGTGAAATGTCACACATCACTTTTAGAAATCCTTTTTAATTGGTCACATCTACATTTGTATTTGTATGACTCAATAAATGATTCAAGTGGTAATTGAAGAGGGTTATATTTTGCAGGGATTGATGATACATGATGTAAGGATATTTTACATTGTTACAGGGGCCCCCATCCACAGCCTTCTTCACTGATTGTCTTAACACTCCTTCGCCCACATCTCATATTCGTCCTGTGCTTTATTGATTGGCTCACTCTGACATTAAACACTCCTCGAACCTGCTTTCCAAAAGTCCCCCAAAGTAATTAGAGTCGGTGAATAATTAATTTGGGGTGAAAGGTGTTTATTAGAGTTGTTGTAATGATGCACATTACTCACTTCCCCAGCCAGTGGGAGATACAGATACTGAGATCATGCCTGACTGTCTGGCAGTCAGATTAAAATGATTTCAGTGTTTAGGGAATTACGCTTCAACCCAGAGGTCGTTAGTGACATGGTTTAATCTCTTTCTATTGGCCCTCTGATGGAGCACCACTATCTACAGAGACGATCAGGGCTGATTCTACAGGTCCAAACAAGGAGAACTGGGCCACTCCCCTTAATCATGCGACCAACACTTATCCTGAGTGAAGTGGTTAATGAGAGGTAGCTGGTAGATACCAGCCAACATGGTTTACGTATATTAGATTAGATCAGACTAAACTTTAATGTCATTACACACGTATAAGTACAGGGTAACGAAATGATGCAATGTCCACCAGAGCTGTTGGGGCTACAGAGAGCTGAAAATTGTTCATCTGAAATTGTCCACCCTAACATCAGTCAGATATTCACCCCTTACCCAAAGCATATAATCTCACAGATTTTTTTTGGGGGGGGGGAATGTGCAGCCCTAATATCTATTCTTAATTTTCTGTCGAAAACAGTCCAAGTCTTGATTCAACAAGGAAGATGCAGAGTCCTGCAGAACTGTTGTTTTTACTTGTGCTCATTTATGTTGCATCCTGTTAGAAATGGGTCCCTTCAACATTTAGATATCTGAGACAGTTTATTCTATTTTAACAACGTCCTCTATCGGTCTGAAAACATGCAGCATTCAGTAACAACAATGCTGGGGTTTTTTTATTCAGTAAACATTTATAAAGGTTACCTGACAATTATATCTTCATTTTTTTTTTACATCGCTGTCTTCATTTTGTTTCAAATGGTTTACATCACCATAGCTCAGTGGTTATTAATTCCACAGATGTTATGTAAAACGGCACAAGCCATGTTGGCCACACAGTGGCAGCATTGTCACAGAGACTGTGTTTGGTCTGTTCCATGTGGGCAATATGTTACATAAATCCATGGTAAGATGTTATGGTATGTTGAATTACAATAAAGTATTTAGGAACGTTAAATCCATTGCGTTTTTCAAACAGACAGTTATTGCTTTCAGGTGTGAGGGATTTGAAAATGAATATTTATTTATTCATAAAGAGTTTTAAAACTAATTACATGGTATTGCTTCTTAAATTATAGGCAGGATAACACAGAGATGGATACTTCAACGTGTGAGCGAATAAGAAAAAAAGAGTGTGAGACGAAAGTGTGAGAGAAAGAGTGAGAGAGAAAGAGTGAGAGAGAAAGAGTGAGAGAGAAAGGGTGTGAGAGAAAGAGTGAGAGAGAAAGGGTGAGAGAGAAAGGGTGAGAGAGAAAGAGTGAGAGAGAAAGGGTGAGAGAGAAAGGGTGAGAGAGAAAGGGTGAGAGAGAAAGGGTGAGAGAGAAAGGGTGAGAGAGAAAGGGTGATTGAGTGAGAAACAAAGAAAGAGACTGAGATGGAGTGAGGGAGTGACAAGTTGATTTTGTTTCTATCAAAATAATGTATAGTAGAATCACTGTGGCATCATGCTTCGGAGAAGTGTTCTGTTTAATATGTGATGCATCACAAATCATTTATACACAGAGGACTGAGTGACAAAACACCATTTATAAAACATGACACTCTGCTTTAGGCAAATGCATAAAAGAGGTGCTGTAATTGGCCCAGAAACAAATGAAAATAGTTGCGTTTCATCAGGCCACGGTAGTTATTGCTTTCTGAGTCAACATGTGTATTTTGAAACGTCACATTACCATCAGGGCCTTTGTTTATCACCAACAGCTCATTGTGATAAGCTAAGTGAAGAGCTCCGAGACATCTGTGATGGATCATTTTCATAAGTTATACAATCCACAGAAGGCGTTCACAAGGCTTTGTTTTGCTTGAGGACTACAACAACACTGAATGGTGGGAAGCACATCCCTCAGGTCAGTTATTACGTAACATTTGTCTAATCTTGACCGGGTGAAATCAAACTCTCTGACGTTCATTTGAACCTAAAGGCTTCCCTGCAAGTGTCCGAGAAGAAACATTCCTGCATTACAATTTGATAAGACATCACTGATAAAGAAGTGTTTTATTATCTAATTAACCCTTGTAGAAGACACACAAGCTTTTGCATTTTAAAGCAGCTAATTAGAGATATCATGGTATTGAAACTGCCAAGAGAACATACAAACACACAATGGCATGTCTGTGGTTATGATAACAACATTAGTCCTTTGAGACATATGCATCATATGCCTTATCACACCCCATTGAAATGTACAATACAAAAACATGCCATGCATCAAATGAGGTTTGGGATGAGAACTTGTAGATCTTGTAATACAGCAGCAATACTGTCTGTCTTATGGCTTAAGACATGTTATTCTGAAACTCAACAAAGCATTTTATGTTCCTTCCATTGGGTCCATTCATTAGACCACTGTAGTCCCACAGCAGACTTGACTGAGTTGCAATAGCAACTACAATGGGTTAAATAATGCAAGACAAATGAGAGTTACATTTAGTCATTCAGCAGATGTTCTAATCCAAAGCGATTTACTGCAAGTACAGGGACATCCCCCCCCCCCCACTCACTTTTATGATTCATAAACATTTTCTCATCCCGCCTGCACACCAGGTCCTTCAATGATGTCTTTACCAAGACAACCCATTGACATTGCCCGAAGAAATGGTGGAGTCATCATTATTGACAGGTTCTTATCTATTGCACACTAAAATGAACAAGAATGCCATAGTAATGTGCTGCCTTTGGTGCTTGCCTGAAATGCAGAAACTACGGAACCTTTAAATGAGCAAATCTCTTTGTTATAACAGTGGTTTATGGACTTGGTGCATTCTTAAAGTGCAAACCTCTGCAATCCTGTGTGTTATGATCCTCAGTGCCTTAAGGCAGTGTTGTCTTGTCTGGCTCTGGGAGTTTGACCCCCTGCATTCAGACTGGATGACTCAGACCACAGCTGGAAGCTTCTAGTTAATCTCTGGTAACAGTGGGTGGGACAACAGACTGTACGTTCTTTTTGCCATTTTGTTGTGAGTGACAAAGTGTGAATGAGATTTTTATGGACACAATTCCACTGGTGTCACAGTAATATTCGTGATGAAAAGTACACAACTATTCCCTGTTATTCCCAGACAGGTGAAGGACTCACTGACAGAAGCTACAAGGTGGCTGCTGGTTTCAACCCTGGTTTCAAACCGTGTACCTCTTTGTATTTCCTGTTGCCTCTGCGTGAACCTATGATGACGTGAAGTATGACCGTATATGGACATCCGGAAAGATCCGGTAGGCAGTAGTTAAACTCATCTCTCAACAAATAATCCAACCCAAAAATAATTTCTCAAAATTATTCATTATCTTCCACTTATTTGTGGTGCTGCTTGTTCCCGTTAGGGTTGATTATCCCGGTTACCTTCACATTCATTAAGGATGTGATTGAGGGGAGTGTCCAATTGACCTACCACATGCATGTCTTTGGACGGTGGGAGAAAGCCGGAGTGCCCAGAGAGAACCCACAGTAACACAGGGAGGACATGCAAAGTTCACCCCAAGAAATCATGGTTGGGCCCGAGATTCAAACTCACAATGTTCTTGTTGGGAGGCAAGAGCGCTAATCGCACTGCCACAGTATACCCCTTCTTAAAATTAGAGATAGATTCATACTGCTTAATGGTTGCAGCGTTTCCTTCATAGCATCAATGTAAAAAAAAGAATGTTGCATTCTACTCGATTGTGAGTGTGAATAGCACTGAACCAATAACAAGTAAAGGGAAACCTCTCTTTATTTCACAATCAGACATTGGTAATGAGTACAACATGTATTTCCAGTGCAATTCCATTCATGCAGAAACAACATTTTAAATAATGGGGTGAGAAATGGACAAATTACCAAATAGACTGAACACAAGTCATCATCTAATCAACCTGGATTCTTTTTAAAAGGGGAACTTCAGGCCCTTTCTGCTCAGTCAACATAACAAGGAGTACAAAGGACAGTAGACCTACACGTCATGGACACAGTGGGGGGTGTACGAGAATGCCTTCCCCAGTGAATGGCTGGTGCAGTCAGGACTGTGGTGGTCACACAGTGAGGGGGCCCTACTGCCTGGAGCCTAGATGCATTTGAGGAGGAAAGAGTTGCAGTTGCCACCCCTGCCGCAATCACACAGCTTCCCAATACGAGGACCCAGTTTCATAGCACACCTGTCACCCATCCCACACTGAAAGGGGGGGGGGGGGGAGGGAGAGAAGGAGAGAGAGAGGGGAACAGTGCTTTATCAAATGGCACAATTAACCTGTTAATTATGATGAGGTTCATTACTCAAAGTCAGGGTTCAATTACTTGAAGTTTTAATTAGTTTGATATATGGCTGGAGAGATGTTTGTTGTTGTTCTGCATCTTTCTTTTCAGTTAATTAACGCTAGGGTCAGAATCTTGATAAGCCTATAATTGCTTTGGAGACAAGAACAGTTTTGCCCATTTTGCTGCTTGCATTTAATTAGTGACATCTCACAGTTGCTAATTGGTTTAATAGAAACTTTAAATTGGAAAGCTTTTGAAAAAAGCCTAGGTGGTCAACCAAGAGGAATACAATTACCAAACCCTCGACTTTGAACCTCTGCATATTTCAAAGACATTCTTTATATTTAGACATAGTACAGGACATATATACATATAAAATAAACCGCAACAGAATTTACTTTTCATAAAGAAATTAAGTATACATTTTGGGGTAGTTTAAAGTATCGACTAAATACATAGAGGACACAGACATAGCTGACTTACCACTGGAATGCTGCCTCGCTTGTGGGTGGAAGGATAAGGGTGGTTCATCTTCTCCAGGAGGATCTCCATCACATCCATCTGGGGACGGAAAACAATGCTATGACCTTAAACTTGCACTTACAAATAAGTAAGGGGAAAAGAAGTGTTTCATTAGGGTGACATTTTAACATCTGTCCAGGGACTACAGATGAAAAATAGCCTTGTGGCTAATTCTGGCATATTTACATGTAAATATGGATTAATATGCACTGTCCTTGAAATACATAAATAAATAAAATACAAATAAGAATACCGCCTGAGTCAAAGTTTTAATATTGAACCGTGACATCATGCTGTTCCTCAGTAAAACAAATCAAATCGAGACCTGTTGTTAATTCTGCATTAAGTTACAATCAAAAGTTCTTAGATTTTAGGATAAACTTCACATAGGTAACATTCAAACCAACATGCAGACTTCTTACAAGTTCTTTCTCGTTGGCCGTGTCCAGAGTCTGAGCCCCAAACTCCTCGGATGCAGGTTCTTGTGCCCCCTGTCCTCTGCACAGCACTGCCAGCAGGCCGAGGCACAGCAGCACGCGCAGCAGCCCAGGCAGCAGCACGCGCAGCCCCGCACCGCGCTCCATGGTTCTGATGCGGCACGTGCTGAAAACAGGGAGGATAAAGGAAGAGTTACTGATACAGGACAGGCTGTTCTACTCAGAGACCACCAGACCTTCTCCCTTTTAACTCCTCGGTAGCCCCGCCTGGAAGGTCATGCTGCAGCAGCAGCAGGCTGATAGACTGGAGCAGCAGTCATCCTATCATCAGTCTGTCCACATGGTAACTTGAATGACTGTCAGTGGGTCCTGACAAAACACGCACCTTTCAGTCAGAATAGTTTTTATTAGCCATGCAAGTTGCACAAACAAGGAATTTAATGTGGCAGGATGGTGCAATGAATACAATAATTTAAATAAATTAGGCAAAAGTAGGCAAATACAATAAACTAGTCATTAAAAAAATATCTGGTATTAAAAGGAAGATAAGATACAAAATAACTATACATAACAGATGTATAGTTGCAGGAGATATTAGATTAATTTGAGTAGCTCAAAATAGGTGACAAAGATAAATGCTGAAAAATACATGTGCATCAAGATATACATTCATCTTTAGAACAACTGACCCCATTGCAACAAAAAAAATCTGCTAAAACAACATGTTACTGTCAGAAATGAATAAACTGTATCTTTCTTCAGGCCAGCAGAGGGAGCAGGCAGGGTGGTAGATCAGCAGATGGGTGTTTCCTGAAGCTGCATACTTCAGGATTTAGGAAGGAACACACCCAATGTGACATCACTTAGGGTTTGAAGAAGAAAAACTCTGATCCTAGAGACTCTGCATGAACAGGAGGGCCAGCAGAGCCTTCCACAACTTTAGGTTATATTAACATTTAGATAAGTGGACGAAAGTGTGCAAAAGAAACTACAATTTGACTTTATTCACCCTGGGACTGGGGGATTATTTGATTTATTCTAGAGAGGATGTCAATTTCTGACGAAGCAGACGGGCTGCGGCCAAGATATGGGTGTAAGTACAAGGAAACTGTTTGTTGTTTGCACACCTTTTTACCTCCCCTAAAGTAGGGTAACCTTGTTAAGTTAAATTATGTCTGAGTCCAGCTCATTTGCATGTCAGTACAATCGTAAACTTTCTGTTTAAAGCTGCAATTCATTTTTTTATAAAAGAAAAACTAACTTTTGAATGCGTGGAAACGCTGACTTCCGCGTTTTCATTCATATGAAACTCATTTCTAACTTTGTTTAATTTGACTATCTTTACAAAGACTGGTTACGATTGTATTCGTGAAAAAAGATAATAGACAGATAATGGCTTAATCTTTTGATCTACTGCTGTCTAGTCCTTTTCTACTGGAAGGTTAGACTTGGTGTGTGGTTGGTCCTCTTAACAGGAATGAGAGAGTCACGGTTTCTGTCTCAGAATGACTTTCACAGCAGAAATAACCTTCCACATCATGCAACTAACTTCAGGTGCTGTTTTATTACCAAGCTTTGTATATTTAGTCGTCCTCTGTCGTTTTACTATTATACATCCTGCAGTAACTGTTCAAAGAAAAGTAAAACAATCCACTGAGGACAGTAGATAATGAAGTTCAATGCAAGCCTGATGTATTTTGATGGTTTATGAATGAATTAACAAACAAATGAAGCAGATGGTTAAATGGCCTCAGTACACAGGGGCCTCTGTGTTGTCAAGTTCCCCAACAAAACAAAGCTTTGTGTCATCACCACTTCATGTTTTGATACCAGAAGTAGGAATGTTTGCATGAAGTGCTGTGCTTGTTGGATGACAGCTGTTCTGGATGGAGTGGAGCGCCTCACTGCAGAGGAGATGGATGAGAGGAGACAGCAGAACATGGCCTACGAGTATCTCTGTCACCTGGAGGAGGCCAAAAGGTAACAACACACTCACCTGAGAGAGAGAGAGAGAGAGAGAGAGAGAGAGAGAGAGAGAGAGAGAGAGAGAGAGAGAGAGAGAGAGAGAGAGAGAGAGAGAGATAATGTGGTGTGTGTGTGTGTGTGAGAGACATATCATTGCAGCCATTGCTGTAATGCTCTATGCCTCACTCTCTACTGTAGTTACACCTCAACACGCTCACACCTGCACACTTGTGAAAGTGGCCGCATCACGACTCTCATCTCAAAAGGTGCAATGTTTCCTTGACCTAACACAACCACACAACCCTCCCCTTCCATAGGTGCTGTACTAGTCCTAGATATGTCCTATGTGCTATGTTGTCCCTATGTGTTGCATTAGCAGTCGTTGCAGGGCGAGATGCTGAAATCATTGAGACAGCGTCTGTCACAATATCTGGGTGGTTTCCAATAAGAGACTTCCTCGTGCACGTTACTCTGTTGGTTGTCTCCGTACGTCAGTTGGGTTGAGATTCATCCAGTAAGGTTCTGTCATCTGTCACGTATTCAGAACCCACACTGTATGGAGAGAAATGGGTAAAGATCAGCAAAGCAGAGCATGTGTGGATGTGCATGGTTGTGTCCTTCTGGGTGTAAAACCGCTGTACCTCTATAGGCCTGTGTTGCAAGCACTTGGGTTGACTTACTACCCCAGAAGAAGAAGGAGCAAGTGTGACAGGAAGTGACACGTTGACTCAGTCCCCTTGTTGATTTTAATATCTCAAAAACCTGCGGTTGTCATAGTAACCAGTTCCGGTGCAGGGTCGACTGTAGGTTCTGCTGTGTGTGTGTGTGTGTGTGTTTACACACTCCTGTCTCCCTCATCGTTCAGATTTCACTTCCCATCCCTCTCTTCTTTTCCTCTGTTCTCTCGCTCCTCTTCTTTTCTGTCTTTTCATGCTCCTCCTGTACTTGTATGCTCTGATTAACTTGTGGACATATCTTAATTTGTTAATATTCAGGCAAAATGGAGTATTTTCCTCTGGGTACATTCCATACTGTAATTGTCAGGTTAATGGGTGGTGGTGTTTTCTGTCATGCTAAGGAGAAAGTGAGCTTCAGGTGACATAGAAGTTACACCTAGGAGGTAGGTGTGTGTGTGTGTGGGGGGGGGATGTGCAGTATGATGAGAATGCTTCTCACATGAGCAAAAACATCACAGGTGTTTTCTCTCTCTCTCTTTCTCTCTTTTTTTCTCTCTCTGTCTCTATCTCTGTCTCTCTCTCTCCTCTCTCTCTGTCTCTCTCTCTCTCTCTCTCTCTCTCTCTCTCTCTCTCTCTCTCTCTGTCTCTCTCTGATATGTATGCAGTATCATTATGCAAACTATGCATTTCAGATATACAGTAACTCTCATCTCCATGAGGTGCTGTGTCTGTATGGTTCTGATGCTTGGCATCAACATGTGCACACAGACACACACTGCTGTGTGACACTGTATGGGGAGGGTTCCAGTGTAGGGAACCTCAGTTCCACAGTTCTGGCCTGGGTTGTGTTCTCCCTGTTTGCAGTCAGCCTCTCCTAGTTCCCCCGTCACCCTGAGCTTGTTACAGGGACACAGATCTGACAGCACTGAAACGCCTAATTGTTCCAAGTATTTTCTTGCGACAGTGTATTTCAGTGGGAAGGTATGGGATGACTTGATTGCACTTCCTCAGAGAGAGAGGTTGTGTGTGTGTGTGTGTGTTTTTGTTCCTTCCGCTCCCCTGCTGCCTCAGTAAGAGCAGTGATTGTGAGGGATTCTTTGTTTACTCTGGCCTGAGGTGAATGGTGACTGTGGTTCTTTTCTACGTGTCTTTCCTGGAGCCACTTGAAACCAAGAGTAACGAGGCTCTCTGAACCACAGGGACCTCCAGCAGTGGGGGAGTCCGGTTATTGAAAGTCCAGAAGAACTATGTGCTTCATTAGGCTTTATCTGATAACACTGTGACAACTGTAAAGCACAGGGCTGTGTTGAGCATGTAGCACGCTAACACAAAGATTTACTATGGATGAAAATTTAAAAAAGGGGAATGTAATTAAATATCTGCGTCAGGCTCTTTGGAATACTATAGTCTAATGACACTGCTATTCAAGGTATGTTCCTTCGTGCAGTGCGGTGCATTGCACATTCACAGAACTGGTCGTGTTGCATGAGAGAGTGAGGAGGGAGGACAGTTCTATATATGCAGCTCCAACGTCAACCACACCTGCTCATACCTGACATGGCCCAGAATCCTCTGGGGTGTCACATACTGACATGCTGCTGTTCACAGTGAGGAATTTGCACTGCAGAGAATATGCATCAGATGTCAGAGGGCTTAGCTAATTCTTTCTGTGTGTGTAAGACTGTTTAGTTAATTAAAAAAATACAAATTTGAGGCAGAATCTCTTTAATTTTGGCAGGACCTTGTAGTTGCAAGCTATTGTTGCACGCATGAAATCCTTCCAGTCAAGTAGAGCTTTGTTGCTATTAAAGAGGCGCTTTGTGACCAGAATGAATGACATCACACCTCTTAGACAGCAAGGTAACATCTTTATGATCTTCCTTCTCTCCTTTCTTTCTCGTCTCTGCTTGTCTTCATCAACCTAACCATCATTAGAGGTGTAAATCACATCATGTAGGGAAGTTAAAGCGTAGCCGTATCCATGGCGCCCGGCCATAGGACCAAGTCAGTACCAGTAGGCTCTCTTAATGTCAATCTCCCAGATCTGTCCTTTCATTCCCAGTGTTGTTTATAGTGTCTCTCTGCAGGATGTAGCCCTTGGCTGCCCAGCTCCCTCAGATACAGGCAGCATCAGAATCATTTCCTGTTTCAGATCATGTCCAGGGCTTTCAGCTGCAGTGGCTAGTTATGTCATCTCAGAACTCTTCAGTGGTATGGAAAGTGATCTCCCTCAGCAGTGAGGATAATAATAATCTCCTTAATTCGATTTATTTTGGTCTTTTGCAATGTCTCTTGTGATTGGATGTCGAGTTGGCTGACGGTAGACAGTATGCCAGTCTTTGTTGCCGGTTGAAAACCTTTAGTCTGTCTGGGGTTGCTAGGTTACAGCTGTGAGGACAACAGCCTAGTGAAATGTTCTGAGAGGTATTGACTCCCCACCTGCCTGTGAAAAAGGGAAGGGGGGGTGGAATGATAGAGGAAAGAAATAGAGGAAGGGAGGTAGGTAGAACAATAGAGAAAGCGGCCAATAGTCTACGAAGCCACTGCTGCAGGTTCTAGAAGTCACCCTTCTGGTTTAGATCCAAGCCCTGTGTAAACCTCACTGGATGAATATATGTAGACAAGAGGGAGAGAAACCATATCTGATAACACTGAGGAGAGAGAGACACTAGATAACACTGAGGAGAGAGAGAAAGAGAGACACCAGATAACACTGAGGAGAGAGAGAGAAAGAGAGACACTAGATAACACTGAGGAGAGAGAGACAGAAAGAGACTATACTTTATAACACCAAGGAGAGAGAGAGAAAGTGAGAGAGAGAGAGAGACTACCGCTGATAACACTGAGAGAAATACAGAGATACTACAGCTGATAACACTAAGAGAAAGACAGAGAGACTACAGCTGATAACACTGAGAGAAAGACAGAGAGACTACAGCTGATAACACTGAGAGAAAGACAGAGAGACTACAGCTGATAACACTAAGAGAAAGACAGAGAGACTACAGCTGATAACACTAAGAGAAAGACAGAGAGACTACAGCTGATAACACTGAGAGAAAGACAGAGAGACTACAGCTGATAACACTAAGAGAAAGACAGAGAGACTACAGCTGATAACACTAAGAGAAAGACAGAGAGACTACAGCTGATAACACTGAGGAGAGAGAGAAAGACAGAGAGACTACAGCAGAGAGGAGACCATGAGCTGCTCCTGGGATGATCGCCCCACTGGGAGGTTCTTCAGCCCTGGGGGCTTGGATCGACGAGGTAAGACCTCAGTGGATGTAACTTCTGATGTCTTGGGGTCCTCCTGATGAATGAGCCCTCTGTATGATGCCTCCAGGGGGGCTCCACAGAGCGAGGAGCACAGAGCCATCCTCTCTCAAGCCTGGGAACACTCTCTAACGGGTCACAGCAGAAGGGGTCAGATTGGGGGGGCGCTGCTATGGTTGCTTCTCACCCACCAAGGAGCCCAACATCTGAGACGTTGTGTTAGTATCATCTGGATATCCTTTAAACGCACACGCACATACATTGGGTGTGTTTTATACATAGTGTGAAGCTGCTCAGTACCTCTATGAGACTTGGAAGGGGTCAGTCAGGCCAGAATTCCAGTGTTGCAGTAAAGCATGAAATGGGTAATTTGGCTCACAATCTCATCCTCTCCTCTCTTCCTACTCTTTCTTCTCTCCGTTCGTCTGTGTGTTCTTTGTCTCTGAAATCGTCCTCTGTGCAGGAAAGCATAAGCTTCTCCTTCTGCCTTGGAGACTATTGTGAGTGTATACTTTGCTGTGTAACTTCTTCACATCTCACCTTTGACCCCTGACTGTGTGACGCAACCCACTTTGGGAGGGAGGGAGGGAGGGAGGGAGGGAGGGGTGCATGAGTGCATGAAAAGCAAACTCGTTCTGTCCCCTTGGCTTCGTGCTCTACGCAGATAAGACACACCACACATTTGCCTTTCTCTCCCAGCTGTGACCTTATATAAGCATACCTGTCCACAGATACACGCTGGAGGCACTGGAGACATGAGAAACCTCTCCACCTTTAAAGCCTCTGCTGTGCCTGTAGTCAGCCATCCTTTCTGCCTCCCTTTGATGTTCTCCCTGACCTTCTCACTGTCCTCAGGTGTCAAATCTGGTCTACCTGTCAGTTTCTGTATGAACCACAGACGCTTGTGTGAGATGCTTCATGTCCTCCTGACGCGACACAAGAGAACATTCTGGCACATTTTGGACATGGGAACCGAACAGGAAACAGGATGTATGTGTTTGTAGGAGGGGGAGGAGGTGTTCCACCCAGGGAGCATGATATAGAGACTCATCCTCAGCAAAACATCTAGTTCCTGATGGAGAGCAGTGATCTCCTGCCAGAACAGAGGCCTCTGGATCATTCTACTGAGCCGACCGTAGGTCAGCTTACAATGTGTCATGTCGAGGACTGTGTCTCACTAGCAGTGTATCCCGTTACTGTTAGCGCTGTGTGCCTGTACCAGTGAGGTGTCAGTATACTTTCCTGAAGAGACAGAGGAAGGTAGCAGCCTCTTCCTATTAGAGTGACCTCTGACCTGTTGGCTGTCTGAGTCTTCCTGTCGTGTGCAGGAAGTAACAGATTCCAGTGAACAACATTTCCTCCTAGGTTGGACCCTGAAAAATCTGTCTGTAATGACAACATTCCCACTGTGGTTAACTTTGTAATGTCTGACTAGCTTGTTGCGTGTGTCAGGGTGACAACTTTGGCTGGTCGCTAGACCCTTTTGCAGTCGATGAGTTGGAATTCTAGAGTATAATTATTTTGTCTGGCAGTGTCAGGAGGGTGTGTCTGTGTTTGTGCTAGGCCAGGCAGGGTGTGTCACCCTGATAAAATACCTATTAATATGGAGCCTTTCACTGCTCCATGCAAGAGTGAAAGGAGGGGTTTGTTCCTGCCTGTTTCACCCGAGCTCTGCTGCCCCGTGGCTGGCCACGTTGGCCTGAATAGGAGGCCTGTGTCTGGAGACCCTGTGTCATGACTTCCTGTGGGGGCAGTTGTTTCAGCTGGGAGTTTAGCTAGCCTGTTGCTGCAGTTCCTGTTTGTGTGTGTGGGAGAGCTGGAGAGAGTCTCTTTGTTGTATTCAGGATACAGTTAACCCTGCTGTGGCCTGGTTAAAAAGCAGAGGCAAGACTTACAGAGGAGTGGGAGTGTTTTCATAGGAGAGGGAAGGAGAGGAAAAGAGAGAGGGAGTGTTTACACTCCTCTGGGGGCTGAGGTCTGACCTTAGCGCTGTCCTCTGGGATGTTCCACTGAGCCTGAGGTATTTCATATCAGAGAACATGTTCATCACACTGTATCAACAAAGGTAGGACATACTGTAGGACATGTGACTCACCACAGTGCTTACCAGACCCATTAGTACACACAGTAATAATGCAGGCCTGCTTAAATTGTTGGTTGTCTGTTTCGCTCCATTTATATTGAGTCATTTATCAGACGCTCTTATCCAGAGAGACTTACAGCAAGTACAGGGACGTTCCCCTCCTGAGGCAAGTAGGGTGAAGTGCCTTGCCCAAGGACATAACATCATGTTGACACAGACAGGGTTTGAACTAGGGACCTTCTGATTACTAACCTGACACGCTAACCGCACCACATGACCAGCTACCCCTCCCTGACCAGGCTGAATGATAGCTGGTCACCTCAGCATGGGTCCTCTGTGGCCCAGGACTAAAACATGCTCATAGTAAGAATGTGGCTCCTTATCTGACCTCAGGGCATTACAATGTGGTGCTGAAGGAATGCTAAGAACTCAGTAGATGGGAGGCGGAGAGAGAGACAGACAGAGACAGACTACACCCTACATGTTTAGGTGTTATGGTGATTTGTAGGTTTATTTTGTGTGAATGAATTCCTGATTATGTCCAAATCCAATAAATCCACTGCAGGTAGATGTCCAAATGTCTGGAGGACATCAGTGTCACATGCAGGACTGTCCTCATGTGTCTGTGGGCTGTATTAGACGCTCAGTGAGAGAAACAACCCAGAATCATCTGAACTTCCTTCATCCTTCAGCTTGTTTTCCCTCTCTCCTGTTGCCCTTAGTTACCGGGGTGGTTCTCCCACTCCAAAACTCCAGAACTGGAAATGTTCTATTCATGCTGCTTCACTAGTGAGTTACAGTGTGTGAATTCTCATGATCATGTATGTGGTCGAGTCACAGCATGTGTGTGTGTGTGTGTGTGTGTGTGTGTGTGTGTGTGTGTGTACTTCTGTACTTTTGACCTGTTTCTCCCAGGTCATTGTGGGTTGTGGAGTGTCTTGCCTCTGTGTGTGTGTGTGTGTGTGTGTGTGCTTTCAGTTGTGCTGTAACACATCTCTTCTCTCAGGTGGATGGAGGCGTGTCTGGATGAGGAGCTGCCCCCCACCACAGAGCTGGAGGAGGGGCTCAGGAATGGCGTGTACCTGGCCAAACTGGGGAACTTCTTTGCCCCTCGCACCGTCTCCATCAAGAAGATCTATGACCGCGAGCAGACCCGTTACAAGGTGAAGGCGACTCTTCCTGACCGCATGCGCCCTTACCACGCCCCCTCAGCCCTCACCACGCCCCCTCAGCCCTTACCACGCCCCCTCAGCCCTTACCACGCCCCCTCAGCCCTCACCACACCCCCTCAGCCCTCACCACGCCCCCTCAGCCCTCACCACGCCCCCTCAGCCCTCACCACGCCCCCTCAGCCCTTACCACGCCCCCTCAGCCCTCACCACGCCCCCTCAGCCCTCACCACGCCCCCTCAGCCCTTACCACGCCCCCTCAGCCCTTACCACCTCCCCTCAGCCATCCGTCTTACCCTGCACCCCAATCCATACTCTGGCCCTGCACCGACCCCTGATGAGGGGGTGTCTTAAGATGACTCCATGAATGAGTCAGACATGTAAAGAGTGAATGAATTCTGTGTATATATAAGTGTGTTTGTGTTGACTGTGTGTGTGTGTGTTTCTTTTCTACAGGCCACAGGGCTCCATTTCAGACACACAGACAATGTCATCCAGTGGCTGAATGCCATGACAGAGAAGGGTCTTCCAAAGGTGCGTCAACACACACTCACCCAGGACCCGGATCTCTCTCAAGCCTCCATCACTCTTTCAGTGACAACACCAGGAGACAATGTTTCTTTTGTTGCGCAATCCTTTATGTGGCCATATACAGCTACTCCTGTGGTGCATGCTGGGACATGTCTAGTGCCCCTCCCTGTTTTCTCCTTGTAACCAACCTGATCCACCCTTTCAGATCTTCTACCCAGAGACCACAGATATCTACGACAGGAAAAACATGCCCCGCTGCATCTACTGTATACATGCTCTGAGGTAGGGCAAACTGATGTACACACATACATACACACACACACACACACACACATTCATCTTTCTGTCCTCCCACTGAATCACACTCACACTCTGAAACACACCTGACAGTACAGTACCACTACCTACGGTCTCCTTATCGTCCATTCAGGACATTCTCAAAGTGATGTCATAATGTTGTTCTGAAACGTAGCACGTAGCAAAGTCAGTCACATGCTCCGAATTCCTCCCCTTTGATGTCAGCTCTGCACACACAGAGCATGGAAACATGAGCTACTTGAAGACTGGGGTCACCACGCCAACCACTTCCTATTTCACCGTGGCTTAAACCCCCCCCCCCCCCCCCCACCCCAATCAGTGAATCTGAAAATACGGCTTGCCTTCTAAACATTTTCAACTCACTTGAATTCACTTTGATGAGGTGAACAGGTCAGTTTTCCAGTCACAAAGCCCTCGGCACCAAACTGCAGTAAAAAGCTCCCACAGCAGCAGATCAGTAGTGGAGTCTATGTTGATCAACATGTTCCAGTCAAAAGTAAAATGGATGCGAGACCCAGAGGCTGTAAATCTGGCCTCTGGAGTCAGGAAGTCAACCAACAAAACAGAGTGAGGCCTGGGTAATGGCCAAGGGGGGCAGGAGATAGAAGAGAGAGAGGGGTGTGTGTGTGTATATGTGTGTGTATGTGAGTCTATGTATGTGCGTTCTTTGGACTACGTGACTGGCTTGTTGTTGACTTTGAGACCTCCTGACCCCCCCCCCAGCCCAATGTGGCACACAGATGCCAGAAAACCGCATGGTTACAAGCAGACTGGCAGTAGAGAAGCAGGAGTGTAACTGTGTTTCTGCCTCTATTGTCATATAAACACACAGTCTGTAATGATCCTTCTGTCATGGCTTCTACCCTGGTCTCCCCCAAAAAAATGACTGAAGGTAAACTGTGTCTGTGTGTCACCTGTCTCTACCCAGCCTGTACCTGTTCAAGCTGGGTCTTGCCCCTCAGATCCAGGATTTGTACGGAAAGGTGGATTTTACTGGTGAGTGTGTGTATTTCGTTTCGATCCATAACCCTTTACTCACAAGCCACTTCAGATATTTTATTTTAGACCAGCCGGTCCACAACCTTTTTTACGCCACAGACCGGTTTAATGTCAGACAATATTTTCACGGTCCAGCCATTAAGGTGTGGCGAATAAGTAGCCTGCAATAAAATAAAAGGATACGACCGGCATAAAAAACTGTATTTTTGAAAACATTGGAATACATGCACGTTAAGGCACCCTGGCATCAGTGAAGAAGAGAGAACAGAACTGTCCTGCTTAGTAGGCCTCAAATGCAGCAGTACTGACAGGGATTTGCACCAGGCATTAATCTGCAGGGAAATATGAAACTCATGTGACCCTTGAATTCTTCTCTGTCTGTTCCCGCTCTGTTCAATCCTGAGCCAGTGATCTGACCCTCCCACCCTGGCCTGGCTGGCCTAGACTCATCCTTCTCTCTCATCTCTCCCCTCTGTGGCTCCCCTCCCCCTTTCTCTCTCCCTCTCTCTCAGAGGAGGAGATCGACAACATGAAGAGTGAGCTGGAGAAGTATGGAATCCAGATGCCCGCTTTCAGCAAGATTGGCGGGATCCTGGCCAATGAGCTCTCGGTGGATGAGGCAGCATGTGAGCACAACACTGACATCAGGGGGGCGGGACTAAGACTTTGAGCTTCAGGGGGAGGGCTTAGCAGTAGAGCTATCCAGGGGGCGTGGTTAAGGATGGGTTGAATATTAAGGGGGGTGGGCTAAGGATTTGAGCATTAGAGGCTCCCTACACATTTTGTACATTATGACGTCACTTCACACGAAACAGGACTCACATTTCACGTTCTATGTTGATTAAATGGTAACGTAACTCTTACGAGGGAGTCATGTGGGCAAGGCCCTTCACCCTACTTCCCTCAGGGGGGGAATGTCCCTGTACTTACTGGAAGTCACTCTGGATAAGAGCGTCTGCTGAATGACTCAATGTAAATGAAAGAAACGGTTGTTTCTCCTGTGTGTGAAAGAGTGCAGCCTACTCAGTAGCCTGAGCAAACGAGCATTTGCATTTAGCAGCTGCTTTTATCCAGAGCAACTACAGCAAGTACAGGGACACAACATCATGTTGGCACGGCCAGGATTCAAACTCGGAAACCTTCTGTTTACCAGCCCGATTACCTCACCGCTCAGACACACCAGAGTCCAGCTGATGACCATCCTCCTCTGTCCCTAGTACACGCTGCTGTCATCGCCATTAACGATGCCATCGACCATGGAGTGCCTGAGGGCACCATGGCGGCCCTGCAGAACCCCAACGCCATGCTGGTCCAGCTGGACCAGGGCTCAGCCCAGCACTACCAGGACATGCTGTACCAGGCCAAGGGAGAGAAGGTGGCCAGCTCACGCAAGCGGGTGAGACATCTGACCTCTGCCCTCTGAATGTGTGTGTGTGTGTGTGTGGTGACCCTGATGTTGTTCCTGCTGCTGATCCAGCTGGGAGAGAATGCTGATGCAGAAAGGGACGTCTATGAGGAACTGTTGACACAGGCTGAGATCCAGGGAAACGTCAACAAGGTCAACTGTAAGTGTCACACACACACACATAGAATGCAGGAGCGCACACACACACACACACACACACACACACACACACACACACACACACACACACACACACACACACATAGAATGCAGGAGCGCACACACACACACACACACACACACACACACACACACACACACACACATAGAATGCAGGAGCGCACACACACACACACACACACACACACACACACACACACACACACACACACACACACACATAGAATGCAGGAGCGCACACACACACACACACACACACACACACACACACACACATAGAACGCAGGAGCGCACACACACACACACACACACACACACACACACACACACACACACACATAGAACGCAGGAGCGCACACACACACACACACACACACACACACACACACACACATAAAACACAGGAGCGCACACAAACACACACACACACACACACACACACACACACACACCAAAGTGCAGTTCTAACTCTAACTACTTGTCTTCATCCCATCAGTGTCCAACGCCCTGAGTTCGGCAGAGCAGGCCCTGATGAGTGGTGATGAGGACAGGCTGTACGATGCACTCCGGTCCCCGGCTTTGGGCCTAAGCGGCCTCCAGTTCCAGAACAAGGGCTGGTATCTCAAGCAGCTGATGGCTGACCGTGAGAACAAAGACCAGGTAGGAAGAGCTGAGGTACCACTCCAACCACAGACATAGTCACATTTTTAACCATAAAGCACATGCTTCATTTCCTCTTTCAAACAGCTAGTTTTTCTTTCTCAGACCTCTCCAGGAGAAGCGTTAACCAAAGATGAGCTACAGAGTGGAGTCGCTGTGGCAAATGACTTTGCAGAAGGCTACCAGAAGAGTAAGCTACTGTGTTTCCCCAACATCTCCAGCAGCTATGAGCTCAGGGAATGATCGTTGAGGCATGTGATGTCAGACATCCGTATTTTCAGTGCGTCTGCTGTCTTTCCGACCGTCTGCTCTGGGTGTTTTCAGTGCTGCTCGCTGTGGAGAGGATCAACGCTGCCATTAGGGCAGGCGTGCCGGAGCAGACGGTGACAGAGCTCATGAACCCTGACGCCCAGCTGCCTGAGGTCTACCCCAGCGCTGCTGACCTCTACCAGAGAGAGCTGGCCAGCCTGCAGCAGCAGAGCCCGGAGGTACGCACACACACACACACACACACACACCTACATACACACACACACACACACCAAACATACACACTCATTCAAGCATTCACAAATACACACATAACATTACACACACTTTGTATGATTTGTATTATTGCCTGTTTGCGCGTGTTAGTGAGCTGATATGCACAACACGTCTTTCCTGTGATTCCCAGGGATCCTTGTCCCACCCAGAGCTGCTGGTTGCCGTGGAGATGCTGTCATCGGTTGTCTTGATGAACAGAGCGCTTGATGTGGGTGACAGGGCGGCCCTGTGGACACAGCTGGCCAGTTCTGTTACAGGACTAAGTAACGTGGAGGATGAATACGCACAGAGGTGTGCACACACTCACTGACATACGCACTAAATGTCAATAAATGTATGAATAGACTAGATGGTCTGTCTCTAGTCTGCTGTTCCTGTGAGATGAAGTGTCCCCTGCCCCTCCCCATCTGCCCACCAGGTACATGGATGAACTGATGCGGCTGAAGGCTGCAGCCAGAGATCAGGGATGTGACTATCTCACCTGGAATGACATCCAAGCTTGCATAGACCAGGTCAATCTGACTATACAGGAGGAGCATGAACGTGAGTGATACACACACACACACACACACACACACACACACACACACACACACACACACACACACAGCCATCGTACACATGCATCCACACATCCACACAGGACCTCTCTGTTTTTGCAATGTTACTGTTACCCTACATCCTGTTTTCTTATATCAACTTAAACATCGAACTTTAGCTGGATCAGATCTTACATTATCTTCTGTTTTCCTCAGAATAAACAGTTAAAGTCAGAACACAGTCCTTGTCCCCACAAAGCTGGAGTTGTAAAAGCTGTGGCTAGCAGTCATCACATTCCCTCAGAGAGTTCAAGAATCTGTTTATCCTTTAAATGCTCTGTCAGCCACCATGCCTAGACCTTGGGTTTGTGTGCAGGTATTGCAGCCATCGGTCAGGTCAACGAGGCTCTGGATGAAGGAAACCCTCTGAAAACCCTGGAAGCCCTCCAGGATCCCTCAGCCAAGCTGACTGACGTGGACCCCTCTGTGGCCCAGCACTACTACGACAAACTGCTGGAGGCTCGGAGAGAGAAGGCACATGTAAGGACGAGCACACACACACACACACACATACACACACACACATGCCCAGACTGCAACACACACACTTATATACAGTAAGTGTTTCAGGAGACTCTAGCCCAAAGTCTCAGTGTCCTGGGCTGAACCTTTCAGCTTCCATCTGCTGGTGAGGTTGTATCAGATTCCATTGTTTCTCAGTGAATAAGGGTCGTAGTTCATTACAGGACTGGTTTGGTCAGATGAGGCCTGTGTCCAGGCTCCCGCTGGAGTTTAGTGAAGGTCAGTATGATGCTTGAGCGGTAGGCAAACATGGTGTATTATGCAAACACTTGTTTGACTACAATTACCTCACTGTGATGAAGGACATGGTATCAGCTTGGTATTGAATTCATGACAGCGCACTCTCGCCATTGGCCAATTGAACTTTGGTAAATGGCTATTGATGTACAATGGGGGATGGTCCTTCCATTGTCACGAGAATATACAGGTTATGTAACCATTATTTACTTTAACAGTCCCCATGTAGACACTCACACGAAGCATTTTACCTCAGCTGCAGTGATATAATGATATCATTAGGTTTTCTTTCCTCTAGAAACTTCTTTAGATGCACCAAGAGAGCTCCATGTGATTCACCTCTCTCATCTCCACATGACACCCTCCCCCCTCTCCCCTCGCCCCCGGTGATGTCATTGTGGGATCATGCTCTCTCTGTCTCAGTCTACTCCCACTCACTTCCTGTGTCTCTCCCACGCCTTGCTAGCCTTTCTTTATCCCCTCCCTCGCTCTTTCTCCTTCTTCCTCCTCCTCCTCCCTTCATCTCCCTGTTCTGGTCTCTGGTCCAATTTCTGTGTGTCGCCAAGTCTGTCAGCAGAAGGACAAAGCAAAGCCTGAAATAGAGCGAGGCCCTTTTTTCCTGCGCTGCATATTCATTCAAACTGTGTAGCTCTGAGAACAGCCAATTGTCTGGGCATCAAACAGTGTTCACAGAACCTTACTGGGGGGTGTAGATTAGATACACACCCATGCAGCTTCTGACTATTTGATCTGTGGTATCTTGGCGTGGTGTGGTGATACCACACAACTCCTGTACCTGCATGTCTCTCTTGCAGCTCCAAGTATGATGCCACTGTTGAAGCCTTATTTGGAGCGTGCTTCCTACAGGTGATGAAACTGACATGGTTGTGCTGCTGGTGAGGTCACAGGTCAGATGCAGGTTACGGTTAGCCACAGATGGCTCCATATAGCAGCATCTGACGTTAGGACTGGGTAGAGCAAATGCATTTGAACAGGAAGTCATAAGAGTTTCAAGTGGGCCAAAAGCTCCAGCTTCAGCTGTTCTTTCTACTATGTTGGCGAGTTGATGTGTTTTGTTGCAGAATTACACAGTAGGTATAAAACCTGAAAAAGGTTAGAGTCCAGTAATGGAATGAATCTGGTTTCTTTTCTGGATCTCTGTCTTGATAGTCTCTGTGGTTGTATAGACGGTAAATGATGTAAGCTTACTGCAGACATGGGAGTTCATCTGTCTTGAAATGAACATGATGCTTGTTTGTTGCCAAGCCTCATTTCCATGGGAGAAAGAGAGAGAGAGGGGGGGGGGAGCGGTGTAGTGGTGGGGGGGAGAGAAAGAGGGAGAGGGAGAGAGAGGGAGGGGGGGTAGCAGTGAGAGAAAGCAAGTTATTTCCCTGCTCTTTTTCACAGCTATAGGAAATAACAAGGCTGGGCTACCAGTCTACTTCCTTAAAAGGGAAGAAAGATGACCGTTACCTCAGGCAGGCTCCTCTCAATGGGAAACATATTGTTGTTGGACTTGTTAGGCACTATGCTATAGGCCAATCCTAGACTTCCCCCCCACCTACACTCACACACTCATACTCACACACTCATACTCACGCACTCATACTCACACACTCATACTCACACACTCATACTCACGCACTCATACTCACACACTCATACTCACACACTCAGCCATTCATTCCGGATGTCTCACTGGTAGGTTGTATAAACTGTAACGGTCAGATATAGAGAGATGGAAAAATGACTACAGGAAATGGTTAAAACAGGAAGTTTCTGCTGGACTTCAAAGTCTTGCTGTCATGTGTTTCATATCTGATGCGCGGGGGGGGGGGATGGGGAGTTGTGGAGGGGTGGGGGGGGTGGGGGTTCTCCCCAAGTGTCTGCTGGTCCTGGAGCATCACTGACTTATCTGGACTTCATTATGTGTGTTGGGGTTGTGTTGCATGTGTAGCTGGCCAGCTGGTCTGTCATGGGACAAACAGCAGTAGATCCAGTCTGGCTAAATAACAGGCTGAGCAGGCTGAGTCTTGACCCTCATGTCATCAGTAAAGCATTCTACTTCTGGTGGAGGAGTAGGACTATGTGTTTGTTTGTTTGGGGGGGTTACAATATCAGTGAAACACTAATGTGTCGTGGCAAGTTGAGTCAGGAAATATGATCCCACTGTTAATCATTTAAACACTGAGAAACAGTTCTGTGAACAAAGGATTAGCTAGCTGCCCAAAGCGCCAGCCCCCCCCCCCCTGCCCACGTTGGCACCACACCCCTGCTGTGCCACCTGTACTCATTGGCTGTTGAAACACTGCTGGCCAAAAAAATAGTAATCAGCTCTATTTTGGTTTTCTTTCAAACAAACACCAGTTATCTCCCAAGTCTGTGTTTAATGTAAATAAAGATCTATGGGGGATTTAGTAGCCAGTATATGCTATGACACACTTTACCTGCCTTTAAAAGCCCCACCTTTTTGTTTGGGTGTGTGTAAACTCCCCCCTGCCCCTTCACCTTTACTGGAACTGAGGGGGCGGGGAAGGCAGTGAGGCACAAAGAGGGGCCTGTCCTGTCGGGCCAATTAATTGCTTAGCCTCTTCACTCAGGGAAACCAGCCTCAGCAGACAATGAGGAGGAGGGAGGGGCGCCATCTGGTGGTTGTCATCTGCAACTACATTAGCAGTCTGCCATGGCTTCAGGAGTAGGGGAATTTTGGGGACTTGGTTAGGTCATACTTCTCCTCCTCCTTAAGTAGGTCAAGTAAAATATGTTGATGGCTGGAAAATAAGTTACTTTTACTTAATGATATACCAAGTTGTTGTTGTTGTAAGACTGGCTGCCTTGGTATTTGCTGACTCTGCCAGGGCATATCTTCTACCCTGTGCATCTGTATCTTTGTACTCCTGGGGTTGCTATGATACAGACGCACTGACACCTATGTGACACTTCTCTGTAGGCATGTCTGTGGTTTCCTGATGGTGTGGTTGTGTCTTAGCAAACTCAGGCTCTTTCAGTAGAAACAAAGTGCCATCATGTGGCCATTCAGTGGAATGACACCCATTTCCTGGAGCAGAAGGCTGCTCGGTTCCAGCTGTATGTAGGGAGTCAGGTGGCTCAGCAGGTTAATGCGCTGGGCTCACGATGAGAAGGTTGTGAGTTCGAGTCCCGGCTGTGGCTACATGAAATTGTGTCCTTGTGCAAGGCACTTCACCCTACCTGCCTCAGGGGGAATGTCCCTGTACTTACTGTAAGTCGCTCTGGATAAGAGCGTCTGCTGAATGAATACATGTAAATAAATGTATGCAGATTTCCAATACTGTGTACAAACATGGCTTCAGGCTGTTATGTGCTGTGCGGATTTACTTCATTGTCTTCATGCAGTTTATTTATAGTGTGAATTTTCATTCTTCTTCTTCATGCAGGAGACCCAGGATCCCTCTGCTGTCCTGTGGCTTGATGAGATCCAGAATGCCATCCTTATGGCCAATAAAGATACCCAGGAAGCACTGCAATGTAAGAATGATACACACATCTCACATGCTTAAAAGCCCTCTGTGTTGTAGGCCCCTATTTGAAGGGAGGAGTGTGTATGTTGCCCTTGTTTGTCCTCGCTCAGTCTCGCAGGCCATCCAGGCCATCAACGAGGCGGTGGACAGCGGCGATGCGTCTCAGACCCTGGCCGCCCTGCGTTCTCCTGGGGTCGGACTCTACGGCGTCACAGCGGAGTGTAGCCAGAGTTACCAGGACGACCTGGCAAAGATCAAGGAGGACAAGAAGAAAGAGGGTAGGGAGACTATGGCTGATGGATAGATGGTGGTTGGGATGGATGGATGGATTTAGAGAGGGAGGGATTGGACACATGGATTGAGATTAGATTAGATTAGATTCAACTTTATTGTCATTACACAGGTACAATTACAGGGCAACGAAATACAGTTAGCATCCAACCAGAAGTGCAAAACAGTTCATCCAACAGAATATAATAAATATGGGTATACTCAGAATATACATAGTATGAACAGAATGATTTTAGACAAAGCAGAAATTACCGGGTAGCATGTATGTACAGTTAGTGCAAATGATGCAATGAGCAGATGTGCAAAATTAACAAAATGAACAGATGTGAGATGGATGGTTGGCCAGAATGGGCAGTTAACCTGTGGATGTGTGGTATGTGCTGCTGCTCAGGGGATAACGGAAGTGAGTGGGTGAAGCACTGGGTAAAGGGAGGACATAACTACTACTACAACACGAGCACCAGAGAGGGAACCTGGGTGGAGCCAGAGGGGTTTGTCCAGAACAACACCCATCTGGACAAGGACAACATCCAGGTAGGACCAGCCCCTCAAACTAACACCACACTGCTCTCTGATGAGGCAGTGTAGCGCTGTCACAGCCCCTCAAACTAACACCACACTGCTCTCTGATGAGGCAGTGTAGCGCTGTCACAGCCCCTCAGACTAACACCACACTGCTCTCTGATGAGGCAGTGTAGCGCTGTCACAGCCCCTCAAACTAACACCACACTGCTCTCTGATGAGGCAGTGTAGCGCTGTCACAGCCCCTCAAACTAACACCACACTGCTCTCTGATGAGGCAGTGTAGCGCTGTCACAGTCTGCAAGGAATGATGTCTAAACCGACAACCCTTCAGTATCTGTCCGCTCTAATAGCAAGCAATGAAGAAGCTCTTACGCTTTCACTCACTCTTTATCCAACAGTCTGTGGTTTCCGGGGTAACCACCGCTTATAACCGAGAGCAGCTGTGGTTGGCCAATGAGAGTCTGATCGCTAAGCTGCAGGCTCGTTGCCGTGGCTACCTGGTGAGGAATGGCCGGAAGGAGCGGCTTGACTTCCTGAAGTCCCAGGAACCATCTGTCAACTGCATCCAGGTGAGACAGACCTCCAGGTCATCCGTCATTGCATGATGAAATTAGATCAACAGGCGTCATAGGAGTTTAGATCTGTATACAGTAAATGTACAACATATAGTAATAGTACTATGCATAAGTATTTGTTAGATCGTTACGTATCTTAAGAGGAAATTGCACCATTATAAGAGCGACAGAAGAACATAAGGGGTTATATAATGAAAGCAACTAACCAGCCAGTAGGCACCCTGAAGAAATAAGTGATGTACGAAATCCTAAATATGACAAAATGTTCCAACACTCTGACCTGTTTATCTTGTGAACTCTCCCAGGCTCACTGGAGGGGATTCAAGCAGAGGAAGACCTTCAAAGACAGGAAGCAGTACCTGAAGAACCACAACAACGATGCCATCAAGGTGAGTCAGGTTAACCCAGGCAGGTAAACCCAGGTTAACCCAGTCAGGTTAACCTACACTATGTTGCTTGGCTGTTCCTTTCAGTAGATTCGACCGAAAGCTTGTGGCTGTTGATATCTTGATAACAAACAACAGTGTTTGTGATCCTTTATCTGATACAGTGGAGTTATCTGTAACATCAATGACTGCAGGAAACACAAAGCTACTGGAGTGTACGCTCGTTAGTAGAAGAACAACAGCGTTCATCTTGAAACTTGAACATTGATGTTTTTCAGATTCAAGCAATGGTTCGAATGCATCAGGCCCGCAAGAAGTACAGAGATCGTCTTAAGTACTTCAAAGACCATGTGAGTAGCTTTGTACAGTTCTTTAAATAAAGATGAGCAGAACTTGGAGGATTAACATGCAGAGTAAACAGAGAAACTGTTACGCACGCATGAAGCCCTCGACATGGAACCATCAACTGGCGCATCCAGTGATGTTTGCTCTTGGACACTTTTAGGTTTTTATGAGTCTAGATTATCATGAAACCGTGTAAATGTCTTGGGTCATCCAACCCCCCTGCAGCACCAAAGATGTCTGTGCTCGTCCATCTGGTATTGATCTAACAAGTGAACACTGTTTACTGTTCTGCAGATCAATGATGTGGTCAAGATCCAAGCATTCATCCGAGCTAACAAAGCCAGAGACGATTACAAGACACTCAGTGAGTAGAGGATGCGTTTGTAGTAGACTAAATAAAAAAAGTCCGCTTGATATGATTCGTGCTTCAAAACTGGGGTCGTGATGACCTGGAGCGACACAGACGATGAATGACAGAACTGAAATGCTCAGCTCAGTCTGCTTGAAACTCATTTGAAATGTGTGCTTCCAGTCAACGCGGACGACCCTCCCATGGCAGTGGTGCGGAAGTTTGTGCACCTGCTGGACCAGAGTGACCAGGACTTCCAGGAAGAGCTTGACCTGATGAGACTGCGAGAGGAAGTGGTCACCAACATCCGCTCCAATCAACAGCTGGAGAACGACCTGAACTTGATGGACATCAAGATTGGCCTGCTGGTGAAGAATAAGATCACCTTGCAGGAGGTGGTGTCTCACAGCAAGAAGCTCAGCAAGAAGAATAAGAGCCAACTGTCTGACATGATGAACAGACAGAAGGGAGGCCTTAAGGCCTTGAGTAAGGAGAAGAGGATTAAGCTAGAGGCCTACCAGTATCTCTTCTACCTACTACAGGTATGTTGAATCACAACAGGACCCAAGACATGGCAGTTCAATGGTGTCATTTCTGTTGCTAGGGGTAACAAGAAGAGATATTTTACAGATTTATCTGCAATACAATGAGGTTGTGTCTCCTGTAATCTCTGAACCGTCTCTGCTCTTTCTTGTTCTCAGACAAATCCCACCTACCTGGCAAAGCTGATCTTCCAGATGCCCCAGAATAAATCCACCAAGTTCATGGACACGGTCATCTTCACCCTGTACAACTACGCCTCCAACCAGAGAGAGGAGTACCTTCTGCTCAAGCTCTTCAAGACGGCACTGCAGGAGGAGATCAAGTGAGATGACCATTTGATACACTGTTTGACATGTTAACAATTCCTTGCTAAGAAGACACCATTGTTTTTGTTTTTTTGCTTTATAACATTGCCCATGACTTCTCACTCATGTTTATTGTGTGTGTCCTCAGATCCAAAGTGGATCAGCTCCAGGAGATTGTTACCGGCAACCCGACAGTCATCAAGATGGTGGTTAGCTTTAACCGTGGGGCTCGCGGCCAGAACGCTCTGCGGCAGATCTTAGCGCCTGTTGTCAAGGAGATCATGGAGGACAAAACATTGAACATCAAGACTGACCCAGTGGATATCTACAAGAACTGGGTCAACCAGATGGAGACACAGACAGGAGAAGCCAGGTACAAGAGGAGGACTGGTCCAACAACACTGGCTTTTTTATTTTCAACCATAGTTGAAGCTGATGTTAGTTTTGCATGTTTTCTGATGACCTCTGACGCCCTCCCTCACAGTAAACTTCCTTATGAAGTGACGCCAGAACAGGCCATGAGTCATGAAGAGGTGAGGACACGCTTGGAAGCCTCCATCAAGAACATGAGGAACGTGACAGACAAGTTCCTGTCCGCCATCATTTCCTCTGTTGATAAAATCCCGTAAGTACTGAACATTTTTTGTGTGTGTACTTTGTTGGAGTTCTACTCCCATTAGACTGAAGATGCTGGGAGTAAAGCTGGGCTTGTGTTCTGTATGGTAGATATGGGATGCGTTACATCTCCAAGGTGCTGAAGGACACCCTCAACGAGAAGTTTCCTGATGCCACAGAAGATGAGCTGCTCAAGGTCTGTGTCCCTCACCCTGAAGTTCTCATACAGCTTAAACACCTTTAGCTCTCCTCTGCTCTACTTCCTGGTATTCCGGTGGGCTTGACTTGCTCTTGCTTTCTCTGTACTGAATTTTTTTTTCCTTCTCTTTCTGCATTTCACACAATCTTTCTCTTGATTGTCTTTTTCTCTCTTTTCATTTCTGGCTTCCCCACCTCATCCTATACTCCCCCTTCTGATTCTTCCTCGGTCTCTCAGCCTGGCTTGCTCCAGCCATCTCTTCTCTCTAGGGGGTGAATCTCTTCTGCCTGCTCTAAGAAGGTGAGCCACACCTATCTTAGCTCTCCTCACACCCTCTTACAAAAACCCTCCCTACATTGCAACTCTATGGATGTCACAGGAATCTGAACAGGGTGTTTTGCGTTCCTGTGTTCTAGATCGTGGGGAACCTGTTGTACTATCGCTACATGAACCCAGCCATTGTGGCTCCTGATGCTTTCGACATCATCGACATGTCGGCCGGAGGTCAGCTCACCACAGACCAAAGGCGCAACCTGGGGTCAATCGCTAAGATGCTGCAGCATGCAGCGTCCAATAAAATGTTCCTGGGAGACAACGCCCACCTGAACCCCATCAATGAGTACCTCAGCAGCTCCTACCAGAAGTTCAGGTGAGGCTGACGCACCTTTGACCAACCTTCCTCCCTGGTCCATAGTCCTATTCTGTAATTTTGTTTTTTACTCTTGGTTGTTTATATTCCGGTCTGCACTCCATTCTTCCTCTTCTCTGTAGGCGATTCTTTTTGTCGGCATGCGACGTCCCATCATTGGAAGACAAGTTCAACGTGGATGAGTACTCTGACCTGGTCACTCTAACCAAACCTGTCATCTACATCTCCATTGGAGAAGTCATCAACACACACACGGTCAGTTGGCATAGTCTCTCTCTTTCTCCCCGCGCCAATCTCTTCTCCTCCAATCCTTTTTATCTCTCTTTTCTACTCCTTCCATCTCTTCTCTCCTTTTCTTTCTTAATTTTGTAATATCCTCCTCTATGCAGCTTTTGCTGGAGCACCAGGATGCCATAGCTCCAGACCATAATGACCCCATCCATGAACTCCTGGAGGACCTGGGAGAGGTCCCCTCCGTAGAGTCCCTCATCGGTGAGTATCATTTTCCCTGGTAATGGTCTACACTGATGGCGGTCTCTCCTGCTCTTAATCACTCCTGCTCACTCCCTGTTGTGTAAAGAACCCTAACCCCCCCTCTGCCCCTCTGCAGGTGAGAGCCCACTCCCCCCTGGTGACCCCAACCAGGAGATGATGGGGAAGGTTGAGGTGTCACTCACCCTCACCAACAAATTTGACCTCCCTGGAGAGGCCAATGCAGAAATGGATGCCAAGACCCTTCTGCTCAAGTATGAATCTGTCCTGGTCATTCAGAGATGTATTAGCCTCTTAGCTGGTTCTGATGTTCTAACCCTGTTCTAACATCTCTGATCTCAACTTTGTCTCCTTAGTACCAAGAGGCTGATTGTGGATGTCATCCGCTTCCAGCCAGGAGAGACTCTCACTGAGATCTTGGAGTCTTCAGCCAGCCCAGAACAGGTCAGTGGGATGAATTGAGGGGTAAAAGCTCAAATCCTAAAAAGATCCCCTTTGACCTTTGCGCTGCACGGTGCCACATGAACACAGTCGTCTCTGCCTGACAGGAAGTAGAGTACCAGCGTGCGATGCAGAGGAGGGCGATTCGAGACGCCAAGACCCCTGAGAAGATGAAGCAGGCCAAGCCGGTGGTGGACGACAGTCTGACACTACAGGGGAAGAAGGAGAAGATCAGGAGCAACCTGGAGAGGCTGGCAGAGCTGGGCAAGGTGCACCCTGAGAACCGTTACCAAGACCTCATCAATGACATTGCCAAGGTAAGCACTCTCTTAAGGACCTCTGTAGGGAAACATCTAGAACTGTCAGGACAGCTGCCCTCGATGACTGGAGTTTGACACCTGTGCTTCAGGGCTTTATTTTGTATGTTGTGTATGTGAAGTTATGTTTACATGATTCTTTTGTTCGTTATTTATGTTTCTTTCTTGTGTAATACGGGTTTTCTTCTTCATTCCAGGACATAAGAAATCAGCGACGGTATCGCCAGCGAAGGAAGGCGGAACTGGTGAAGTTACAGCAGACAAACACTGCGCTCAACTCCAAGACCACCTTCTACAATGTGCAGATTGACTACTACAACCAGTACATCAAAACCTGCATGGACAACCTGGCCAGCAAGGGAAAGTAAGTATTGGCATGAACTCCCATTATCATCTCATACTGGAGTCTTTCTCAGCAGTAGCTATGATTTTTAGAGTCAACATTTGCCATGCCATGTTAACACTTAACGTGGCCCATCAGATACTCCTGATATCGAGTAAATACCTGGGTGGTTCTTCCTGTTCTGGGTCTGTGTTACAGCGTGGGTGGAAGTAAGCGTCATCTGTACAAACCAACCTCTTCCTCTCTCCTCAGACTATCTAAGAAACCAGGTGACGCCAAGACCAAGAAGAGTAAACAAGTGTCTCAGAAATACACTGCTGCTCGTCTGCATGAGAAGGGCGTGCTCATCGAGATAGAGGACCTGCAGACCAACCAGTAAGATCAATCAGTCAATCAATACCTAAACTAATCCTTTGAAGCGTAAGTAGATGTACGGCATGCTCAAATAATTTTTTTCTCTGCCCTTTCTTCAGGTTTAAGAATGTCATCTTTGAGATCTCGCCATCAGAAGCAGTTGGGGTGTTTGATGTGAAGGCCAAGTTCATGGGAGTCCACCTGGAAACGTTGATGTTAGAATACCAGGTATGACTTGTTGACAAGGGTGAACAGGATCATGTCACTGTCTTTGCAGGAACATTTTGATCTATGAGATGACAACAGTATTGTCTGTTTCCTTCTTCCAGGATCTTCTCCAGCTGCAATATGAAGGTGTTGCAGTGATGAAGCTTTTTGATAGGGCAACTATTAACGTCAATCTCCTCATCTTCTTGCTCAATAAGAAGTTTTACGGAAAATAGAGGGAGGAATCGGGAGTGAAAGCAAGGGAGAGAAAAGTGCTATGGACACTAGAAAATACAACATCCCATTTAGAGACACAAGCTAAAAAGCCTTTTCCTCATCACACTTTCTCCATCAAAAAAGTCTTGTTGTTTTCCCTTTACTTCCACATGTGTGCCTCAGCATCGTTGTGGCTTTGATACGTGCCTTATTCTTCAATGACAAGTGTGCCAGCGTGGGATGAGCAGCTGACGGATGGTTGTCTTAGTTTAAGAATAGTTTGTTATCGTTATTATTATTACTTTGCTTGGAATATTTGCAAAATGACTTGTGCACGAATGCTTGTAGAATTAATGTTCTATGTAAAAAGATTGTTTTATTTCTTTATTTTCTTCAAGTTTGTTGTTGAAAATGGGAAGTTTGTCTAGGATACTCGGCTAAGGATGTGCAGTACTTATAGAATCTTAGGTGAGGCTCTTGCAGGTTTGGCTTCCTCCTGGTATCCACCTGTTACCAAAGCACTCTGACCCAGGGACAGAGTCTCCTGTCTGGCCCACACCAAATCTCTTGTTCATTAACACTCTGGTCACCTCTTTGCTTTGAAATGCTGCACAGTCATTCAAAATAATTTTGATTGATCATGCTTTGTGTTAAATAAATTCATCAACAAAATCTGTCCCTATTTATATTTTAAGTGTTGTTAGTCCTCAATATAACTAACCTTTGTTGAAACAAAGACAAATAGTTGTTTTTACTATAATCAGACATACGTTTCCAGTTAATTACACTGTGCAAAGTGTTTCAACGAGTGCAGTATTTTAGTATAATGTGTACAGACATTAGTGTTCTAGTAGATTTCTCATGATTTTTGACCAACTGAAACACTTGTATTACAATTAGACTTATTTTAAGAAATATGTTTTTATACTGCCCGTATTATATATCAACTGTCTCATTATTTGTAGCTGTAGTTTGTAGCAATTTGCTTGAATTCAGTTACAGTGGCTCAAACAATGTCAAAAAAGATTCTGCTTTGCTGTCTGTCTGATTCTCATTACAGTCCAATGAATGTTGTACTTGTCTAAAATAAAGCTTCATTAATGGATTTTTTTGTATAGATTTTCCTCTAATGCACTGAGATCACTGGGATGCATATATGTCAATTTGACTCATTAACAGTAGTAACAGCAGAAATGAATTCAGAGATGGCAACCATGGCAGCCTATTCTCAGTCAGATGTTTTGCACTTAAATGTTTGAATAGGACAGTGAATAGGACATTATAAAACAGCAATCATTTGAATAGACCTTCAGGTAGACTAAATGCAAATGATGTCTGCCAGGTAAATAGACTACTTAACTGGAACAGTGTGTTACTAGTACATTATTTTTGCAATATTATTATTTATTATCATTGTTTTGAATCAGAGGAACAGTAATGATGCCCTTTATTTGTGTGTTAATCTTCAGAATACATGAATGGTACAGCACATTCATATGATTAATTCACTCGATTTATACACATGATTCACCACAGCGTATGAAGGCCAATTTCATGTTTAACCTACATTAAAAAACACGAATTGTTCAGTTGCCAACATGCGCGTAATTAATTAACACGATTTACACACGATTCATGACAATTACTAAAAACATGTCCAATATCTAACATTACATTAACGTGGGTAAAGATACAGAACGCCATAAACATCCTACAGGCTTCACACAAGCACTCACAATGGGGGGGAAAAAGTCAACAGCTGGAAAAAAGATCAACATATTGTATTTCTTCACTTGATGTTATACATTTTATCACATCTAGTGAAGAAATACAAGATTAATTAATTAATTAATTAATTAATTATTTAAAATGTTAACGAAGAAATACAAGATTCATAAATTAATTACAATATTAACTATTGTGTAATACTGTATTTTATAATATAAAATAGAGTATTATACAATAATCTCCAGTGTGTTTCCCAGTGATTCAGTGCCTTCTTGTGGATCACAGTGGTACTTTGTGTTGTTTTAAGCAGCTGGTGTTTATTATCATGCAGCAGCACACAGAGGATCACAGACAGACTGAATATCACAGACAGACTGAATATCACAGACAGACTGAATAACAAGACTGCTGCTGGTATAACATTTATTTTTTGGGGCCGGGGAATGTTATATGGTGCGTAGCTAAACAAGGTGATTAAAAAAAGGTTTAAGTGTGATAGTTGGTTGTGTAGATAAATCAGCATGTATGTACAGTGGATGTTAGTGATGATGGAGTAGCTGTGTGACTCTTGTGTGACTCTTGTGTCCATAACATTTGGATTTGGAAATACTGCTTTTTTGTAAAGCGATTTTTTATTACGATTTTTCCCTTTTAACAGAAGGCTGTGTTTGCATGTAGGTCGTTATTTTGTAATGCCAGTAAGAAACACTTGTTTAAATACCGAAAACCGTCTGTTAAGAAGTTGTATCTTTTAAAGCGCAACACTGTCAGTGACAGCAGCTGGGGAAGCTAGGCTAACTTGGTAGCTTTATCGTTAGCGAGGAGATTGAAAACTGGTAGCTTGGTTTAACTTTTAAGTATATATTATGCAATTAAAACCAGAGGACTAACTTTGGTCGATGACACCACTACATAACTAGGTCTTTTTATATGTCTGTCGTGTAGTTTGTTGACTTAGTTAGCTGGTTAGCTGGTTAGCTTAGCTCGAGCTCCTCTGGTCCTGGTGACAGTTGACAGTTTATTTTATCCAGCTTCGTTATCTTGTCGTTAAATCTGACAATTTTCACCCCTTTTTTGTAACGTCAGTGATGGATAACAAAGAAATGGACTCTACTACATCCGCCAGCAAATAACTGATTTTGGTTTTTTTGGGTTGCGCTCTGCTTTTCAAAGATTCTGCTCAAGTTCAAAGTAAAGTTTTCAAAGTGCGGCCCTCACCATGTCCGGATCCCCGGGCTCGGGTGGTTCGAACCCGAGGAAGTTCAGTGAGAAGATCGCGCTGCACAACCAGAAACAAGCGGAAGAGACGCGGGCCTTCGAACAGCTTATGACAGATCTCACTGTATCAAGGGTAAGAAGCTAATCCATCTTAATCAAGCATAGGAGAAAGAAGTTATGTCTAGGACCTAGGTCCAGGGACTCTAGGTCCAGGGACTCTAGGTCCAGGGACTCTAGGTCCAGGGACTCTAGGTCCTGGGACTCTAGGTCCAGGGACTCTAGGTCCAGGGACTCTAGGTCCAGGGACTCTAGGTCCAGGAACTCTAGGTCCAGGGACTTGTTGAAACTGCTACACTTTACTAATCCTAATTCCTGTTATCATTCCTAGATATCTTAAGTACTGTGATTTGTCTACACCCAGTAGTGTGAGATGAAAGACCTCAGGAATAAAAACTATTGTCACTCACACTGTTAGTCATTCATGATTGTTTGGGGTATAGTTTGACTGGACTGGTTTTTATAAACAATCACCCTTTACCCAATCTGCGTTTTCTGTACTGTTTTGCTTCGCTCAACATTGAACAAGACACCTCAATCCGTTCTGCTCAGAATGGTTAGGCGTCAACTCTCACATTGCTTTTGACTGGACGCCACACTCCTTCTGCTGTTGTCTGCAATATGCATGCTAGGTCCATATTTTTCCTCTCTCTTCGAAGGAAAATGGTAATTGTTATTGGGTTAGGGTTTGACGTCTCATGTCATTCTGCTTTGTGCAGTGGGCTGCAGGTCTGTAGTAAAGATGCCATGGGTATCATTGCATGAACAGCAGTTGCTTGAGCTGAGTCTTGGGTTATTGCACCACCCCTGTTTTGACTAGCTCACTAATTTCACCATGTACCTATGAATAGGTTTGTAGATGTGGAGGAGGACAATTCTTTAGTCATTTTATCATGCTATTCCAAGGGCGCATCAAACAGATATTGTTTTCCCCATGTTATCAGCCTGTGTTGAAAAGAACTGTTGTAGTTTTTTTCCCCAAAGCCACAAATTGGCTACAACTCCTCTGGAATGCTTATAATTCACAGCGTAGTGTTCAGGAGATGTCCTGAATGGCTATGGGTACTTCATCAAGGATATGTAGAAGATATGCTTTGAGGTTCGGTCTGCAGGTTCATTAAAAATGAATGCGTACTGTACAAACATTGTGAAATGAAAACGGTCTCTCAGGGGCGGGCGCGCGGGGGGGGGGGGGGGGATAGAGGGGTTCTATTCAAGTTCCTTTCATGCCTTTGATTCACAATACTGTTCTTTTATGAAAGCGGGAGGGAGAGTTTGAAAATGTGCTGTGAAAGAGGATGTGGTCTTAGGGCTCAAGCGAAGGAAGCTGTCCATAAGGTATGACTTGTCTGTGACCCTTGGGAGACAGTAGGCCAGTGAGTGAGCTCTGTCTCCAGGCCTGAGTCCCAGAGGATGGGACACACTGCTAGCAAACAGCCCAAATTAGAAATAGCTGCTGTAACATTCGCAACGGTGACTGGAGGCTTGAGTTGGAAATAGTTAAGTGGCGTTGAATTAAGGTTTGTTGTACTTGAATGTAAACCGATACCTCTGTGTGTGGCAGGGAGTCTGGTGGCTCAGCGGTTAAGGTGTTGGGCTCATGATCGAAAGGTTGCGAGTTTGATTCTTAGCTATGCCAACATGACGTTGAGTCCTTGGGCAAGGCACTTCACCCTACCTGTTTTGCTATCAGAATCTTGACTTTCTGATTGGACGTTGTCAAATGAGTCTCCAGCTATCAGTGACACTTTTGTTCTCTCTGAGAGATGGTCTTTCCAGTCTGTGTAAATTCATTGATAACATCAAATGAGGTCAGTCTTTGAGATTCAAATTTTGGCCTTTCGCTTGTGTGAGGAAGAATCCCCTGCTGATTTGCCTATTCCTGATCAGAATGGATAATTGGCAGTGTTTACCTTACCTTGGCAGAACAAGCCCTGCCCTGTGGCTCCTCTGTGGCTTGCTCTAGCCTGGACGCTGGCACCGTGGCAGTGCTTTACAGAACACCATAAGTTCATTTCTAAGAATCCAGTGCACTTCGCAGTCCGTCTAAATTAGTGTACTGTTTCTTTGTTTGCGTGTACTCCCCTCTCTCTCTCTCTCTCTCTCCCCGCTCTCTCCCTCTGAGGTCTGTGTGTGCTGTGCTTGCCAGCCTGATCATGATGGCACACGGTGTGTTGGTGTCTTGACAGGTGCAGTTTCAGAAGATCCAGCAGCTCCGCTTGTCTCAGACGAGGGCCCAGTACTACGGAGGCTCCCTGCCCAACGTCAACCAGATAGGCAATGTCAGCAGCGACTTCCAGGTGAGACTCACGTCTTAGCCTGGGGCCCAGAGCTGAAACTCTCACACACACACACACACACACACACACACACACACACACACACACACACACACACACACACTGCTGTAAGGTCACTACTCACTCACAGCCTGTGTTCACAACTGGGGGACAATCACCATCTATACTTATACGCACATTTGTGGCCTCTGCTGGTCCTGTTTCCCTGCATCAAGAGGCGTTTACTGTAAAAGGACAGTATAGGATGACTGTTTCTGGAAGCAGACTCACTTTTAATAACTCTCTTTACCAGAAACAGGAGTTTTGTTCAAAGTCTAAAGTTTCTTAAGGCCCGAGAAGCCAAACCACATGACGCCCTGATTACGTCTGATGTTCCTTTCCCTCCGAGGCGTAGAGCATCTCTGTGTTGTAGTTTAAGAAATGCAAAATCTGCCTCTCTTGGGGGGGCGGATGCTAAATAATTCAGATAGTCTTCTGACGCTGTCCGGATCTACAGAACTTGTGTGCTGTGTACAGTAGATCTGCCGGCTGGACTGGAGTGCTCTTTGGTCCCATCAGGAAGACTTGCGGTGAATGTGATCCAAGCAGTGTTTCTTAGTAGCTCTGGGCCTGTATCTGTGTCAGTCCTCTGAGGAGAGCCCAGGATACAGGAGGTGCTCCAGGTGAAAGTGCCCTTGTTACTGGAAGAAAGGCTCTTTTAGTGGCAGAGCAGTGATCCTTGATCACTGAGCCTTGGCTGCAGAAACCAAAGCCAGTGCATTGAAAGCCCTGCTCAGAATTCAGTCCATTCAGCCTCCCCAGGGAAGTTGTCAGGGCGCAATAGGGACTACGGCATCTCATTTGTTTGTTCATGTTTATTTTTTAATGATTGGATGGCCTTTACATGTTGGAGCCAAATACTTTGCCGTATACTTTGTGATGTAATTATTTAACCTCTAGTTGTCACACTGTTTCCAGCTTGCATCTCTTTAGCAACGTATTTAGGGAGGAGTTTTTATCGTCTTACTTATCTACTCGTCTTGTTATCTTGTCTGTCTTTCTTTCTCTCGCTCTCTCTCTCTGTCTCTCTCTTTCTCTGTTTCTGTGTCCCTCCCTCCCTCCCTCCCTCCCTCCCTCCCTCCCTCCCTCCCTCCCTCCCTCCCTCCCTCCCTCCCTCCCTCCCTCCCTCCCTCCCTCCCTCCCTCCCTCCCTCCCTCCCTCCCTCCCTCCCTCCCTCCCTCCCTCCCTCCCTCCCTCCCTCCCTCCGTCTCTCTTTCTCTCAGGGGGGTTTCCAAGCAGGACTGGACTCAGTCCGTGGGACGCGTCACCATGGCCTGGTGGAGAGGGTCCACAGAGAACGCAACCGCATCAACTCCCCGCATCGGAGACCCATCGACAAACACGGACGGCAGATATCCTTCCCTGAACCAGAGCTTCAGCTTAGCCTGCCCCCTTAGCCAACACCTCTTCCATGTTCCCCTGTCAGCCCCCTCTGAAAAGCACACCTGACACATGTCATCAGCGGCCGCACTCAAATGAAGCCCACATGCTCTTCACATCTCTTCACTATAAACCTCGTTGTCTTGTTAGCTAAGCAGTTGATTCATGCTGCGGGTGATTTTGGCTGAGTGCGGTGTGAATGTATCTCAGTGTTCATTGACCTTCGCTAGTGTGGGTAGATGCTGCGGCCCTAGGCACAGAGTTAGTCATTATGGTAACATTCTGAAATGTAGTGCAGCACAGCCTAGCAAGGCTTAGACATTGACAGTGGGATAGATTTGGGAGGGATGTTTTAGGTTGAATGGAATACACTGCGTGTTTGTGTGTGTGTGTGTGCTTGTGCGTGCCTTTGTTTACGTAGTATCGTGTTTGTGTACGTACTGCATGTAGTTTTGACTTTTCAAGAACAGAGCCAGAGGACTGTGCTTGAATAAGAGGGTTGGTGTGTGAGTGTGAGTGGTCTTAAGGGCTGGTGGCAAAGCAGCAAAGCGGTTGTGTTTGAGTGTGTTTGCTCCACAGAGAGCTGTGAGACTGGGCCCAGCAGGATAGGGAGACAGGTAGAAGGAGACAGGTAGACAGAGACAGGTAGAAGGAGACGGGTAAAAAGAGACAGGTAGACAGAGACAGGTAGAAGGAGACAGGTAGACAGAGACAGGTAGAAGGAGACAGGTAGACAGAGACAGGTAGAAGGAGACAGGTAGACAGAGACAGGTAGAAGGAGACAGGTAGACAGAGACAGGTAGAAGGAGACAGGTAGACAGAGAGATGGAGGGTGGGGTTGAGTAAGTGTGTCAGAACCCAAGGGAAGTGGTGATTTAGGGTGAGAGAGGCTAGATCAGAGTGATCTTATGTAAGCCCTCCAGTGCCTGACATTACACTCCTTGTCTGGGAATATCCATCCCTGGAAAGGGTTTCTCTTTAGGACCCAGCAGCTGCCTTTCACTGCAGAACCCACCCTCTCTTATTTATTCAACCGATAGTTCTTCATGGAGGTTCTGCTGAAGAAGTGTGTTCCTATTGAACAGCTCATTTCTGCTGAGCCTCCAGCTCTGCTTGGCAGGGAGGAATCACAGTGTGAGAACATGACAGGGTTCTCCTCGACGTAACAGGGTTCTCCTCAAATTAACAGGGTTCTCCTGAACATGACAGTGTTCTCCTGAAAATGACAGGGTTCAAACGTGATAGGGTTCTCCTCAACATGACAGGGTTCTCCTTAACATGACAGGGTTCTCCTCAACATGACAGGGTTCTCCTCAACATGACAGGGTTCTCCTCAAGGGAGCAGGTCGTATTCCATTGGATCCACAGTATTTCCATGTAAAAAAAATGCTTTACTCCTTTTGAGTTGGGATCCACTTGTGTGGTAATTCTGTCGGTACTTGAATAGTTGAGATTTCTCCAGGGGGGTGGGGAGTCAGTGTGTGTGGTACTGAGACAGCAACATGCAGCATATGATCTTCACACTGGGGGAGGGACGGGGCTGGGCAGAGGACTGTCCTCTGGCCAAGTTACATTTTCACTCCAAGGTTTAGGAGCATTTTTCTCCTTTTTTTCCTTTTTTTTTCTGCAGGCACCAGATGTCCCACACAGTGGAAGCTTGTTTTTCACAAATGAGGCGAACTGTATCTGCCAAGACCAGACAGGCGGTGAAAGAGAGCTTTTGCCAGACGCTTCATGTTTGAGCTCTTCTCCTTTTCACGCATACGCCGTCGCTTTTTGATCAAGTTGTTCGCAAATTCCATTACGGGTTTCATCGACTGCATTGAGGCCCGGGCCCCCGTTTGAGCGGCAGTGAGGGCGTGTTGAGCCTGTCCTCATGCTCACTGTCCTGCCTGGACCTGGGACCACCAGCAGTCTGCTGATGGCACACACATGCATACAGACTCAGGGGGTGGAAGTGATCTGACAAGGCTCTCTCTAGCTCTCTTTCTCTCCCTCTTTCTCCCCATCTCTCTCTCTCTATCTCCCGCCCTCCCTCCCTCTATCCCTATCGCTCTCCCTCCCTCTGTCTGTCTGTCTCTCACTCACCCTCCCTCTTGCCCTCTCTGTCCTTATCCTCCCTCCCTCTTATTTCCTCTCTCTCGGCATAATTGGCATAAAGGGATCTTCACTGTAGTCCTCCCATGCCTTCCGGATTGAGGAACAAGCCCATGTGTGTCAGTAATGACTCTGGCTCTGTTCCTGCTGAGCTTCCGGCTCCATCTGTTTGCATTCAGACCCTGAGATGTCAGCCTCAGATCCAGATGATCACCACTGCGTTCCTCCGAGCACACAGAGAGAGAGAGAGAGAGGTCCTCTGTTCACTGTTCTGCTCGGACAACCCAAGGTGCGATCAGTTAGACAACTTTCCAAGGTGTGATCTGCCCTGGTGCTGCAGCAGGTGGCATTTCGGTCTTGCGTGCTTGTGAGTCATTCGCTCATTCCTGCACACGCCCAGCCGAGACACACACACACACACACACACACACACACACTCACACACACACTCCTTGCTGTCTGGAGACATGAAGGCTGTTGGTTGCCACACAATCCCATGGTAACCCGTTAAACAGGATCCTGACATCAGCTGCCTAACTGGACCGTCCAACTAATCCAGTCACCTCGACAACTCCTGTCTTGCGTGTGTGTTTATTTTCAAAGTGAGGGAGCTGGTCTTGATGGCTCTGGAAGCAGAGTGAGTGATCCCTGATGGGGCTTGTCAGGGCCAGAGGGAGTCCCTACTATCAGCTTTGATGACCTAGTTGAGCCAGGTCGTGCTGATGTTGAGGGGGACCTCAGTCCCAGGCTGATGAGCTCAGATTGTTTCTGAGTCTCAGCTCTTTTGACTGTTTAAACCACAGCATGCTAAAGAAAGCAGCCGTACCCACTGTGTGTTCTGCCCTCTCTGACTTCACCTCATCAGTGCTGCCCAGAGACAAAGCCAGGAACTTGGCAAAGGCAGTTAATACCAGGGCTACAATGCTGATATTGTTTCTCAGGCTTCTTGAACAAGACGGCAGTGTTGTGCCGCCCCCACTTGAAAGTTTATTGTGTGTGTTCACGTTCACAAGAATTCACGTTGTAAACGGTCCTTGTACTATTAGACATTTGTCTCTACTTGTCTTCCCTGCTCTCCCGTTTAGGCTACCATGCATATTTGCTGTGTAATCGTGCTTGATTCATACGCTGCATCCCTTGTAACTGCAGAGGTTCAAGTTACCGTTCATTGTCTGTACTATTTGTGGTGATGATGATGTGTGTTTCAATGTTGACAGGTTTTTTTGCTGCCTATAGTCCCCTTATCTGTGTCCGTGCTGTTGACTCTTAACCCCGCCCACGTAGAGAGCTCCCCGTACGGAAACGTTTACCTGTCCCCTCCTCCCGACAACAACTGGAGAAGGTGAGTGCTTCCACCTTCACTACTTCCTTTATTCTCTCTCTGTTTGCAGGAGTGTGTGTGTCACGTCTGCCTTGCAAGGTTGAGTCAGTCAGAAGAACAGCGTTATTGCGTAACCTCGCCTGATGCTTGCAGAGGGAGAAGGTTGGGGGGGGGGGGGTGGGGAGGGATTTTTGCAGTGGCGTCACCTCTGCCCTCGGTGATGCAGGAGGTGCACACTCTGATGCCAGCTGATTGGACAGGCTACACCAGCCTCAGGAAGGCTGGGTCTACAAAGATGCTTCTGACAGATAGCCTTTTGGCTTAAAGGTCACATCAAGCAGCGTCCTGCTGGCCCTCTGGTCCCACACTGTCACAGGGTAAAGCCAGTCCACCAGGCCGCCCTGCTCTCACTGTCTCCTACCCACCCGCAAAGACCATCTGGCGGATGCTAACTGATAGGCTGGCTTGTTTTGAAGGTGCCTGTGCAGCTACCATCCTTGTTTTCAGTTGAACTGCCTGGTTCTAACTACCCAGAGCTGGTGGTGTAATTACTGGACTTTTTTTCTCCCTCTTCTTGTGTTTACAAGGGAGTGAATTACAGCCCTGCAATAAAAGGCTTGCCATACCTCTCTCTCTCTCTCTATCTCTCTCTCTCTCTGCTCTCTGCTCTCACTGCCTCCTTCCTCTTCACCGCTCTGTCTTTCTCTGCTCTCCCTCTCGTTCTGGTCTCTCTATCTCTCTCTCTCTCTCTCTCTCTGCTCTCCCCTTCTCCTTCCTCTTTCTGTCTGCCTCCTCGCTCCACAGTGGTGTTTTGAATGTGGGCTTGGCACACAGCCAGCCGCCTTCTCCCCCCCTCCCGCCCCACTCCCTCCCTCTCGCCCTCCTCCCTCCCTCTTACCCTCTCGCCCCCCTCCCTCCCCCCTCCCTCCATCCTCCCGCCCTCCTCCTCCCCTTCCTCCTCCTCCCTCCCTCACACTGCCACAGCTGAGTCCCAGCCCAGTGCCTGCCGACAGCCTCCATGTTGACTGTACATTACCGACTTGTAAAGCAGAATGGGGCTCCACGCCCTCATGTCAGTGTTGACATCAGAGAACAGGTTGGCTGCAGAGCTTCCCGACTGGGCAAGCAGACTGAGCCGCAACCTTGTGTTCTCAGGAGGGAGGCAGGGCGCTGGGTGGGCCGTGTGCCAATCCCACTCCCAGCACTTTGGGTCAGAGCGGTGCGGGCCAGGATAGCTGGGTTCTCCTGGAAGCGGATTATTTGCCGGTCCTTTACGATCCGCCCATAGATCCTCACTAAAGACAGCGTGTGTTTAATCCTAATTTATAAATCATTTCAAATTTGTCACGGCTCAGACAAAAACCATCCCTAAACCCTGTGTCCGTTTAAAGATGTTTTGGAGGTGAGAATGATGTGTGTGTGTGTGTGTGTGTGTGTGTGTGTGTGTGTGAGGGTGTAATTACCTCTGCTTTAACCCCTTTCAGTAGGGTTTAGGTGACAGGATTCTAGTGCTAACAGGTAAATGCCAGTGTCTCCACCTCTAACTATACCAGAACTGGTATAACGTGTTGGCTTGGTAACCACTTGTTTCCAGGATAGTATAAAAAGGAAAACCCTGACTAGCAGTGCTTCTTTGAGCCTTCAGAGGATGTTAAGGCTGCTGGTTCTGCATCACACCAACATGATGTCATGAGTGTAACAGTCATGGCCTCTGCAAGCTGAGAGATCAATACAAGTTGATTGCATTCAAAAGGAAACTTGGTTGGAATACTGTGTGTTAATAGGCCTTTGTGTTGCCTTTGAAGCCACACACTTTGAAGCTGCCTCCACACCCTGGGACTCCGGCCCTCCCTCCTGGCCCCAAGATCCTGGCCCTAGCCAAGAACCTCCTGGTTCTGCAGCCTAGGCATCAGTTAGACACAGCACCATGGAACTACAGCCTGCGTTCAGCCTCAGTGGTCCTGGATCTATGTCGCTGTTGGACACAGACACTGCCCCCCCCCCCCCCCCCCCCCCCTCCAACTTTCTGTGTGCACTTAAAAGGTCAGATGTCAGGATTCTTGGAAAGGTGCCTTGTCCACCTGCTTTGGTTGGCACAGTTCTTAGCTTGATACCATTTCATTAGCCTCGATGCCAGTGTTCTGGACCCAGGTGTCAAGGGAACGGCTATTTTTGGCTTCCTTACTCCGTGCTGAGAATTGCTTGTAGTTTTGTTTGCGGTCTGCTCTCATCACAGCCGGTCGGTTGATCGCAAAGCTTTTGCATTGTGAAAGTGATTTGGGTTGATCTTGGTCCCATAGCCTCAATCTTTGTTGGTGTGTGTTCAGAGAGCAGAGGAAGGCTGAATCCCTCTCCTGTACCCCATCTGCCAGACCACAGTCACTGAGCTGGATTTAGGCTATTTGTAGTGGTGGATTTATGGTATTTTATTTCATGCAGCAGTAAACAGGAGAACACACTAAGCTGACTACAACAACAGGACCAGGACAGACCAGGGCCAGGACAGACCAGGGCCAGGACAGGCTAGGACAGACCAGGACCAGGAAAGACCAGGACAGGCCAGGACAGACCAGGGCCAAGACAGACCAGGGCCAGGACAGACCGGGGTCAGGACAGACCAGGGCCAGGACAGACCAGGGCCAGGACAGACCAGGGCCAGGACAGGCTAGGACAGACCAGGACCAGGACAGACCAGGACAGGCCAGGACAGACCAGGGCCAAGACAGACCAGGGCCAGGACAGACCGGGGTCAGGACAGACCAGGGCCAGGACAGACCAGGGCCAGGACAGACCAGGGCCAGGACAGGCTAGGACAGACCAGGACCAGGACAGACCAGGACAGACCAGGGTCAGAGTAGATTAAATGATTCATTGGAAGGATCAGAGGATTCTGGGAGCCTATGAGGTAACATGGGTCACTCTAGCTTTGCATGATCTGACATGGAGAACATAGCTAGCACCATAAAACACCCTTCAGAAATGGCTTGCATCTGAGTTTTGACAGCAGGGATATGCAGGTTGCGAATGAGTTGCAACCTCTCATCTGAGACAATAGCAGCACAGCTTCGCATCGCACCACCAGCTGCTCCAAACCATCGACCCGGCGGCCCTGTGTGTGTGCAGTTGACTTGACCCCCACGCCCAGCTGAAGCAGAACCTTGTTCTGGATTTGACCTCAAGGTCACACACCTAGGTGTGAGTCTTGCATATCCTGCTGTTTGGGACCAGACTTGGCGAGTCTCCTCCCGGGCGGGGGGCCGTGTTCGGAGCCAGATGCTCCCAGTTGTCTCTCTGGGGAGAGTGGGGATGTGTTTCCATAGCCTGACCACATCTGTGACACATCACAGCCCAGGCAGACAAATCCCTTTAACCCCTTCAGCGCCGCCCGCCACAGCCTGTGCCGGCTTGTAGGCGTTGCGGTGGCCTGTCGGGAGACAGCGTTTTACGAGTGTAGGAGATGGATTGCAGAACTTGTGTATAGATAGCAGGACCGCGTGTCAAAGCCATGCAGGCATGTGGTTTTTTTGTTGTGGTTTTTTTTTACCATGTGTGTTGGCTGTGCAGGAGGCATTGGAGGGTACGTGATAAATCTACTGGCCTGGTGTCCTGAGATTCTCCTGCCAGGGGCTGGGGGCAGTGATGGGGGCAGTGATGGGGGCAGTGGTGGGGGCAGTGATGGGGGCAGTGATGGGGGCAGTGGTGGGGGCAGTGGTGGGGGCAGTGATGGGGGCAGTGATGGGGGCAGTCATGGGGGCAGTGGTGGGGGCAGTGGTGGGGGCAGTGGTGGGGGCAGTCATGGGGGCAGTGGTGGGGGCAGTGATGGGGGCAGTGGTGGGGGGCCTGCAGGCATGGCAGACATGCAAAGGAAACGATTCACAAAGCCTCTCGCAGCTCTGACCAACAGATTAGAAATCCAGATTGGGGATGAAGATTGATGCCCTTTTTATATTTAGCTAGTCATTTTTTCTTTCTTTTTTTCTTCTTTTGTCAAAGTACAAAAATGAATAAATAGAATTTCTGTTCCCCGGCAGTAGAACTATATAAGGCTGATCCTGGTGTTTCCATGTTAAAGAGTTCATGGTGTGTTGTGTGTATTTGAAGCAGACCTCCAGAACACACCTCTCCTGGGACTTGTAGTTTTACTGGTGCCTGGCCAGAGGCTGTTGTCTGGTCCTGTTTCCTGGGTCCGGAGGCCTAAGCGCAGCCATGGACGAGTCCCCACAGATCCCAGCTGGCCTGGGTCATTAGCTGGGGTCGCTGCCTCTGTTCCAGTCCCACGCCCTCCTCCACCCCCACCCACCCAGCACTGGACAGCTCTTCCTACACTGGCTCCTCTGGGGATCCAGAACGATGTCCAGAGGGTGGGATCACACTGCCATGTGCTCCTTTAGATGCAGCTGTAGGGGATTCTGATTATAGAATGTGTCTCTGAGGGTGTTGAAGAATGGAGATGGGTGGGATTGTGATCAAAGAATGGAGTTAGTTGGAATTGATTCTAGAATGAAGTTAGGTGGGTTTGAGATTCTAGAATGAAGTTAGGTGGGTTTGTGATTCTAGAATGAAGTTAGGTGGGTTTGTGACTCTAGAATGAAGTTAGGTGGGTTTGTGATTCTAGAATGAAGTTAGGTGGGTTTGTGACTCTGGAATGAAGTTAGGTGGGTTTGTGACTCTAGAATGAAGTTAGGTGGGTTTGTGATTCTAGAATGAAGTTAGGTGGGTTTGTGATTCTAGAATGAAGTTAGGTGGGTTTGTGAAATCTACAACGGAGCCACAGTGGGATTGTGATCACAGAATGTTTTTTAAACAGCATTGTGATTCTAGAATGGAGCTTGGTGGCATTGTGATTCTACTTTATACAATAGAGTTTGGTAGGATTGTGATCTCAGATCTGATCCCAGGATGGGAGCCACAGCAGCAGCCTGTCCCACCATGCTACAGCTAAATAAAGACTAGAGCAGAGCCAATCAGATGGATGGAACCACATGCCTCCACTCCTGAATGATATTTGTCCGCTTGAGTGGAGTGGAAATGTGTTTGTGTGTGCGCGTGTGTGTGCGCACATGTATTTGTGTGTGTGTGTGTGCGTGTTTGTGTATGCATGTTTGTGTGTGCATGTGTGTGTCTTGGTTCTGTTTATCCTCCATGCTGCACCTTTTGACCTCTAATCATCTGGTGGCGGTTTTCATAAAGCTGGCTTTACCATTTGCAAATATGTATTAGGTTTTTCTTCTTCCCAGCAATAAAAGTCCTGTTTGGTAGTAGTGGAAATCCTCAGGAAGAGGGATGAGAAATGTGGTCGAGGTGGAGGCAGAAAGGAGGGGAGGTCAGTAGGCTCTGGGATGAACCGAGAGTGAAGTGGATGGAGGGATGGCCAGCCAGCCGGCCCCACATATGGCCCAGGCTGCTAAGCCCTGCCGCAGTCCAGTGTGTGTGTGGGGGGGGGGGGACGGACAAACGGCTTAACTTTGAAATGTCCAATGAAGCTGCTGTTATCTGGGTGGGGGTAGGGGGGTTGGGGGGTGGGCGGGGCCACGCAGCTCTGAGCGTCTGCTGCCGTGCTGGACCGCCCCACTCGGCTGCCCCCCCCTCCCCCCCGCTGTGTCTGCGCGCGTGCGTGTGTTTGCGCTCGTGATTATTTCAAATCTGTCCAGCCATTAAGCAGCCATGCCATGGAACAAGAGGCTTAACCCATCAGTAGCTGTGTGTATCCCTGAACTGCACAGGGTGACCAGGTCCCTGTCCTGAAGCAGCCTTACCTCACCATCAGCACGCCTTCTCAGTGAAAGGGTGGCACACTCCCATAACGTTAGGTGTTCTGTTTTATGCCTTTAGGCAGGTGGATGAGTGAGCCCAGCCTGGTATGACAGGTGGAGAGGTGTGGCCCTCTTTTATGACCCTCTGCCTCTCTTCCCCGACCGATTAGGAAGAGTCAAAGTGCAGGTCGGGCGTCCCCTGCAGCCAGAGGAGAGCAGAGCTCAGCTTTATAACTGGGAGGGAATCTGGCTTTTACGGCTCACTGAGCCCAGCTGTTTTTACACACTGTACAGCAGTGTGTGTGTGTGTGTGTGTGTGTGTGTGTGTGTGTGTGTGTGTGTGTGTGTGTGTGTGTGTGTGTGTGTGTGTGTGTGTGTGTGTGTGTGTGTGTGTGTGTGTGTGTGTGTGTGTGTGTGTGTGTGTGTGTGTGTGTGTGTGTGTGTGTGTGTGTGTGTGTGTGTGTGTGTGTGTGTGTTTAAGGTTAGAGCCATCTGTACCTCAAGGCTGACTGACTGTTAAAGAGATGGGTTTGAAGGAAAAGAATGTTACATTTGGTGTGATGCTCTATGCATGATGGCAATAAAAAGGGAAAACATGCCACCAACAACAGGTCTGTAGGCTCCTTCATGTTGAATCCAAATCTGTTTTTCTGTTCCAGCTTTATTTCAGACCCCCCCCCCCCCCCCCCCCCCCCGCCCCTTATAATTTGTTCCTCTTTTTTAGCGGTGTGAATCTCCCATCCTTTCCTGTGGCCCCCAGTTAGAGAGGCTCTGCTCTCCAGTGCCTCATCTACTGTTCTGTTTGTCTCTTCACTCTCTCAGGGGCCCAATTTGTCTGGATCATTTGTGTGTGTCAATTATGTATGATTGATTCTCTCTCTTACTCTCTTGTACTGAACTCAGTACAGGGGGAGTAACCAGCCAGCCTCTTGGGATGTTCCTCCTCTAAATGTCTGTCGTGTTTCTCTGTACGTCTCTCTCTCTCTCTCTCTCTGTCTCTCTCTCTCTCTCTGTCTCTGGTCTCTCTGTAAATCTCTCTGGTTTCTCTGTATCTCTCTCCGTATCTCTCTGTCTCTGGTCTCTCTTTGTCTCTGAAGGGAACAGCAGCCGTGGACTGAGGAGAAACACCCTGGCTTTAGATTAATATCACAGCTCAACAGGTGACCTTTAACCTCTACAGCCGTTCCTCTCCTCTCTCCCACTAGACCGACCTCTTCGGGACCCCCTTTATCACGCTGCTGTCTTCTAACTGGCTCTGTCCTCTGCGATACTCTGCCAGGACCCTCCTCATCCCCACCGTCTTCCTCCCACATTTATTTATTCTGTCAGACGAGGCTGTTATACACAGGCTCGCAGAGTCACAACAGCCCTCTACTGGAGTTCTCTCTCTGCATCTCTCCTTTTCTCTCTCTCTCCCTCACACTCTCTTTTTTTTCTTATGCAACACTAATCAATAGTTTTGCCTCGCTAACCCTCAAAGCTTTAGGACAGCACAGTGCCCCGTGCTGCCACTAACACGGCGGGCGTGAATCCCCAGCCCGATTCACGTCCTCCTCTAACCAGTTCTCTCTCTGTTCTCCTCCTGACGCCAGCCCAAACACAGACACACGGGCCTCCGCCAATCACCAGGGTTTGTGAAATGGGTCCATGTCAAATGAAAAAGCAGCGTCAGGGTCTGTCTCCAGGTTAGGGGTGTCTGAGGAGCAACAGGGACAGGTGACTGAACCAGGAGAGAGAGAGAGAGAGAGAGAGGGAGAGAGACAGAAGGAGAGAGAGGGAGAGACAGACAGAGAGAGAGACAGACAGAGGGAGAGAGAGACAGACAGAGACAGAAGGAGAGAGACAAAGGGAGAGAGAGGGAGAGAGACAGACAGACAGAGAGAGACAGAGACATAAACACAGCCATTGAAGCTTGGAGAGCACTCGAGAAAGCCCTCAGTGGTAGCTAGCTAAAGGGAGGCACGTGAGTGTTCAGGTCCGCACTCCACTGTCACAGCGGGGGAGTGAATGAATGAGTGCACAGGAGGTTCTAATCCAGCAAGTGTGTGCCGGCAATGGTGCCACTGCATGAATGAATCGAATGAGAGAGTGAGGGCCTGGAGGAGAGTAAGGGCTCACAGGAGTGTGTAGGCAGGGCAGAACTGGGAGCAGAATGACTCAGTGGCTCCCTGAGGGCAGCAGGCTGTCTCCTGTCTGTGTCAGAGCACTAACATCCTCCTCCTCTGCCCTGTCTCTCTCCTCCTACACAGAACCAATTCTGACTCTGCGCTGCACACCAGCGCCATGAACCCCAACCCCCAGGATACGTTTGGAATGAACCAGCAGATGGGCAGAGGGCCGCCCCAGCGCAACGGTGAGAGCAAGCACACACACACACACACACACACACAGAACCGTGCAGGGTGGTACGGCACATGCTCAGATGAGAATAAGCCACACCTTAGCCAAACGGGTAGGTTGTCAACTGAGGCTCGCTCGCTCACTCCCCTCCCCTTCTCACTCACTCTGGCTCATTCACACAGACACACACACACGAGCGCGTGCACACACTCAGCTCCCGTACACACCGTGCTGCAGCAGTGCTGCCCTCTTGTCAGGGTAATCATAGCGGTGTGTGATGTTTGTGTTCCTCTCTGGAAGTCACTTATTAACAGAGAACACAGTCCATCTCCCAGGCTCAACTCACTGTACAAACACAAAATGGATGCTCAAGAGATGCTCGTTCATGGCCGCGCGCTGAGCTTCGTCTGCGAGGAGAGACGAGTGTTGCCGTTAGCGCTTGCCGCAATATGACATCCTGTTGGGAGCAGAAATCTTCCTCAGACGTTGAACTGTAGATCAGTAGACAATGATCACGACTGTCTGCACACACAGACTGTCAAGAGGTAAAGAATGATAGAAGAAATATCTTGAGGCAATCCCAGAGCCTCCCTCCACCAGGCCTACCCCCCCCCCCCCCCCCCCTCTCTCTCTCTCTCTTAGGCTGGAGTGATGCGGCATGTTGCCCTCATGTGAAGTTGATGTGCTTGTGACGTCTTGATCAGGGTTAAAAGGGTGTGGCCTCTCTCTGCTCCAGCTCTCTCCCCGTGCTGGATTACTGACTGCCTTTGTTTAGCCAACAAGTTTAAACAGGATATTGCCCAAAGATCCGGTCCAAGCATGAGTTTAGAATACAAACAGAATCTCTACACGCTGAAGAGGCTGAGGGTATTTGGTTTCTGCCATTGGGCCAACCTGCCTCCATCGCGCACTCCTAAGTGAGTCATCAGTGAGAGAGAGTGAGAGGGGGGATGACTCTCAAAACTCACTGGCTGGAATAGAACCCAGGCTGCAGTGGGCCTGAGCTGAATGCAGTAGGCCTGAGCTGAATGCAGTAGGCCTGAGGTGAATGCAGTAGGCCTGAGCTGAATGCAGTAGGCCTGAGGTGAATGCAGTAGGCCTGAGGTGAATGCAGTAGGCCTGAGGTGAATGCAGTAGGCCTGAGGTGAATGCAGTAGGCCTGATGTGAATGCAGTAGGCCTGAGGTGAATGCAGTAGGCCTGAGGTGAATGCAGTAGGCCTGATGTGAATGCAGTAGGCCTGATGTGAATGCAGTAGGCCTGATGTGAATGCAGTAGGCCTGAGGTGAATGCAGTAGGCCCTTTTTCTCCCCCAGCCACTCACTGCTGATGCTTGTGTTGGTGAGACACTTGCTTGAATGAACATAAGGAAGGATTCTAACCTTGTTATTACTTGGCTGGGGGCATTCACATCTGTATGGTGTATGAACACACAACCTTGAGCTGCATGACATCAAGTGGAAAAAAACACAAGTAGAGACAAGCTCTTGCTGTAGACCAGAGACCTACCAGTCAGTGTAGTACTGGGTCAGGAACACAGGTAGTGTAGTACTGGGTCAGGAACACAGGTAGTGTAGTACTGGGTCAGGAACACAGGTAGTGTAGTACTGGGTCAGGAACACAGTCAGTGTAGTACTGGGTCAGGAATACAGGTAGTGTAGTACTGGGTCAGGAACACAGGTAGTGTAGTACTGGGTCAGGAACACAGGTAGTGTAGTACTGGGTCAGGAACACAGGTAGTGTAGTACTGGGTCAGGAACACAGGTAGTGTAGTACTGGGTCAGGAACACAGTCAGTTGAGTCAGTAACATCAACCATTTTCCTGACCCACTCTTCTCATTTCCGTCAGTAGCATCTGTGGGCAGTGATTTACATTTACATGTATTCATTTAGCAGACGCATATATCCGAAGGGACTTTCCAAGAGAGACAGAGAGTGTTACACAAGAATGAGAGTGATGGTGTTGGAGAGTCACCTGGTGGCGTGGGCCAGCTCCCTGCTCTGCTGTTATCTCTGTGCTCCAGCAAGCACAGACCCCACTGTGCTAACAAACAGACCGCAGAGGAGGAGAGGGAAAGGAAATGGGTTGGAACGGTAGTAAAAAGGGTCAGAGCGAGAGTACGGAGGGAAAAAAGGATTAGAGGAAGGAGGAAGATGTGGAGAGAGATATTCGGTGACGCTGGAGAGAAGAAAGGGAACGAGAGGGAGATGGAATGAGACGACAAGGCACAAGAAAGAGGAGGAGTGCTGGTCTGGCGTCCAGCCTGCCGCATGTAAGAGAGGAAGAGGAGGAGGAAGAAGAGGAGGAGAAAGAGCTTCTGTCCTCTTTAGGATCATAGAGATTCGCGAAAACAGTGGAGCTCTTTCTATTCTCACTGGGCCTTTGGTCACTCAGCCCAGCCCTGCGTTCTGCCCTGCCCCCACCACGGTCTGCTCTCTCTCTCTTGCTCTCTCTTCACACACTCCTCTCTCTCTCTCTCTTCTCACACACTCCTCTCTCTCTCTCTTCACACACTCCTCTCTCTCTCTCTTCTCACACACTCATCTCTCCCTCTCCTCACACACTCCTTTCTCCCTCTGTTTTTCTCTCTTTCTCCCTATCTCTCCCTCTCTCTCTCTGCTCCCTTCATCACTTCCTCTTTCCGCCTTTTCAACGTCTAGCAGCCTTTAAGGACTGAGCATTGATTGAGCCAGTGAGTGTGAATGATAAGATTTGAACAGCCCAGATCTGACTCTCTTGTCAGAAGAACTGACAGTCCGCATACATTCATGCAGGCACCTGGGGAGGGATTACACTTTTATTTATTTTTTTATCCTTCTCTCTATCTATCTCTGTTTGTCTCTTGTGTCTCTCTCTCGGTCTCTCTCTGCCGGTGTCTGTGGAGCAGCCAGTGTGAATGAGGCTGAGGTGGATGGCTCTGGTGATGGTGAGTTGGTCTCACTTGCTTCCTCTTTTCAAACATTTAACACCCACCCACACACACACGCCCACACACACGCACACACACCTGTGCACCAGACAGAGCTGTGTATTGATCTGCCTGTGTTCCTGTGTGTTCCTGTGTCCACAGTGTTCTCCTTCCCCTCCCTGTCCAATGAGGAGGGGCTCCTTGGAGTCAGCAAGCCCCTCCCTAAGCAGCTGTGGGAGGCCAAGAAGGTGTGTGTGAACTTGTGTGTGTGTGTGCTGCACTAGGCTTAGAGCCTCAGGGGACTCTGGGTTTGTGTGAACTCACTGTCACTGCACTAGGCTTACAGCCTCAGGGGACTCTGGGTAATCACTGTCACTGCACTAGGCTTACAGCCTCAGGGGACTCTGGGTAATCACTGTCACTGCACTAGGCTTACAGCCTCAGGGGACTCTGGGTAATCACTGTCACTGCAGCAGGCTTACAGCCTCAGGGGACTCTGGGTAATCACTGTCACTGCACTAGGCTTACAGCCTCAGGGGACTCTGGGTAATCACTGTCACTGCAGCAGGCTTACAGCCTCAGGGGACTCTGGGTAATCACTGTCACTGCACTAGGCGTACAGCCTCAGGGGACTCTGGGTAATCATATTGCTCATTACCTGTTCCAGGTCCAGTCTCTCTCCTCACGACCCAAATCCTGTGAAGTGCCTGGAATCAAGTAAGTCATCAAGATGGGAGCAGCATGAACATAGCTGCCACTCACAGAGGATAGCATGATGAAGTAAGGGATGATGCCTGACGAGATGCAGAGGGGTGACCCGCTAAGTGGAGATACAGCCTGTACAGGCTTATACTCTGTAGCAGGCCCAATCTTTACTACAGTGTACAGACAGTCTCTGGAACTACTTGGGAAGTTGTCTGTTTATCCCCTGATAATGGACACCCCTGCAGCCAATCACAATCGAGTATTCACACAAGGACCATGGTATAAAAAACAAAAGATGCACTTTTCTCTCAGCACGTAGCTGCAGTTAGTCCAGTCCTGTTCTGTTCAGAGTCGGTCAGGGAGGCTGTGAATCAGCACCAAAGCTGCTCTGGCCTCGTCCTGCTGACTCACACAGAAGAGGCCCTGGCGGTCGAGGCTGCTATTGTTGCTGTTTGTTTGGGTGCAGGACAAGGCCTGGCAGAGCGGCGGCCATATGAGCTCCATATTGGCCCTGGGTTGTTTGTGGTGGGCACTGACAGCAGAGTAACAGTGAGTCAGGACGCTTCCTCAGCACGCCATCCTGCAGTGTGTCCTACAGGCCGCCTCAAAGCCTCGCAGCCGCTCAGCTCCTCAGGGCTGACAGGACAGTAGGATGGCGGCCACTTTTTAAAAAGACGTTTGGGCAGGTTTATTGCAGAACATGACATCGTTGACAGTTTAGCAGCTACTTGCCAGCCTGTGTAGAAAACTAGCAGAAGATAAAAAAGGTGTTCTTGGCATCGCGCTACAGTCTTTAAAAATAATTAATCTGAGAAGCTATAAAAAAGCAACAAGTAATAACACAACATCTAGCACACCACAAGTCAACATGTGCTCCAGCACTTATTTACGTAAGTCACTCACAAAATGTACATGTTTCAGCTTAACGTACAGCTGTAATACTTGAGAAACAAAAACAGTAGAAGGAGAAAAAAATGTAAGAAAAGAAATTGTAGTCTTGTAACTTGTCTCTAAAGTTGCAGATGAGTCTTGTAACTTGTCTCTAAAGTTGCAGATGAGTCCTGTAACTTGTCTCTGAAGTTGCAGATGAGTCCTGTAACTTGTCTCTAAAGTTGCAGATGAGTCTTGTAACTTGTCTCTAAAGTTGCACATGAGTCTTGTAACTTGTCTCTAAAGTTGCAGATGAGTCCTGTAACTTGTCTCTGAAGTTGCAGATGAGTCTTGTAACTTGTCTCTAAAGTTGCAGATGAGTCCTGTAACTTGTCTCTAAAGTTGCAGATGAGTCCTGTAACTTGTCTCTAAAGTTGCAGATGAGTCCTGTAACTTGTCTCTAAAGTTGCAGATGAGTCTTGTAACTTGTCTCTAAAGTTGCAGATGAGTCTTGTAACTTGTCTCTAATGTTGCAGATGAGTCTTGTAACTTGTCTCTAATGTTGCAGATGAGTCCTGTAACTTGTCTCTAAAGTTGCAGATGAGTCCTGTAACTTGTCTCTAAAGTTGCAGATGAGTCCTGTAACTTGTCTCTGAAGTTGCAGATGAGTCCTGTAACTTGTCTCTAAATCCTCTCTCCTCCTGTCTCAGTATTTTTCCGTCCCCGGAGCAGAATGCTGGGCTGTCCCACTACCAGGGCTCGCTGAACACAGGGGGCTCCCTCCCGGACCTCAGCAATCTGCACTTCCCCTCCCCGCTGCCCACCCCCCTGGACCCCGAGGACGGGGCCACCTACCCCAACCTGAGCGGGGGCAGCAGCACCGGAAACCTGCCTGCCGCCATGATGCACCTGGGCATAGGGAGCAGTCAGGGTGGGTTCAGGGGGCTGGGGTGGCTGGGGGGGGGCTGTGTAGGTGACGGACTTATATACGTGTGTGTGTGTGTGTGTGTCTTGTGTTTAGGTGAAGGTGTTGTGTGTGTTGTGTTTAGGTGGAGGTCTCGTGGGTGTGTTTTGTGTTTAGTAGAAGGTGTTATGGCTGTGGGTGGTTGTGTCTGGTGTTTAGATGTAGGTTTTGAAGGAGTGGGTGTGTTTAGATCAGGGTTTGAGGAAAGTGTGTGTGTGTGTGTGTGTGTGTGTGGCTGCACTGTAGTAGTAATTGCCTGAACTCCAGTTTGCTGGCTTCTCCCCCAGCGCTCCCCTTTATGGTTTATTCTTTCAGCTTTAGAGCTGTTGCAGCTGTTCTGTAGAGGGGCTGTGATGAGGCCTGTGACGAGGCCTGTGACGAGGCTGTGATGAGGCTGTGATGAGGCTGTGATGAGGCTGTGATGAGGCTGTGATGAGGCTGTGATGAGGTTGTGATGAGGCTGTGATGAGGCTGTGATGAGGCTGTGATGAGGCTGTGATGAGGCTGTGATGAGGCTGTGTGGAGTGGAACTGGTGGAAAAGCCACATGTACAGGGATGGTCGTCTCCCCAGCCTCCTCCCTCTCCACTCTGTCTGATCACAGCTATGTCTCCTGGCGTGTGTGTGTGTGTGTGTGTGTGTGTGTGTGTGTGTGTGATACACTCTTTAATGCATCCTTTCAGCCTGGCTAGAGACCAAAGACTGAGATGAACTTTCACCCTATTCTGACTTCAAACAAACAGCTAATTTGTTAGCTCTGTTTCTGTGCTCTTATTTTACTCTATCTGTTCATCTCTTTCTCTCTCTCTCTCTCTCTCTCTCTCTCTCTCTCTCTCTCTCTCTCTCTCTCTCTCTCTCTCTCTCTCTCTCTCTCTCTCTCTCTCTCTCTTCTCTCTCTCTCTCTCTCTCTCTCTCTGTCTCTCTCTCTATCTTTCTCTCTCTCTCTCTCTCTCTCTCTGTCTGTCTCTCTATCTGTTCATCTCTCTCTTTTCTCTCTCTCTATTAGTCTCCTTTGTCTCACTGAAGTTGGAGAGTGAATAATCCGCCCAGTGTTTTGGGTGTGGATGGGACCTCAGGCTGGAACACAGAACATGTCTCATATCCTGGCTGCCTTCTCTGCTGTCTCCCTGCCTACCCAGTGTTTAACACAGCTGCTCTCTCCCCTCTTTCAACACAAGAGAGACAGACAGAGAGAGACACACAGAGAGACAGACAGAGAGAGAGAGACACAGAGAGACAGACAGAGACACAGAGAGACAGACAGAGACACACAGAGAGACATACAGAGAGACATACAGAGAGACAGACGGAGAGAGAGACACAGAGAGACAGAGAGAAAGACACAGACAGAGAGACAGAGAGAGAGAGAGAGAGAGAGAACCTAATCTTAGACTGGCATCTGTTCATCTTACATGTAGTCATTGAGTCATTTTCTCTTTCGGCTCACACTGTGTCTGCTTCCTGTCCTCCACCAGGATTGTCTTCTTCTCTGAGTAACCCGTCCATCCAGGCCTCCCTCAACAACTCCCAGCTGCACTCGTCCCTCAGTAACCCCTCCATCCACTCGTCCTTGCGCCTGGCCTCTCTCTCCAGCCCTGCACCAGGGGCCATGAGCAACTCGCCGCGGCGGCGCCCCGCCCCCATCAGCCCCCTCACCCTCTCACCCGGAGCGGAGCAACGCAGGGGCCTGGCCAAGCAGATGTCCCCCACCATGTCCCCCTCGCTGTCCCCCATCACACAGGTACACTCACACACACAGAGATACACTGAGGCATGCACACACACACACACACACACACACACAAAGTTCCTTCTTGATGGCTGAACAGCAGCGATGCCCCTTGATCTTTGTGGTGTCTTGTCCCTTGGCAGGGTGTAGCTCTGGACACCAGCAGCATGCCCATGGAGCCCCCCCCACCCTATCCTCTCTACCAGCAGACCCAGCATTCAGTGGGGCAGGGGGGGCAGCAGTGTCAACAACAACATCACCAACAACAACAACACCATCACCAACAACACCATCACCAACAGCAGCAGCAGCAGCCAGTTTCCCCTCTCCAGAACCTTCCGCTGGACTTCAACTCCAGCCCTGTGAGTGAGACTGTGTCTGTTTGTAGTCTCTCCAGACTTGGTGTCTGAGCCCCCCCCCCCCCCTCCACTGATCTCTCTCAGGGGAACTCCCCTCACCTGGTCACCTGATCGATCCCATGCCCCTGTCCACATCCACCAAACCTAAAGCTCTGCTCTTTGGTGACAGAGAGGCCAAACTCCTATGTTCAAAAGGAGATAGTAATCGTCTCAGGCCTTTGGGCCAATCATCAGTCCGTGAGCTTGATTGGACCCTGGCTGTTGTGTTTGTATAGTGACACACCGGCTACAGGAGATCTCAGGGGAGAGTTTGTTGTGTGGATGATGTCAGGGTTCAAAGTCATCCTGCAGGGAGCTGCTTGCGTACACAACATGCTCCTAACTGCCTTATGGTCTCCTCTGGTTTCTCCCAGCACAACAACATGGCAGCGTTCTTCAACGACCCCTTCATGGACACCCAGTTCTCCAGTCGCCAGGCCAAGACCCTGTCCTACCAGGTAAGCTGGGGGGGGGTGGCAGGGGATAGGGGGGTGGCGTTCTGTTGGCTCTCTCTCCTCTCCAAGGCTTCTCACAGCCCATTCACTGTTGTGCTTACATCTCAGACGGGCTCCTGTGGTCCTTAACTGGTCTACAGACACTTCTTAGTTTGTGAAGCGAAGCATCGGTCGACAAGCATGCTTGATATCAGTGTTCCACAGACAGAGAGGTCTGGATGTTCATGATGTCCAGAGGGTCATTGTGTCTTTGCTGTCCCCCAGTTGGACCAGTATAACATGCTGGAGAACGCCATGAGCTCCATGGCTGGGGGCTCCTGTTTCGACCCCTCCTCCCTCTACTGCTCGCAGGCCGCTCTCATGGGACTGGGCGGTTCCCACGGCAACCTGCAGGACCTGCAGATGAGGCCCAACATGTTGTATTCCAACTGTAGTGGAGGGGTGCCCAATATCATCCTCACAGGTAGGTCTTCTGGGGCAGGGGGGGGGGGGATCCTGAAGATCTTAGATGTTTCCCTGCTCTCCAGCACCCCTGATCCTAATGAAGAGTCGCTCTGGAACTCTGATGACGACCCTTCGTTAGAATCAGGTGTGCCGACCCTTCGTTAGAATCAGGTGTGCTGGAGCAGGGAAACATCTAAACCCTTCAGTACAGCGGCTCCCTAGGACCAGGGTTGCCGACCCCTGGAGAAGAGAGAGAGCCCCCATGTGCTGACCTCTGCCTGTCCCCCCCCAGACGACTCCAACCCCAGCCTGTCTAAGGACATCAGCAGCGTCCTCTCCGCCGTGCCAGAGTGCTTCGACTCCGAAGACTTCCCATTGGAGGACGAGCTGCGCATCGAGCCCCTCAGCCTGGACGGACTGAGCATGCTCAGTGACCCTGACATGGTCCTGCCTGACCCATCTGTGGAGGACAGCTTCCGCAGTGATAGACTGTGAAAACAATCACACACACATTAACAGCTAAGAACCCCCCCTCCACACACACACACACACACACACACATACACCCATACACACACACGTGTACAATTGTGCATGCATGCAGACAATCTGATTTTGGAGCCATTGCTGCGCTCACCACCACTGCCACTGAGATGAGACTAATGTGAATACACAGACACACACACTCTCGTGAGGACTGACGAACAGACCCTGTTTACAGCCAACATTGTGAACCTTTCCACACACCGTGTGATCGTTCACTGTAAGACCCGTCTGCTCTTCTACGTACACACAGACACACACCGCTGCCCCCCTGTCCTCCGTGTGCAGTCTCTGGTGGGAGGGGCATGGGAACCGTCTGTGTTGGTCATGTGACCTCCAGCAGTGTCAGAGAGACACACCGTCACACTTTGTTCATGTTCCTCTGCAGCAGTCAAGCAGCTGTTGATGCTCTGATGAGAGAGGGGCCGTCTCACTCTGGGGGAGGGGCCGTCTCACTCTGGGGGAGGGGCCATCTCACTCCGGGGGAGGGGCTGTCTCACTCTGGGGGAGGGGCTGTCTCACTCTGGGGGAGGGGCTGTCTCACTCCGGGGGAGGGGCTGTCTCACTCCGGGGGAGGGGCTGTCTCACTCTGGAGGAGGGGCTGTCTCACTCTGGGGGGGGTGGGGGGGGGGGCGTCTCACTCCGGGGGGAGGGGCCATCTCACTCTGGAGGAGGGGCTGTCTCACTCCGGGGGAGGGGCTGTCTCACTCTGGAGGAGGGCTGCTCGACCTGGAAGCTCTCACTCTCCTCTGCCAGAGGTGCTGTGAACCCCAGAGAAGCTGCCTGTCCTGACAGATCTCTCTATCTCTCTCTCTATCTCTCTCTCTATCTCTCTCTCTGTCTATCTCTATCTCTCTCTCTGTCTCTATCTCTCTCCCTCTCCCTCCCTCTCTCTCTCTCTCTCTCTCTCTCTCCATCTCTCTTTACACATGAAGACACACACCATGTCGTGTGTTCACATCCACGTGCAGGCATGGCGAGCTCGGTCTCCACGGCAACTGGCGACATGGCAACACCGTTGCCGTGGTTACAGCCCAACGGCAACCCCATCGCCATGCAGAGCGGCGTCTCGGGGAGAGTGTGTTTTGGCAGCACCAATGTTCTTCACTTTATGAAGGCCCCCCCCCCCCCCCCCCCCCACAGGGCTGTGCCAGGGGGCCCATGTGCCAAGGGCCCGGCCTGCCAAGGGCCCCTGATGACCCACCAGGCATGGAAGACTTGAAGCTGGGAGGATCCCTCAGTCTGGATGAAGCTTTTAATGTCTTTCCTTGCATAAACAGGCCTAGTATGTTTGTTTTTTACAAAGTTGTTTGCCACAGAGATATATATATATATATATATATATATATATATATATATATATATACTTAATAAGTAAATATATATATATACACACACAGTATATAAAAATGCCTCATTAATTGCAGTCTGACTAGAATGTATTTTTCAAACGAGACTAAAAGGGCAATCTGTTTACAAAGAAAAGTTTTAATATGAAAATGATGCTTAATATTAGAGTACAAGCTTTTTGTTACGATACTAAAATATATTGATTGCGACCAGATCTATTTTCTTGTCACAACATGAATAGATCCAGTTGCCCCCCCCTGTCTGCAGACAGCAGTAGACTGACCTTCACAGACTGTAGGGGGCCCTCTGGCTGCTAGAGCCAGTGAGAGGACCTCCTCCCTTGTAACACTGGGGAGTCTGCAACAGCCTGAACCATGGAAAGGAAAGGTTGGTTTTTAACTTTACGTGTATAACCATTATATAAGAAACTGTTTATTTGACTCTTTTGTTTTTTTGTACTGACTTCTAATGCGCTCTTTCTCTGTGTGTATAGTCTTGTTGGTTTTTAATGAGGGAACACTCTTGGTAATTGTGGATAGATTCTTCTCACACTGGACTGACTCCTTGCCCCCCCTCTTTCTCTCTCCATGCTGTTGTGAAGAACCGATAACTGGTCGAATCGAGACCTCAAAGATTTGCTTTTCTTTTTGAACAGACTTTAAATGTAGTTAACTGTGGACATGGGACACATCCGGTATAATATTGGCTTTTATGATATTTTTGCACTGACCACATCCCATTCTGTGGATTGAATATTAATTTGATAATATATAGGTATATATTGCAGTATAAATAAATATATTTTATGGAGTATATTTAACCGTAAAACCCAAAGATCACTTTTTGAGAATGAATTAAGCCATATACAGGACAGACTGAAGTGAAGCAGTACATAGTGTCATCTTAGTCTGTACGTCATGATAATAGAGGTGAAAGTACACATACTTTAGGGAAACTAGCCAATTGTTTCATAACCCAAAGGCCTCTCTATTTTCCCTAATAACATCGTTCAGTCTGGGCTCTCCTGGCTGATGCCCCCTAAGTGTCAGCTGATGCATTTGTACTTCAGGATGCTATGAGATTTTAAATAGAGTGAAACATTTAAGAACATTCTACATGTCAAATAAATAAATGGGGAATGATATTTCCTCACAGGGATAAGCATCACACTTGGCTATGCACTTTTTAAAAATCTGTCAACAAGTGATTCAGAGAGGCAGCCTGTCGAACATTATGCAATGATCCTTTTTATTACCTGGATTGTTTACCTTTATTGAGATTTTTGTACCATATATTTCTAGAAGTGAATTTATAGATCAAGACCGATATGTGTGCGATGTCCACAGTGAACAGGCAGGAGGAGAGAGGAGAGCAGTCCACTCATCAGCACCCCCACTCACACTGGTCCAGTCTTACTGCAGTGGAGACGTTCTCTACTTTGCCTAGTTGTATCGCTGCGTCGTGCGTTTTCTTAGTCCCACGTCACTCTATGTCAGGTGTCGTAGCAGCTACGTCATCTGAGTTGTGTACCTGGTGTGCTTGCTGTGTTAAGTGTACATGACACTTGTTATCTTTTGCTTGCGACGCCTAACATTCGCTCTAGTTCAAAACACGTCTGAAGCCTTGGACCATCTCTGCGACAGGTTCACTTTAAGAATTTTATATATATATATAAAATATAAATATATATATATGAAGAAAAAAAATAGTTTTATAATTCGTTTTGACTGCAGTACTTAGTACATATCAGCTTTATTACCTTGTCTAAAGGTAGGTAGCTTATGTACTCTGTGTACAGCGAGGAGAGATGGAGTAAAGCACGAAGCTACATCTGGTCATTCCAAGCCTGCTGTTCTGACCAGATCCTTTTCCAGACCTTTAACCTTGATCACTGCCTGAATGTGTTTAATAATGTATCTTCTGAACCCTGCCTCTCTGCTTGTCTCCATCCCTCTGGATGGGCTGACCTCTACTGCCTTACGTCTGAGAATGTCCCTAATGCGACCTCTGACACCCCCCCCCCCCCCCCCTTGTGACATGCTTCTTATACTGTGAGTTTTCCCCCCCGTTCGTTCTTTTTCTGCTTTTGTTTTTATTCTTTTACTCTCTTGCTTGTTTTCACGCTACTAGGTTGGCTTCGCCCCCCCCCCTCCCCCCCACCAGATTTAATGTTAGTTCTAAAGTTATTGTCGTAGATGTTTGTTGTTGTTGAAGGATTACAGAGTTCCTTTCTCTTTTTTTGGCTTTGTTGTTTTTTTTTTTACTTTCAAAGAAAATGTACAGTTCTATTATTTAAATAATGTTTCTTGTCCACTAGTGTTACTACTTTTTTTATAATATGTCATTTTAAATCTTAATTTTTTTCAAAATTGTACCACACCACAAGGCTTTTTGGTTTGTGATGTATATGTTAGTGCTTACCTTTTGATTTAATATAAACAATAAAACCCTATACTGTGTATCAAGCCTTACTTCACTGTTTTACTTCTCACTCGTGCTGTTGGATGATAACTTTCTTGCTAAAGACAGGCAGGTTTCACAGTCTGCAGATACAGTATCTGGGACATGAACTGGGTAGACAAATAGACGTGCTCCCTAAACCCACCAGTAGGTGGAGGTAGTGGAGAATAAACAGGATTTGTACAGGATGGACTGCAGAACTGCAGGTCCCATCAATCATGATGACATGCAATTTTAACGAGCCTTCTGAAAGAAAACAAATATACTAATGCTCTTCAGATGTGTCTGCTGTATGCGTGTGAATTGGTTACAGGCAAGGCCAACTAGACTCCACATGAAGAAGGGGATGGGGGAAGTGTTCTGTCAGGAGGAGACATCTCTTCTGGTTTAAGCCTTGAATTCAGGTAGAACCAAAGCGCATTTGGCCTGTTATTACCTGTTGGAGATCGAGCACTGTATATAATGGAGGTGAAAACAAGTCACCCTGTTATTATAGTTAGAAGGTTGTGAGGAGTAATGGAGAGAGTACAGTACACTCATTCATAAGTTACATCACCACACCATTTCTCATGCTTGAAGGAAGTCACAATGACGAAGCTTTCATTCCTTGTGTGTAATTTTCGCTCACTTTTCTTGTTCTCGTGTTCTCAAAATACCATCATATTACTCATCTGTGCATTTTAATGTGTGGCTTTACAAGGTGCTAAATGTATAGTATTGTACTGAAGCAGAAAGCTCTGACCTAGTAGTCCTGAATTCTTCCCATTATCTCCACAACGGTAGTTGCCTGTTTTCTAGTTCCATCACAGCGCTGCGTTTATCGTGATTAAAAACATATATGTCATTTGTTAAGCTGCAAATTAGAGTCAGATGGTGTTAATCACAGCCTCTTCTGTGCAGCCTGATCCTGAACAGGCACCGCAGGACCTGGAGTGTGGCTGAGGAGCCCTGAACACTGACCAGCTGCAGCCCCAGCCATGTGAGACGAAGGACCTCCAAACCATCTCCTTCTTTGGTTATCAGCGCCTTATCTGCCTAATGTTCTCTGTTTCTGTTTCATGCAGTCTTCCTCCCTACACTCCTCCCTCTTTTCTCTAGCCCTCTCTATCTCTCACTCTCTCTCTTTATCTCTCTCACTCTCCCTATCGCTCTCATTCTCTATTGCTCTATCATCTCTCTCTCTCTCTCTCTCTCTCTCTCTCTCTCTCTCTCTCTCTCTCTCTCTTTTGCTGCCTCTCTCTGTCAGGATATAAAATCTGCTATTGTTAGGAGGTTTGACAGCTCTGTCCTGCTGGAGCCCTGCAGGATTAAAGTCTCCAGCCTGGCCTGACTGTAAATCCTGCCTTGTGTGTTTGTGTGGACAGGCTGTGGCTCCTCTTCATACAGGCCTGGGCTCCTCTGATGGTGGGGAGGACTCACTGCGGGGGTCTCAGCCTTCTTCCTCCACGTAGGTCCAGCCACCCATGACTACGCCTCAGGAGTCGGCTATGGGACAGAGCTTCTGGAGAGAGGATAACAGACACTGGAGTGTGTGGAGCAGGGTTGACACACACACACACACACACAGGACAGGGAATACAAGCAGACAGATGGATTGTGAAGCCTTCTGGGTTATAGCCAAGTTCTGAAATCAGAAGTCACGCAGCGGTAGGGTAGATTTCTGCTGCATGCACAAACACACACACACACACACACACACGGTGATGAGAGGATGAGCAGCATCACGGCCCATCAGAGGGAAGTCTGCTTTGGGCCCTGAGGTAGTAAAAAAGCCAGCATAGCATTCCTCTATGGATGACGTCACTCAGTAAACTATCTCCAGAGGTCGGATGGGGGGGGGGAACTGAACTGTGTTTAATTGTTTTGTTACGTGTACGTTAACGTGTGTTGTTACATTACAGTGAGGCCAGAGGCTGCATGTTCCTGTGGCAGCAGTAACAACACCTCCGGCTCCACAGCCAGAGCGTTCCGGAACGTGGCTGGGGCCAATCAAACAACATGGGACTGGAGAAACCTTCTGGCTGTGTTCTATCAGGTGTGGAGGGGAACAGCATCCATCTTTATTAACAGTGTGACTCCAGCCTAGGTTCTGGAATGTACACACATTTATCAGTCAGCTGAGAAGAGGCACAGCAACAGACCAGCGGACAAGAAGCAGAATTCAGGAAGGATGAACCGATCAAAGCCATGGAAACGATCTGCAGCATGGGGATAATTTTAATAGGGAACACAGAAAGGTAAACCTATGGATTGCACATAACGTGGATCACACACACACACACACACACACACACATTAAGATAACAATTGATAAGACAATACAAGAAATAAAGTCCTGGTAAGTTATTACTTGATCTACTGATTAGGATTTATATCTGTCAATAGTAAACTCCTTCTTTCTCCCACATGGATGGCTGGTCTGAAAACAGCACTTGGATGTCCTCATATTGAGTTTGTTCAAATACTGCCTCTTTCCCATCCTTCCTCCTTTGATCTCTTTTTGTGCCATTTCTTTTTCTCTCTGCTCAGTCTTGTGTTCTCATCTCATTCCAGTGGACCACCCAACACTGTAAATGAAGGTGAGATCAAACTGAACAGCCCTCTCCCGTCCTCTCTTTCTTCTTCTTCTTTATCCCTCTCTCTTGCCCTCCCTTCCTTCTTGCCTCGGCAATCCGCCCTCTGTTTTCCGCCTGTTGCTCTGCCTGCTCTGTGCTCGTTAACTCCCCCTGGGCCTCTGGGCAGTGCTGGGGATCCAGGGTGGGCTGATTCAATAACAATCTCCTGGGAACTTCCTGGAGATTGAACTGCTGTTTTCTCTGTTTCTCCATGTCACTGGATTTGGGCCCAAACAGGACTTTCAGATTCCTCACTGATGTAGTACCTACACATTTCTTGTGCAAGCTAAATTTTAATCCATATGATGACACATAGAATGCATTTTTTTATTTTATTTTTACGTTCACATTATTTGAAAATCCTTGTCTCTCTCCTGTTCACTCCCTGGTCCTCTCTTCAGTCAGTGTAGATGCTTTTGTGCACATCATCTCTGTCTCTCTGTGATCCCCCTGATAGTTGTTCTCCATGTTTTGCTGGTGTACATGTGCTACAGTATATTCTGTTCTTCCTGTGCTGTATATCATACTCCTTTGGGATGACACTGAGCCACAAACACACACACACACACACACCAGTAGCAGCATTAAACACAGCCAGGAGCAAGGTTAACTTCTGAGCCAAGCTTCTCGGTGTATTTCCAGAGCTGAATAGATTAAAATGTCATCAAGATGCTGGAGAACTGCAGATGTACAGACCAGACTACTGTTCCATCTATCACTGTCTTTAAGGTTGACAGTATTCCTACTGTAGTTAGTGTCTTATCTGCAGAAGCATTTGATCTTTGAACCTCTGGCTGTATGCACCAGAGAGGGTGAGGGTGGTTCAGGATGTCCTGACCTGGAATTCAAGACTCAAGTCCTTCCCTCCCTAGTCCATGTGCTGCTTGGTATGCTGCATAATACTAACAAACAACTCTCAAAGGCAAAGTGTGCTCGTTAAGAATGTGTATTTCACATGTATTGGAATGCACTGTTACTCAATATGGTTAATTTTCAACCAGAATTTCGACCATGACTATCTCAGATAGTGATATTATCCTCCATGAGCTTCCAAGTTACTAATGGTTTATGTGCGTTCCACTTATTTTCTTTTTGCTCTCATTCAGGGCTCAATCACTCCCTAATATCCTGTAGTATCAACAACCCCAACACCACTGCTAATTCAACGTCATGCACACAATCACTCTGCAGTTCAGACACGTGGAACTTATGTTGATCCTCCATTTGTCATCTCTCCAGTCAGCTGCTTTCTGGCAACAAAAGGACAACCTGGAATTAAACGGCCAGTTGACACATCTCAAACAAGCACATCAACAAAACAAAGCCCATGGTTACCATGGCGTCCTTGTTTGCAATCCGATTTAGCATGCTGGGACTGGCGTCACCATTCAACACAACTATGTTGTGGTGCAGGGTGACAGAAATAGCCACATCCCTTCACAACAGCCCTTAACAGATGAAAATAAGTTCTATTCCCAGATCTGAGGGACTATCAACATCTCGGGTTCTCTATTCCAGATATAAAATGTCGTAGATGAAAGGTTGGATTTCACGTTAATGGCTTGGCAGTATTCTGTAATCTATTATTATTTTCAGGATCTAATAAACTTGTGCCACAATTTTTTACAACAGTCACAATCTACTGAGCAAAATTAGGGACGCTTGTTTACTCTCATTATTTTCCACAGCTCTCCAAAACAATCTGCACACATCACACACAGTGGCTGGCAATGACATTCTCCAGAGTTGACTCACCCAGCAGCTGTGTTTACTGCTCTTTGGTGTTTGAGTTCAGATGTCCAGAAAAGGCCTCTTACCTCTCTCCCCTTAACTCACATAAATCTCTCTGTCTTCTCTCAATACTCTTTGTCTTTCCCCCTCTTTCTCTTTTCTTTCTTTGTCTCTCCATCATCTCCATTTCCTTGCATCGTTTCTTCTCTCTTTCTCTCCCCATCCCTTTCTCTCACCCTCTTTTTTTCTCCTTCTCTCCCTTTCTATTCATCTCTATCTTCCTCTCTTTCCCCCTCCTTTCTTTTCCTCTCTCTTCCTCTCTCTATCTGTCTCTCTCCTTCTGTTCTGTCTCTCAGACTACCGTTCCCCTCTCGTAAACACTGGTCCTCAGCAGCATCTGTGCTGCATCAGGTGTGATTATTTAAGTTACAGTAATATCCTTAAATCTCCCAGCTCCATCCTAGGTGATGGGAGAGGAGCGGGGAGGGAGGTGTTGCTTGTCTGACCTCCTTGTCAAACCAAACCCTCTGAAGCAGTGTTCCGCATCACCTAAAACAGACACTCATTCATCCTGTCCTCGGCACAGTCACTAAACACAGGGCGAATGTTGTTTTCCTGACTGGAACAGCTCCTTCATGAAATCCTTTGAGACTTCGCCTGACCCTGCTTTATAGATGGCTCATTAGCGCTGATCGTTACAGTGAGATAGCAGAGATGTGGTGGATAACCATGAGGGGAACCATCTGTCCTCCTCCTCCTCCTCTGCGGCTGGTACAGATCTCACGGTGGTCACATTAATAAATAACCCCGGCGGAGATGTGGTGTCTGTTTAACCAATCGTCACGGCGTGTTCGTGTTTTACAAACTCGCTGGCACACAGAACGCCAAAACTCCCAGGAAAAGCATCCTTGTTGTTGGTTTCTAGAACCTTCCTGACAGCAGGAAATCAAAGAAGCTGTTTCAGTTTTTTCTTGAGCTTCTTTATTTTACAAAGCATGAGCGTCCCATCCATCAGGGGCTTACGGCTTGTAGAGGGCGTGTCTACTGAGTGTCTGTCTCTCAGGCCTTCCCAGCATTCATCGAGAGACCAATCAATCACACCTCATCATCAATCACACCTCATCATCAATCACAGGTCATCATCAATAGAGTTCAGGAAAAGCCTAAAGGTTGCCATGGAAACAATGGGAGGCCTGTAGTGTCTTAGATATGATGGAAATGTTCCCTTTTGTCTATTACTGTAACACCTCCCATTGCAATAGTTAAACCACTCTACAGTTAGCTGGTGTGGTTCTAGTCACCCAAAGCCCCCTGGAGAGCCAAACAAATGCTGTGTCCTGATGACTTATTGATGACAACATCTTGTGAGGGAAAACATCATGTTTTTCCCTCATGCGTAAAGCCCTTACACACACACACACACACACACACACACACACACACACACACACACACACAAGGTGTATTAGTGTATCACTCAAGCTGGGAATGACTTGGGAGTTTCCAGCTCTATCAAACTGATGCTTCCTTCATCAGTCAGACTCTTAACAGATACTCAGGGCACAACCAGTGTGCCACTGAAGGTTTAGAAAGGTCGTTCTCCAAGGTCGTTGGTGATTCCATCCACTGCTCAATGCATGATCAGCAGTTACAGTAGTTCATTAAGGAAATCAGTTTCCAGCCTGTCTCTGTTGAGGCCGCTTCTAATCCGGTGATATATGCCTTCGTGCACTGAGACTACACATTTCTCATCAAACCCACTCTACTTATCAAGTAGTACTATCCACTTTGGCAGATATCCAAGACGTGTGTGTGTGTGTGTGTGTGTGTGTGTGTGTGTGTGTGTGTGTGTGTGTGTGTGTGTGTGTGTGTGTGTGTGTGTGTGTGTGTGTGTGTGTGTGTGTGTGTGTGTGTGTGTGTGTGTGTGTGTGTGTGTGTGTGTGTGTGTGTGTGTGTGTGTGTGTGTGTGTGTGTGTGTGTGTGTGTGTGTGTGTGTGTGTGTGTGTGTGTGTGTGTGTGTGTGTGTGTGTGTGTGTGTGTGTGTGTGTGTGTGTGTGTGTGTGTGTGTGTGTGTGTGGCCCATGCTTACTCGTAGGGGTTCTGTCTCTGCTGAGCTATGAAATAACATCACACAAACACACACTGTTGGTAGTCAGGTGACCTTGTCACTCTGAAGGTAATGATTACTGTACGTACTTCTTCTCTTTTTTTACATCCACTGTCAGCTCTCTTTAAACACCTTGAAGACATAAAGCTGTGAACAGAATCATGGAGGATGATCTCTCTGCAAGTTCAAACAAGTTGATGGAGGCAATGGGCTACTTTACTAATGAACACAGACAGGACTCTGACACAGGAGGGAAGGCTGAGAAACTGCCCATTCATTTGACTTAGCATTTGGATAAATGTCAGCCTTCTGGACGGTGAACTATACATCTATTTTCACATTTGTATAGTTTTGACTATTTTGACCTTTAAAAGGACTCTGTACAAAGACTGACTGGATAGATAGGCAACTGTAAGATACAGTTTCATTCTCTCTTATGCACACATGATGATGCTCTGATGAGTTTCTTATGTCAGGTGTAGGTCTCTTGTCACAGCCTCAAGTTATTCAAGGTTAAATCCTGTAATTGAAGGTCCCATGCTGGGTTGACAGTGCTGACCTCTCTGCCTGCTTTGTGATAGACTGCTGAAGGCAGCTAGTTGTCTTTAGCTGAGTTCACAGTGAGGCCATGTTATTGCTTCATAATGTCTTCGTCATGGAGACTTTCCATGCTCAGTCTTGGAAAGGACAAACACTGTGAAAGCGCTGTAGGAAATTGAAGATTATCTGCCTTTAATGCCAAGTCCGGTGAACTGGCACGTTGTTTCCTGACAAATATACCATAACCTCATACGCTTTAGCCTTCCTATCACCACTGAGACGACGTTAATGTTACAATATTTTGTCTGACATACCATAAACAGATGTAGCCTATGCAGAGAGGATTAAAACCCCATACACAGGCAGGAGATGCCGGGGGGGACCTGCTGATTACCCTAAAAAGCAGCGAATAAGCGTAGGCATAAAGGGAATTACAGAGATGTCTGGGCTTGCAACTACGGATGATGTTAATGTCTGAGGAGCTGCCTCCTGTCTGTCAGTCAGTACAGCAGTGCTGCAGGGAGAGAAGGAGGGGTGTGTGTGTGTGTGTGATCAGGCCCTAGAGACAGACATACCAGCACACCTATCCCACAGATCTTATTTCACTCTAAGTCTTCTTTACTCATCTCTCCATCTAGTGAGGAATGTGACCCAAATAAGTTATTCTTTGGGTTGTACTTCAATTGAAACACTGTTTGTGAGCTCAGAAAAGTATGCTACTGGCTTAAAAATGTATTGACCATATCTGACAAAAATTGAAAATTAAATTATATATGCCTATTTAATTAATACCCCCAAATGTCAATGGTTCTTCAGTAGACAGCAGTAGGACTCTGGATTGGACGCAGTTAATCTAAAGGGGGCGTGTCCAGATGAATGATCTGAATGCAGCATAAAGTGTTGAACTCAGGTGTAGAGAGGTCTGTGAGCAGGCTGGGATTGCAGTGAGCTGTAAGAACCTCTTAGTTGTCTTTATATCTGGCGGTCTGTTAAAGTTTACGATTGATGAGTAATTCTATTCTCTTTTCTATTTGACACGTTTTTCTGGATTTTATTTTGCCTTCATTTAACGCTTATTGGGACTACTGTGACATGAGGAGTGAGAGGATAAAGTAATCACGGCTGCTTCTCTCGCTAAAGAAAACACAATTATCTGGGATTTAAGATAATTCAGTGTACATTGTTGTTTTTATCTTAAGTTTTTCCGCGGCTTTGAACCTGAGCCTCCTCACAGCTGACCGGTTGGATTTGGCTCAAGTAAAGCATGATGACTAGCAAGATGTTTTCATCTGTGATTTATCTGTAAAGCAAAGGATTTCAGACACAGAAGTCACCTGCGCCTCTCGTCACCCATCCATCTGAACCAGATTTGGCAAAGTTGCTTTTTAAAATGGAAAGTTCATGATGAAAGTCGTCTTTAACGCAGCTTCTGCTTAAAGGGATTGCACAGAGGTGCAAACTGCTGAAGAAAACCTGCATGCCTGGAAAATACGGATTTTTTTCAATGAGTGATGTCCAATGGAGAGCGTGTAGAGGGTCTCCAGTGTAGAGGGTCTGCAGTGTAGAGGGTCTGCAGTGTAGAGGGTCTGCAGTGTAGAGGTCTGCAGTGTAGAGGGTCTGCAGTGTAAAGGGTCTGCAGTGTAGAGGGTCTCCAGTGTAGAGGGTCTTCAGTGTAGAGGGTCTGCACTGTAGAGGGTCTGCAGTGTAGAGGGTCCGCAGTGTAAAAGGTCTGCAGTGTAGAGGGTCTCCAGTGTAAAGGGTCTGCAGTGTAGAGGGTCTCCAGTGTAGAGGGTCTGCAGTGTAGAGGGTCTGCAGTGTAGAGGGTCTCCAGTGTAGAGGGTCTGCAGTGTAGAGGGTCTGCAGTGTATAGGGTCTGCAGTGTAAAGGGGCTGCGGTGTAGAGGGTCTGCAGTGTAGAGGGTCTGCAGTGTAGAGGGTCTGCAGTGTAGAGGGTCTGCAGTGTAGAGGGTCTGCAGTGTAAAGGGGCTGCGGTGTAGAGGGTCTGCACTGTAGAGGGTCTGCAGTGTAGAGGGTCTGCACTGTAGAGGGTCTGCAGTGTAGAGGGTCTCCAGTGTAGAGGGTCTGCAGTGTAGATGGTCTGCACTGTAGAGGGTCTGCAGTGTGGAGGGTCTGCAGTGTAGAGGGTCTGCAGTGTAGAGGGTCTGTAGTGTAGAGGGTCTGCAGTGTAGAGGGTCTGTAGTGTAGAGGTCTGCAGTGTAGAGGATTTGTAGTGTTTAGAGGGTCTGCAGTGTAGAGGGTTTGTAGTGTAGAGGTCTGCACTGTAGAGGGTCTGTAGTGTAGATGTCTGCACTGTAGAGGGTCTGTAGTGTAGAGGGTCTGCAGTGTAGAGGGTTTGTAGTGTAGAGGGTCTGCACCTCTAAGAGACCTGGCAGTAGAAGAGCATCTCCACTTTGGGACCTTCTGGAGGAACACGCAGATGCTGCTGTTTGAAAGGATAGTAAACCAAAGGTTCAATACTATGGATGTTTTAGAATTAGAATCCTCAGTTATCGAGCACATCGAGTCTATAATGTGCTGCACTGGATTAGAGTTCACACTTTTCCGACCTTAAAGAAACAATATCAATACCGCACCTGACATCGAAGAAAATATATGATGTTAGTCGGACAAGGACCCATTATGTCAATTCTCTTTACCAGGTAAGCTACAATGTTTATATGTGTACTTTGACACATTGCTATGCATAATATCAATTATTACTCAATATACACGATTTTATCCTACTTTGATAAACGTTACATGTCCTTTAGAGAAGATAAGATGTTCCACGTGTTTTACCTTGGGTGAATTATTGGCTTGGCAGCTCTCATACTGTGTCATGACCATAGAGCCATGAGTGACTATGAAGTGATATTAGGTCATAAACCAAGAAATAATTATGTATGAAGTTTATGAATAAGTAATCTATATTCTAACAATGTGAAATTATATTGTATGTTAATATAAAGATTAATGAGTAATAAAAAGTTGGCTATGGATTTAAGAAATGTGTAATTGGACACACAGCATAATGTGTCCAGATAATGGAAAGACTGTTGGGGTAAACAGTGTGTGTGTGTGTGTGTGTGTGTGTGTCTGTGTGTGTGTGTGTGTGTGTGTGTGTGTGTGTGTGTGTGTGAGGCTTCCTGACCCAGTCAGGTTCTGTGTAGTAGTGTGATGAGGTCATTCTCTAACCATACCTCAGGGAGGCGGAGTGTAAACCCTGGCTGAGTATTCCTTACACCCTTTAACACTGCCTTTATCTCCAAAATACCACAGACTATAAATACCCTGCTCATATTTATCTCATCAAAGCTTGGCATAAGCAGAGAGTAGTGGAAGAGAAGGGGGTGGGGGTGAGTCGTAAATGTATGTTGACGGGTTGCACTAGCCAGACCTGCTTTCATCTAAGTAGTAGATGAACACGTATAGAACATTCTAGAACAGTGGTTCTCAACCCTGGTCCTCAGGGCTCCACTGTCCTGCATGTTTTAGATGTTTCCATGCTCCAACACACCTGATTCAAATGAATGAGTCATTATGAAGCTCGGCAGAAGCCTGATAGAATCAGGTGTTTTGGAAGGGGGAAACATCTAGAACATGCAGGACAGTGGGCCCTGAGGACCAGGGAAACATCTAGAACATGCAGGACAGTGGGCCCTGAGGACCAGGGAAACATCTAGAACCTTCAGGACAGTGGAGCCCTGAGTACCAGGGTTGAGAACCACTGCTCTAGAATAAACAACTGCTGGTTGTGTGACGGTGTTTTGGGCTGGATGGAACCTGCTGTGGTGTTTCAGATCCCGTGTGTTTCTGTCTGTCAGTCTGCTGTCAGATTGGCCGATCTGAATATGAGGACTACAGAGATTCAGACTCCAGGCAGTGTTTCTTACTCATATCCTACTCTAGAGGAAAACTGGTTTCGAAATGAACCATCAAACAGACACAAAGTGCTTACGGATGAGGGAACATATCCAGTACCTGAAGGAAGCCTCTAATTAAAGTAGCAGGTACAGAATGTCGTCACTCACCTCGGAGGTGGAATTTCCATCCCCTGAAAGTGGGCATGTTTATGCATTAGAAGGGCTTTTTCATACTTAAAGAAAGTTTTTTCTCCAGGTTGTGAGTAAAGACACTGTTCACAGTGAATGTGAGTGTGTTACAGTACACTAAGATAAGAATGAAGAGCTCTGATTCTGGAATGCAGACTGACCTATCCAAAGTCCCCCTTGTAGCTAATCTGGTGGGGAAATGTTGTCATGGTGTTTTGAAATGTTTCTTGGTGACTTGAAAGGGACAGTGAAGCTGGTGACCATCTGTGCCTGTTCAGGGGGTGAGTGCAGGTCATCTCCCCAGGACTGAGTATGCCCTTAGATGGCTAGCCTGTCAGAGGAGTTGGCTCCGTCAAAATGGTTACTAAAAGATAATCTTATAATCCTTGAGGTATGACACTGTCTGTACTGGTAGCCCTAGATGAGGGGATGTTATGGCTCAGTCTGTAAACAAAGGACACAAATGCCAGTTTCTCAACAACAAACAAATTAACAAACAAGGCCAAAAAGAAAGAAAGAAGAATGTTTTCCACACAAGAACCACATCCTGTTGATCCCTCGCCAGGACTGTTGAGATGGTAAACATTGCTGTGTCACTGGTGGCCGCTAGGGTTTGGCTTCAAAGGTAGTGACTAACATCTGTTCAAACTGGAATCCCCTCATTCTTCTTGATCTGTAAGCACCAGACCCTCTAGACCCAGTCTCTCAGTGGTGGGTCACAGCTAAGTCCTATTGGTCGGATGGCTAAGGAATGGGTCCTGGGTAGAAGCATTAGTTGTGCTCACTTGAAGGGTGAGAGGTCAATTGGAGAAGGATTTGAGATGCTCATAGCTCCGGAACAGTAACTGCTGGCCCAGACAGGGCGATGCCTCACCAAACAGAGCCTCCACTGGTCCTCAGAGGTCAGCAGTCAGGTGTCCTGTCAGTAGATCTACTGCGTTAGCTTCTATGACTCTTCACAGCATCAGCTCCCAAAAGGTCACATTCTCACCTGACATACATATAAGTAATAAAACTGCCAATGTAGCCGTCCTACTACAGGAAGCCCAGATTATGTTTTAGAGTCTGTGTTTGTTTGTGGAGACTAGAGAGCAGCATGGGGTTTAGAAGAGCTTCAAAGCTTTGAGAAGTCAACCAGATAATGCCATTATGAGGAGAAGGATGGGGTGAAATGAAGGATTTCTGCCTTTGGCCTTTGAACTGAGTTTTTGACCCTGATAGTTAACTACTGTGATCCTGTCAGACAGCTTGAAGGAAAGGTTTCACCCCAGAGGGTTTAGAGCCAACATTGACTGAGAATGTATAAATAACCCCAACATTGATTACTGTCTTATTGTGATATTCACTGTTTGTATTATGGTTGTAGTTTTGCTATGACAACCGTGCGTGCCAGGCAGGAACACACAAACAGGCGTCCTGCCTGACGGAATGTGCCTTTGGCTCCATATGTTTTGAATGATGGTCACAGGATAAAGGGGCGGGTCAATCTTGATAAGTGCTCTTGAAACCATGAAATTCTGATGAATGTCTCTCTGTACGCAATGTTGGTGTTAGTGAGATTGAGTGGGTGGTAGAGACAGGATGTGCTTTTTCTGCACTCCAGGTCTAAAGTCAATTAAAACAAATAACTTGTCCATCGTTGATTAAAGTCAATTACTTCTCCCTCCCTGCCCTTTGGCCAGCGTCTAATGTGCTGCCATAGTCTTAATGAGAGCTGTGTGTGTGTGTGTGTGTGTGTGTGTGTGTGTGTGTGTGTGTGTGTGTGTGTGTGTGTGTGTGTGTGTGTGTGTGTGTGTGTGTGTGTGTGTGTGTGTGTGTGTGTGTGTGTGTGTGTGTGTGTGTGTGTGTGTGTGTGTGTGTGTGTGTGTGTGTGTGTTTGTGTTTGTGTGTTGGGGGAGGATAGGGACGACCTCCATAACCCCCCGCCTGTGATCAACGTGGCTCTTTCAGACCATTTACGTTAAGATCAATGGTTGGAAACGGACTGCCTATTCATCTTATTTAAATGACCTAAAAAGTACTTTGACAGTGATGAAGAATGTGTTTTGTCCATCTCATCATTAAAGGAGTGACTACGTTCAGCTGAATTTAGGTGTTTAGAAGAATGGGAGAACATTTAACATACACCTCGACATTAAGGTGTCCGAAGTAACCTCATTTCTTCCAAAACTGTGATTTTTTGTTTTTGATGCTGTTTTGAATAATGGCATGTTTTCCCACATTGTGGGGCCAACTACATCCAGTTAAGATGTTTATTTAGCCTTTGCAAGGATGTCTTCTGCTCAGGGCCCAGTGCTGTCCCCAGATCAGCTGGAGGGAGAGCCAGCTTAGTGAGTGTGAGGGAGGTAAGAGTCGTATAACTGATTACTGACCAGGGACTCTGAAAAGTGACCAAAAAGACCCCAGTTAGCTGCGTGTTTAAGGCAAAATATCAACCTTGTGCCAGAGAGCATTCTGGGTGTCTGACACACAGACAGTGCCAGGAAGCATTTAGTAGGCTTTCCACGAAATGAAGGCATTTTGGAGAAAATACACTGAAGTCCTTGGTGAGTCAGTCGGTGTGTATGAGGACGTGCGTGTGTGTGAGTGTGTGTGTTTGTGTGTCTGTGTGTGTGTGTGAGTGAGAGGAACCCGAGAGAGTAATGAGCGATGCTTCTCGTGTTTAAGCATGTTGTGTGCGTGTGTGTGGTCTCAGTGTATACTGCGTGTCCTCACAGCGTTAGGCGGGCTGAGGGGAGTGAGGACAGGAAGCTGTGCTCGTCCCAGAAAAACACCCAACGTTGTGGCGACACTCATAAATGTGAAACACTGTTTGTTCACGGACACTCCCCAGTCAAGAGGTGACAGTGTGTTTCTATGTAACTGTTGTAACATGTAGGCCTCGCGGTGAAAGGGCACGGCTACACACTGAGCAGAATACTCACCTATTGTGTATCTGAAAGAGAGGGGGGGGGGTGAACCCTGTCAAGCAGCGCGCTTCTCACTGGGAGTGTGGGAGTTAATAATGATTGTGAGGGTGTGGAAGTCTTAATGACTCTGGGGGAGACAGGGGGCATTCCTGCCCTTGGATCCTGCCCATGGGGGCTCCTGGAGCACGGCTGCTTATTTGTTGTTATTATCAGTGACCCTGCAACCTCAGAGCCACGGCTTTCTTTCAAGTGGGGCCCAAAAGGCCCTGCTCTCTCTCTCTCTCTCTCTCTCTCTCTCTCTCTCTCTCTCGCAGTCTATGCCAGTATCTCTCTTTCTGTAGCTTTCTTTCTTTCTCTCTCTCTCTCTTGCTCTCTCACTCTTTCTCTAACTTTGTTTGAGATTACATCTAGGAGTGGCAGATGAGGGAGGGTGTGGAGGTATAATTGGCTGACTGTGTTTATTTTCTTTCTGTCTCCAGGCGGCTATCTCTGTGCCAGACACTGACCTTCATCTCCCTGCTGGTCTCTTCTGTCCCCCTGTCCACCCAGCACAGTGTAGGTCTCTCCTCTGCATCTCCCTGCTGTTCGTTGTCACACAACATTCATACTGACATGCTAAGGTTACCGAAAAAAGACTGACTGTGTTAAAATAATCCTTTATTAGTCTCCCAATGGAAACATTTCAGGTTGAGGTACATTTACATTAATCACTCTACAATTGTATGGAGTATAACTACAGAGTGTAATACTGGCCATGCAGGCCTCATCCAGCCATCCAGCCTTCATCCAACCAAATAAACCTCATCTTCACACCCAGCTCATACTACCATATAGCCCTCACCCATCTCTCCAGCCCTCACCCATCTTTCCAGCCCTCACCCATCTTTCCAGCCCTCACCCATCTCTCCAGCCCTCACCCATCTCTCTAGCCCTCACCCATCTCTCCAGCCCTCACCCATCTTTCCAGCCCTCACCCATCTCTCCAGCCCTCACCCATCTCTCCAGCCCTCACCCATCTCTCCAGCCCTCACCCATCTCTCCAGCCCTCACCCATCTCTCCAGCCCTCACCCATCTCTCTAGCCCTCACCCATCTCTCCAGCCCTCACCCATCTCTCTAGCCCTCACCCATCTCTCCAGCCCTCACCCATCTCTCCAGCCCTCACCCATCTCTCCAGCCCTCACCCATCTCTCCAGCCCTCACCCATCTTTCCAGCCCTCACCCATCTCTCCAGCCCTCACCCATCTCTCTAGCCCTCACCCATCTCTCCAGCCCTCACCCATCTTTCCAGCCCTCACCCATCTCTCCAGCCCTCACCCATCTCTCTAGCCCTCACCCATCTCTCCAGCCCTCACCCATCTTTCCAGCCCTCACCCATCTCTCCAGCCCTCACCCATCTTTCCAGCCCTCACCCATCTCTCCAGCCCTCACCCATGTCTCCAGCCCTCACCCATCTCTCCAGGCATCACCCAGTCCTCATCCAGCCCTCATCATCCCATCCAGCACTCAGCCAACCATCCAGCCCATGATCCAATCACATCCCCCTCATCCAGCCCTGCCGCTCTCATAACAGACCCACACGATGGTAGAACCCTCTCCGTGAGTCTGGCATCCTGCTTTCCAATGTTCTTTTCCCACTGTACAAAAAAAAGCAGTGACAGAGAACCTGATTAGCTTAATCTTTGCTGAGAAAATCCCTGTTCTCCAGTTTCACAGAGGAAAATCCACCTCATTTAGATGTTAAACAAATCAAAGCACCCTGACCAGCGTCAGATGTGAGCGGGCCCGCTGGTCATGGAGACTTGTCAGCGAGCTGATTGGATTGTTTTTCTAGTGTGTTAGCGTGCTAATGTGATGTTGGCACAGTAAAGGTAGAACTGGGGCTACAGACAAGTACCAGCCCTGCACCTCCAAATGCTCTGATTACAGATCCTTCCTCCTCTGAGGACGACGGCCATCTTTCATCGCTGTTTGTGCGGCTGTCAGAGACAGCGCCTCAGGGGAAACCACTCTCCCCCCCCCCCCTTTGCTTACACACACGGATTAAACTAGCCTCCTGTCCACAGTCAGACAGCAGGACCGGAGATACCTGCTACACATCCCCTTCCCCACCTTCCTCAAACAATGCCAGGTCTCTACCATTAGCGTAACTTTCTCTTTGAGTCTAACCCCTGTCCAGCCCCCCCACCACCCCCCCCTCCTCTCAGTTTCAAGTTACTCTGTGTAACGACGGCTCAGACTGATACTAAACTAACAACAGGCCCCTCCGAGTGCCAGCGATCAGAACCTCAGGTGAATCCACTGGCTTGTTCACACCATCCATTGCCTGGGTCTCTTTCTCTCCCACCTCGACCAGTCCTGCCTGTCTCCCCAGTCCCCCCTGTCTCCCCAGTCCCCCCTGTCCCTCCAGGCACCTGAGGCTGCCCAGGCACCTTCGAGCCCCAGTCGTGTCCATCCACCAGCAGGCATCACTGTCCTTCCTCAGACCGAGGAGCTGGAGAGGGAGGGCATGAGACAGGGAGGATCCTCATGCAGGACTGATCAAACAGAGCTCTCTCAGATGTTGTTCATCTGCATGTTGGTTGTTCCTAGATGATCTTATCTGGCAGCCAAGCCAAGCAGATTACCCAGAAGTCTCTTTGTAAAAAAACTTGCTAAGGAAAAGTATTTCCTCCTCTTTAAGTCTTTTGAGGGGTTCAGGGGGAACATGAGAGGAGGAACGTGGGCGTTTTAAAGGTTAGAGGTTGTTTTCGTTAATCTAGCAGGCCTAGCCTTCTCATCTCCAACTGTTATTGACTCTAATTTGACTGGGGGGGTAGCGGTAATGAGGGCAGCCCCAGGTCACCATGCCATGGAAAAGGATGGAAAGCAGTCCCGCGGTGGGGCGTGCGTGCATGTGATCCTGTGTGTGTGTGTGTGTGTGTTGTGTGTAGATACACACAGGCACAGTTTCTTAGACTCCTGACCTCCTTCACAGTGAGATGCCAGTACTGTCAGAATCCGAGTCAGAAAGGTTGGATTCCTGAACTGAGCGCTGTGGAATCAGCCTCACTGTAGAGTTACAGCAGGAGGGACTAATGGTCCGATTGGGACACTTTGTTTAGAAGTGCAATGAATGCATGGACTCACCTCACACATCTCTGGTGTGGATGTTTAGAAAGGTTAGAAGCTGTGCTCCTGGATGAACACTAAGTAGGGAACTCTGCCAGGTAAATCATGTGGAAAGCTCTTGGAAAAGAGCCATATTTTTTTCTTCAAATAATTAGTGTGAATTGTGGCCATGTTAAGAGTTGTCACACAAGGTGCGGTCTCACAGACACTCTTTGTCTTGAAATAAATTCATGTGGTGGATTAGATTTCATCTCGGACTGACAAAGCACTGTGTGTTTTCAATGTGTCGCTTACACATGCACCTAACCCTAACAGACACACACACACACACACACACGTGACCTTCACACAAACACAAACAAACACACACACCCACACCCAACCCTACGCTCACTCAGCACCCATCCCAGCCAATTCAAAATAACACACACATACGCCTCCTCCCCATTCCTCATACTGACTTGACACACACACGCAAACACCTTCCCCTTGACTCAACACACACACACACACACCAACACTCACACACCTTCCCTGAGTACTCTCTCCTCAACGGGGGATTCTGGTGTGTTGACAGCTGCCATTTGCAGTTCAGCAGCCCAGATCTTCCAGCTCATCGAGGTGAAGGGAGGCTGGTGAGAGGGATGTTATCCCTGCTGTAATCAGTATGGGAGTCATGTGGTGCAGTTTGTTAGGGTGTCGGACTAGTAATCAGAAGGTTCCTGGTTCGAAGCCTGACTGTGTCAACATGACGTTGTGTCCTTGGGCAAGGCACTTCACCCTACCAGGAGGGAGTGTCCCTGTACTTTATGTAAGTCGCTCTGGATAAGAGCGTCTGCTAAATGACTGAATGTAATCACTGTTAGACAGTGGCACTGCTTCTCAGCCAATTCTCATTTGATACTTATATAAAAAAATCATGAAACAATATTCTTGAAAACGTGTGTTCCTCCGGATGATGATTCCATAAACTCTTGTTCCCTCATGTCTCAGTCTTCTTGGTTGTCCGAGTGGGGTCCTTCCGGGGGTCCTGCCGTCGCGGGGCGTCCGCTGCGTGCCCGTCGCCAGCTCAGCTTCAGGAACGAGTGGGCCTCCTGGACCAGCTGGTCTGTGTGCTCCCGCAGCTGTGGGGGCGGAGCCTCGGTACGCTCGCGCACCTGCATCACCAGGTACAGACCAAGACCAATCAAAACGCACATTCAAACATGTCACTAATTATTTTCCCACATACTTGCTGTGATCTTGATATACTCTTCATTCTCATTCCTTTATATTCATTCATAATACATTTCCTGTGTAATTGGGCGGGGTCAATCTAATTTCCGTTTCCCAGGAACCCAGTTGGAGGTCCGTGTCCAGGTGACCCCAGACAGTACAAGGTCTGCAACACCAAGGTGAGCTCATGTGTTAATCAAGGTGAACGTATGTGTTCCGCATGACTTGACAGGCACTTCTAGGTTTGTTCCACTGCAGCTGGAGAGGATTACGTTGTCCTCATCTGTCATTGCAAATACTTCAGAACGAGAAGTGAAATGTACTTGAGGGCTTAAAAGGTGTGTTCAGGGCAGGAGGGACCGTATTTGAGCACGCAGGAGGAATTCTGTCTGGCTAAAAAACTGGGTGGATCCTGAAACATTAACCGTTTCTCACCTGCTTATGTTAAAGTCAGTCAGTTAAACCCAGGGTTCATTTCCTCTGGTGTGAACTTTGAGGTCACCTTGCCTCAGACATGTTAGGGTGTATTTATATAAGTGTGTGTGTGTGTGTGTGTGTGTGTGTGTGTGTGTGTGTGTGTGTGTGTGTGTGTGTGTGTGTGTATATACACGTGTGGATGTATGTCTGTGTGTGTCTGTGCACGCGTGTGTGTAGGTCTGTGTGTATTTCAACATGTACACAGACACAATGTGCATGAATACGCGCGCACAGTGATCCACTGCTGGGCATCTTGATCAAGTATAGACCAACTTGGTCGGTGAGACTTGTTGAAACAAGCTTTGTTCCACAAGATGTTTGCGATGTGTGTGTGTGTGACCTGTGTGTGTGTTGCTGGCGGTGTGTGTGTAGGAGTGTGCCGTGGGCTCGGAGGACTTCAGAGACATGCAGTGTGCTGCCTTCAACGGCAGACCGCATATGGCTGGAGGACCGTACACATGGACCACCTTCCATGGAGGTCTGTGAGACACATGACATGGCATGACCCTTTGACCCCTGGCTGCCTCTCTTATGTGTTATTGGACTAGGAGGTTTTTCCATGCTGATGTCTGCTTGTTGTTTAGCCACACCTAGGTTAAGAGTTGTCTGTGTGAACTTTGACCCATTCCAAACTTTAGTCTCTGCCCACCCCCCCCCCCCCCCACCTCCCTCACAAACACTCCACACCCTGGTCCAGAAGGACAGAACCCTAACCCTACCTCCACCCCTCCACCTAGACTCTACCTCATGCTGTATCCCTGTACTAATGATCCCCCTTCGCTCCCCCAGGCTCCAACCCCTGTGAGCTGAGCTGCTTGGCTCTGGGTCAGAACTTCTACTACAATTTTGGCCGCGTTCTGGACGGCACAGCCTGCGGCAAGGATCCTGGCGCCGTGTGTGTCAACGGTGGCTGCTTGGTGAGTGACGACACGCATCGAGCGGTCTGTGCACATGCGTGTTTGTGAGTGTGAAGCTGTGGCATGCGGCAGCATCTTCCTACTGTTCCTTTTCACTGTTGGAACTATCCGCCTATTTAATCCCCTCTCTCCCTCTTCCCTTCTCTCTCTCTCTCCCTCTCTCCAACCTTTTTCCCCCTCTCACTCTCTCTCTCTCCCCCTCTCACTCTCCCTCTCTCTCCCTCTCTCCCCCTCTCACTCTCCCTCTCTCCCCCTCTCACTCTCCCTCTCTCTCCTTCTCTCCCCCTCTCACTCTCCCTCTCTCCCCCTCTCACTCTCCCTCTCTCTCCCTCTCTTCCCCTCTCTCTCTCCCTCTCTCTCCCTCTCTCCCCCTCTCACTCTCCCTCTCTCTCCTTCTCTCCCCCTCTCACTCTCCCTCTCTCCCCCTCTCACTCTCCCTCTCTCCCCTTCTCTCCCCCTCTCACTCTCCCTCTCTCCCCCTCTCACTCTCCCTCTCTCTCCTTCTCTCCCCCTCTCACTCTCCCTCTATCCCCCTCTCACTCTCCCTCTCTCTCCCTCTCTCCCCCTCTCACTCTCCCTCTCTCTCCCCCTCTCACTCTCCCTCTCTCTCCCTCTCTCCTCCTCTCTCTTGTTAGTGTTGTCGTTGTGTTGACTGCTCTGCCTGGTTTTCTCAGGAGCAGGCCTCGTGCTGTGAGTCAGAGCCAGAGGCCATACATCAGTGTAGACTGGAGCCTTCACATGGTATTAAAACACTCACTGGTTCACAGAACTCACAGCTCCACTGCCAGCCCTGTAACCCTGGGGGGAGTCCCCTGCTCACCCTGCCTTCCCCAAATACACTCACACAGCAACACGTGCTCACACACAAACACACAGACAAAAGCCCACCACATGCACACACACACACACACACACTATACAGGCATACTTCCCCTATTCCTGGAGATTATTTGAAGCACAGTTGCATTTGTAGTGGTTAGGACTACATTATGGCCCTCCAGAAAGATCCAAACATGTTTACAATATGTGTATATCCAGTGTGCAGTGTACCTAAGGATGAGGTCATCGGTGTATATGTTTAAGTGACCGAGTTTATCGTGTGTGTACAAACATTAGTATGTGTGTGTACGCCATTGGATTTATGGCCTGTTGGGGCAGCGATGGCCCTGAGCTGTCTGAGGTCAGCGATGGGTGGGCCCTGACACGGGAAGTAGATTCTAAGTACAGCTGGACTGGGAAAGCAGCATGACACAGATGTAGTCCAGACCGCAGCACATACGGCTGGTTAACGACAGCTTGTCTGGAACACGGGGCCTCCCTGGGAGGGGCCACGCAGGTTACTGGGGACCGTATCCTGTTGTGAACACACAGATGTGAGGAGAGAGTGTTTGTGTGTGCGTGAGAGTCCAGGGAAATGATTATAGCATAGCTAGATGAACAGGTTCAGCTGAGGAACCTCCCTCTTGATTGGCTCTGTGTGCAGTGAAGGAGCTTGGAGACAGAAGCTGTAATCTGTCGACCATCACACACACACACACACACACAGACACACACACACTCACACACACACACACACACACTCCTCACTCCTCAGCTCAGCCATAGTCTCTGTGTGTGTGTGTGTGTGTGTGTGTGTGTGTGTGTGTGTGTGTGTGTGTGTGTGTGTGTGTGTGTGTGTCTGGTATAGCTGTTTACTCTCCAGTCCGATCACTCTTCAGCTCACTGTGTCTTTGTTCCTCTGAGGTTTGGTCAAGTAAATACCTGCAGGGATACATTGAGCATGCATGTGTGTATGTCTGAGTTTGTGTGTGTGTGTCTGGGTCTTGTGTGTGTGTGTACTCACTGACTGCTACACAAGGTGGATGGGGGCCAGTGATGCTGTGCAACATCAGGCTGACACACTCATAATGAGTGAGGTCAGAGATCAGAGCTGGCCTGTCCTCTGTAGACAGGGAGACTGGGACCACTGCGGTCCTCCCTGTATTCAGACCCTGTCAGAGGAACATGCCTGGACACACAGAGTTAGGAAGACGCCTAGAAGAAGATCCCTGTATAGAGGGGAGCTGCTGCAACACAGCCCTACACTACTATGTCCCTTTATGGTTACTAAATCCGGTTATCTCTAATGAAATTGACAAATATATGTGTTGTTGTTGTTGACAGTGTTTGGTTTTTTACTCTGTGAGTGTATTTGTGTGTGTGTGTGTGTGTGTGTGTGTGTGTGTGTGTGTGTGTGTGTGTGTGTGTGTGTGTGTGTGTGTGTGTGTGTGTGTGTGTGTGTGTGTGTGTGTGCGCGCGTGTGTGTTTGTGTGTGTTTAGAAGCCGGGCTGTGACCTGATCCTGGGTTCAGAGAAGCAGGAAGATGCCTGTATGGTGTGTGGAGGTCAGAACACCACTTGTCTGCATCACAGGAGTGTGTACCAGAACAACGGCCAGGAAGCAGGTAAACACACACACACACAGACACACACACACACAGTCCCAGAGATACACCATCTGTAATAGCTACCATGTCAGCCAGTTGTCAGGCCATTACACACTTAAATTATAGCAGTTTCAGGCTCATTTAAGAAATGTCCGGTCTTAAGGTTAGGAGAAACCTTTAAACTGGCCCTTCAATTTTGAAGGTTTGTTCCACATGTTTTGTTCCACACGGGTCAATTATTCTGAAGATTATTAGCCTTCGATAAGAGAACATTAAACATTGTGACAGTTATACTAAATGTGACTGGCAGCCAGCCAGTAAAAATCCAACTACAGTACCGTAGCTCCGTAAAGCCGGTCCTTATGTGTCCGCTGAGAAGGGGATGTGAAGGAGAGGTCAGGGCAGAGCTCCCCCCATCGTGAGCGGGGGCGAAGCACAGGCCACCAGGCTCACTGCTTGGCCCTCTGCCACAGAGCATTCTCCATCTAAGTGGTTTCTAAAGGATAGCGACTCAGGCACAGAAAAAACGTACACATGACCACAACAAACGAACACAAACACACACACACGCGTACGCGCATGATAAGAGAGCCCCCACCCCCCCCGAGCAGTGTGATCTGGAACGTTCTGGAATCCTTGGTCAGCTGGTCGTAGGGCGTGGTGCTCTGGAACGGAGAGATAGTGAACCGGCTTGAAGAGCGAGCCTAAGGGAGGAGAGAACAGGGTGATAATAGCAGCTTTGTTTTGGGCGAGCAGGCAGGGTTAGATAGTGACCCTGCTCGTGCAGCTGAGTCTCTCTAACAGGAGCCAATAGGAGGGCTGGGTCAGCACACAGAACTGCTCCTCATGGGGTCAGAGGTCAAGGTTCATGGATCTCCTCACAGTGTCTGGCAGGAGCAGTTCTGGAACTGGCTGCTTCACTGAAGCTGGGGAAAAAAAAGGGGAGGTTCATAATTTAACTGAAAGCCTGTGGATGAACTTGAACTGTTCTTCCAGAGACTCTGCGATGGACCTTGCTGTCTGAGGGACATGTGATGAATGGTGTCAGTCTCTGGGTTTTCTTTTCACACAACAGCTAACAGCAGGAGAACCTCAGAGCTGTCACTGGGTTCTGGGCAAGGCCCCTCAATGAAATATCACTCCCTCCATATAAGGGGATTTATGTTGGCTCTGATGAATCAGCGCTCACCATTCTTTGAAGCTCTGCTTATAAACTACTCACTGCCCATTGATGCACAGTTTGAAGCTGTTTATGCAATTCTTTTTCCACTTCATTAAATCCAGAGTTGTGATAGCTTTAAGGGCTGAGCAGACCCCAGCCTCAGTGCCTGTCCTCCCTGGCCTCTGTGAGCAGACCCCAGCCTCAGTGCCTGTCCTCCCTGGCCTCTGTGAGCAGACCCCAGCCTCAGTGCCTGTCCTCCCTGGCCTCTGTGAGCAGACCCCAGCCTCAGTGCCTGTCCTCCCTGGCCTCTGTGAGCAGACCCCAGCCTCAGTGCCTGTCCTCCCTGGCCTCTGTGAGCAGACCCCAGCCTCAGTGCCTGTCCTCCCTGGCCTCTGTGAGCAGACCCCAGCCTCAGTGCCTGTCCTCCCTGGCCTCTGTGAGCAGACCCCAGCCTCAGTGCCTGTCCTCCCTGGCCTCTGTGAGCAGACCCCAGCCTCAGTGTCTGTCCTCCCTGGCCTCTTGTGTTGACGTCAAGGTTTTTTCTTTTTTGTAGCCGGTCCATTTGGGTACAACGAGGTGGCCATGATTCCAGCAGGTGCCACTCACATCCGTGTCACTGATAACAGCAGGAACTACCTAGGTAAGAAGCACACACACACACACGCACACACCCACACACACACACACTACAGAAACAGCTTTCTGGGTGCTACCCAGCTGCTTTCCCAGTAAACACTCAAGGGCATCTATTCTCACACTCATTTACAAGACCAAAATAACGTGTCGTGGGCCAGTGCTGCCTGCCTGGGACTCTGAAACAGAACACTCATAAAGGCTTTATCGGGGCGCAGGGGCGGGGCCTGGAGCCAGGGAGCCAGGTGGGCATACTGATGTGGAAAACATCCCCCAGATATACTGGCTATAAAGACTGCATGGGCGTCGGTGTGGCGCCCTGTGGTCAACCTTTCATTGTGCTGGGAGCTGGTATATAGTTACTGATATAGTCAGCAACAATGTATTGACAGTCCTTGATTACAGATGGCAAACTAAAAGGGGCTGTCTGTGCATGTCACACTTAGTACGCAGACACACACACACACACACACACACACGAGTCTAGAACCTACTGTGAAACCCCCCCCCCCTCCCCATCCCTTACTCCATCAGAATCAGAATGTGTTTTTTTATTTAACCATGCAAGTTACACACAAACATGGAATTCACTGTAGCAGGATGGAGCAAACACAGAACATATACAGGACTTAAATACTTAAGTTCAATTAATTAAAAAATTGAAAGATTGTACAAAGTATAGGAAGTATCTCTGCCTCCCTTCTTTCCTTCATACCTTTATCCCATCTCCTCCTCCTCTTCCTCCTCCTCCTCCTCCTCCTCTTCCTCCTCCTCCTCCTCCTCCTCCTCCTCTTCCTCCTCCTCCTCCTCCTCCTCCTCCTCTTCCTCCTCCTCCTCCTCCTCCTCCTCCTCCTCCTCCTCCTCCTCCTCCTCCTCCTCTTCCTCCTCCTCCTCCTCCTCCTCCTCCTCCTCTTCCTCCTCCTCCTCCTCCTCCTCCTCCTCCTCCTCCTCTCAGCTCTGCAGAATGGACAGTCCCAGTTTGTGATCAATGGGAACTGGAAGATCAGTGTTCCAGGAGAGTACAGCGTGGCAGGGACCAAGCTGGTGTACCGGCGCTCTGCAGACACCTGGGAGAGCTTCGAGGTCCCTGGCCCCACCCTGGAGGATCTGCACGTCATGGTCAGAGGCCCCCTCACACCAGCCTGGGCACAGCCAGCGCCACAGCCAGCGCCACATCCTGAGCGTGGTCATAGTGCGGTCAGGGTTAGGTGGCAACCCGCTTGTCGGATTATTATGTCAGTTTAATCAGATCGGTTTAAGGGTGTTCAGTCTGCTCCAGATTATCGCTGCTATTCTAGGATGTTTATGTACGTTTCACAATCCATTAAAGCTGTTCAGTCTGAAGCATTCTAAAGGGTTTCCATATGGTCGCTTCAGGTGTTGGCGACAGACAGGAACCCAGGAATAGAGTATGAGTACTGGCTCCCTCCTGAGCGCTACGCCCTCTACCATGGGCGCAGGAGCCCACTACGCCAGCCCCACCACACAGCCAGCTACATCCCCTGGGCCCCTCCCACCTCCACCCGGCCTCCTGCTGTCACCACGCACCCCTACTGGGGTAAGCCTGCTGCTCACTCATCACCTCAGCCTATACATGATTGTCGATTTATTTACATTTAGTTAAAGTATCTTTTTGAATCGTTTCAACAAGGGCGCTATATTCACAGAAAAAAACAATTATAGGACAATGGGACAATATATACTGTATACATGACCTAGATTTAGACCATGGTCAAAGCATTTGAATGAAGTATATACAAAAAACTCAACTTCTCCAATCTGTTCTGTCTCACCTCTCACTGGACCTCTAGGTCTCCCTGGAGGCTGGCCTGATAAGCCCCATCGAGAGCATGACCAAAAGCCTCACCTCCAGCCTCACCTCCAGCCTCACCTCCAGCCTCACCTCCAGCCTCATCTTCAGCCTCACCTCCAGCCTCACCTCCAACCTCATCTTCAGCCTCACCTCCAACCTCATCTTCAGCCTCACCTCCAACCTCACCTCCAGCCTCATCTTCAGCCTCACCTCCAACCTCACCTCCAGCCCCACCTCCAGCCTCACCTCCAGCCTCACCTCCAGCCTCCCCGCCAGCCTCGACTGGAGAGAGACGAGACTAGGAGAAACCAGCTCCCTCAGTCCTCTGGTGGAGGTGAGTTCTGCTCTAAGCAGTGTTCCATGTGCCACCCAGCCCTCCTCTACCTGCTCTTCTAACCCTTTCCATCACATGCCCTTCACCAATCTGACTCTGCAGTACATACATACACTGTCTTTGCTGAACACATGCATTTCTGTTGTCTAGAATTCTCTAATTGTTCTGTTCACCTTGCAGAGTATTGTGGGAAATGTAGACAAGTACGAGGTCGAGGGGAGCGCCAGAGACAGTATTGCCAGAAAGACTTTGGTAAGTCCTGACCAGCATGATCAAGAACAATGAAACCCTAGACCTAAAAACCAACATCATCATCCTCTCTTCTCTCCAGTCTTCCGGGTCAAAGTCCTGAGCAAGCTGTACAGAGGTGAGGAGACACGCTACGATGTCCAGATCATCCACACCTACCGCAACCGCTTCCGTCTGGCTCACAGGGAGTTCCTGTGGGTTCCCAACGTCTGCGACTGCCCCAACCTGGAGGAGGGACGCCAGTACGTGCTGATGGTGCGTCGACACATCAACTATGAGCACACTCTGGACCGTATCCTACTGGAGGAGGACAGCTACGCCGTGCCTTATAAACCCAGAGAGGACTCTCTGCTGCGCCAGCTAGAGGGCCGCTGCAGTACTAGAGGATCCAGGCTCTCAGCGAGACAGAGGAGCGGAGCCTAGAGACATGGCTGTACACACGCATTCACAGATTCAGTTCCAGATTGTTCTTAAGACACTTTTGCGATGGCGATTCGGCACATTTGGGTTATGGTTTGCGTGTGTCACAGTGAAACACCTTTTTCATCTGCCTCGCCTCTGGAAGACTAAAAGAAAGAAAGATGATGGAAACCGCTATGAATTTGCAAAATGGTGGATGCAGACATCCAGTCTAGCTGTGGTAGGGACTGCGCTTAGGTCAACAGACTTGCTGATTTCTTGTTAAGAAACCAGAAACTCTATAAGAGTATGAAGCTCCCTAGCTTACCGACATAGCACTTTAGGTGGACAATAATTCCAACCTTTAAACTTCAAATACCAAAGAGAAGAACATTAATTGATCTAAATGGCCAAAAATATTTGTTTGTGAGTGTTTATTGTTTGCTTGAATTGTCGAGAGACTAACCACCCCCTTTTGGCAAAGCAAAGCCATAATATGTTCAAGTTTCAAATGAAATATTGTGTGTGCCTTTTTAAGTTTATAGCCCTTCTCACTTTTTTTTATTACAAAAATAATTCGCTATTTAAGTGTCAAATGATTAGCTAGAACTAATAATATTTGCTGTATATTTGTGTCTTTTAAGATATTTTATTTTCATGATTTGTATATTCCTGAACTGAGGTTTTCATATTTAATGATGTGTTCCTTAGTCTGCTTTGTTGTTTAAACGTTTTACTATGGTATTATTATCGTATTATTTACTATGAAAATATGAAAATACAGTATTTTTTGGTGTGGCACTGAGAAGCTACAATTATAAGAAATATATTTTATTTCAATGGCTTTTGAATCATTTGTAGCTGATTCATGTACATTAACCACTGTTTGTGAACCATTACTTAATATTTATCACATTGTGCTTTATTTTAATGTATCAGTTGCATCTTATTACAGCACTGTACAAATGTCACTTTATTTTCAGGGACACTATCAATGGCCTGTGGATTCAAATTAATAGAAATTACACAAACTATCAGATAACCCTAACTTTAACCAACTGCAACATGGTTGTAGTTAATAATTTGCTGAAAATATTTCATGTGAAAGTCGTAAAATTATTGATCAGGACCCCCTTACTAGAAGGTGGGGGTATGGTTTTGTGTATCATTGGTAAATAGTTAAACAAATCACTCAACGCAAATCGGTGTTTCTTTATCAAAAATGTATTTAGAAAAAAAAAATATCACAACATCTGCTACCATGGTTACATGAACTGCATTCCAGAGCATCTCACTTTGCTACGTCAGAGTTCTAGAATGTTGTGTTGAGTTCTAGAATGTTGTGTTGAGTTCTACCTCACCACATCAGGCTGAAGCAGAGAGCTTCTTCTCTGCTCTCTGAGACCTTCCACCTCACACACTGGAAATATACTCATCATGGGGTTAACTGGGGTTACTATGCATTTACTAATAGTTGTCTCTCATTTTACGTTGAACTTTCACCAAGGCATGAGACTCAGAACTGGGGTTCACTCCTATAGTTTAGAGTGAGATCTGTACTGGGGACAAATACATCCGCATGAGAGGGAGTTAGAAATGTACATACTGAACCATAACATTTTCAGATAAATATATGTAAACACATGTAAACATTTCAAAAGGATTTGAAAGCCTATTTCTACTGAAAATATTTTAGTGCCAAATCTACTCTAGTCTTTTAAAACCGGTTATTACAATACGAAGATACATCTTAATGTTGAGAAATGCTGTCTCTGTTTTCTACATATCCAGACATACAGTAATTAGAACTACAGCTCACTCTTTTTGGTAGCCTTTGGCAATGTGTAGCTCATGTCCAAACCACCATGACGTCCCATAATAGTGGCACCTCTCCTGGTCTTAGTCTGTGATGGGAGTCAGCCTCGTCAGGCTGGTCACATGCTGTTGTTACAGGATGTCCAACCCTTACAGCAGCGTTCTGATTGGTTCAGTCATTCCTCACCGCAGCATGAGTCTCTGACACACATCTCCTGACCCCCTGGTGTAGGACAGCACAGGGAGGGGCAGGTGGTTTCCCTCTTGCTCCACCACTCACCCTCCCTGGCCCCCTTTTAAGCCATCCATGGGTGGAGGGAGGAGGGGGCGGGGGGGCAGGGGGGGCAGGGGGGCGGGGAGGAGGTCAAAGGTGGGACGTCAGACGCTGACGCTGACGTGGCGGGAGGAGGCGGGGCGGCGTTTGATGCGTGAGCGGCGAGGCCTGGAGCGGGAGTCAGACTGGCAGCGGCACACCGGGCCCAGCAGCAGCCAGAGGTACAGAACCACACACGCCCAGCAGGACGACATCTTCACCCAGAACGTGGACCAGCTGCCGTGGGTGAACGTGGTCTCCAGGACCGCCGACTCATAGCTGGAGGAGGGGAGAGCGGAGACGTTAGCACGTTAGCCAAGAGACTGCTGCAGACTGGGGTCGCCTGGCTGAGTGGAGTTGGGCAAGTAATCCCAAGGTACCCGGTTCAAACCCCGGTTACGCCAACATGATGTTGTGTCCTTGGGCAAGGGGCTTCACCCTACTTGCCTCAGGGGAAATGTCCCTGTACTTACTGTAGTCACTCTGGATAATATACTCTGATAAATGACTACATGTAAATGTCTGCTTAATGTAAAGATAGTTAAATGTCCGATTTTCTTCTTCTCTTTTCTTTTCTGCATGTATTCTCTAGTGTCTGAGCTTGAAGAAACTAACCTGAACCAGTTGGTGAGCGTCATCATGACATAAAGCGATGCCAGGAAGAAGACGAAGTGGAAGAAGAAGTAGCTGTAAGCCACTCGCTGGCTCTCGTTATGAATCACCTTCTGACAGCCTTTACTCTCATCGTCCATCACACATTCCTCCTCTGTCGACCAAACAACAACAACAGGAAGACATGACATTTACTGCTGCTCTGTGGGGATTCAAAACAACGTCATACTGTCTAGGTAAGGAATCTGCAGACAGCAGTGTTTCTACGGTCCAGGGTGGATATTATATATAATCCCAGAGAGGGCTGTGCTCTCCCACTGACCTTCTTCCTCCTCCGGGCAGCAGAAGCAGCAGGTGGCTTTCTGGAACTCGTAACGGTAAACTTTGATCATCCAGAAGGGACCAAACACCTCTGCCAGGTAGGAGGCCTCGTTACTGAGAAACACAAGCACAACCCACACCGCTTTAGTTAGTTCAAACATCATGTTAAAACGTCCTGCTAGTTGTCCCAGACAACGCTGGCCCTCGAGGGAGTTTGTCCGACCCCTCACCATGCGAACAGCACACAGCAGTACATGATGGCGGCGCCGATGATGGCCACGGCGTTGCCCTCTGTCTGGATGCCATCTTGGCCCACATTGGGGTAGCACACAGTCATGTTCACCCCCTGGTACACCACTGTCACAGAGAAGACAAAAACCAGAGAGGGGGGAGAGCGTTATCATTTATTTCCTTTGGCAGAAGAAGACAGAGAGGATTAAATGGCACGCATGCACCCACATCCACATCCAGAGAATCTTAGTAGGAGAGCTTGCTGTGGATTCCAGAATCGATTTCAGTGTTGTGATAAAAAACGGACTCTGGGCTGTGTCAAAACACTGGCTAATTACAGGCCATAGACCTTACTGCACACGACACACACACACACACAAAAACACATCTCACATACACATTCTCTCTCTCTCTCTTTGTCACACACGCACAACAGCAGAAGCTAGTGGTGCACAACAGAGAAACGACCTGTCCTGCTCCTAGTGTTGTGTGTTTTCAGTCCCACTCCAGACTAATTCATCCACTTAAAAAAAAACATAGGGATTAGTCTCCTGGCGTGCCTGTGTGTGTGTGTGTGTGTGTGTGTGTGTGTGTGTGTGTGTGTGTGTGTGTGTGTGTGTGTGTGTGTGTGTGTGTGTGTGTGTGTGTGTGTGTGTGTGTGTGTGTGTGTGTGTGTGTGTGTGTGTGTGTGTGTGTGTGTGTGTGTGTGTGTGTGTGTGTGTGTGTGTGTGTGAGAGAGAGAGAGAAAGTGAGAGAAGGTATGTGTGTGTACTGAGGTCATCCAGCAAACAGGGCCTGCAGGTGAACACAACAAGCAAAGCTTAACAGAACGGTATGGAGGATAGAACACACACACACACAGACAGCCAGGACTCCTGGAGGACTGACACACGCACATCTGACACACACGCATACAAGCAACACACACAGTGACATTCTCCTGGAGGAACAAATGCTTTGGGGTAGGTAATAAACCTTTTCTAAGTGCTATGAAAATACAGTGTGTAGTTTTTGTGAACACGTGCAAAGGTTGGAAAAATGTTTTTTATAGCGAGCTGAGAGTGCATTTTTTTCCCCTCAACAAGTTGCAGCATTTCTCTGTCATGCCTGAGGACACGCTTTCACACACACACCCCTGTTTGCACACACACTCTGCCTCTACCCTCTACTGTACATGTGGTCCACACAGACTCTGAGGACATTCCAAGACAGAACACCACATAGAACACCACACTCCCACCACCAAACTGACTGCAGCAAAGCTACTACACATTCTATAAATATGATATCTCTATGGAGAGGATGTCATTCAGTCTTATGTGTTCATGGGACTGAATGAATGGGGGGGGGGGGGGGAGTCTGAGGAGACTCATAAATCTCATTCGGGAGGGAGGACCTGTATGGGGAAGAGAGGGCTCTGGGGGGTTGAGAGAGGGGAGATGGGAGAGGAGGGGTGCAGGTGTACCCCTCCAGGCAGGCAGGAGAGCGCAGCGTGCTTCTCTGGGACAGAGCCAGCGCTCACTACTCTGGAGGTAACATCCATTCCACATCCTGGGACATTAGAAGGTTAGGAGGCCTGTATGGGGTTGACAGACAGACCAGCTCCTGTGACTGGCCCAGACAAGGGGCCCTGCTCAACAAGGTGAGGTGTGGAAGCACATGTAATAATACTGCCAAGCAGCCAAACTGTCTTATTATGTTGTCATTGGAGCCATCAGGAATGTGAAATTTCAACCACCGCCGCCCTCACGGACAACATGTAGCAGCCCATCTCAGAGAGCTGATCTGAGTGGGTATGTGTGCATGAGAGAGCGAGACGAAGACAGAGAAAGGGGGAGGGGCTTCGTACGACAGGATGATGGAGGGTCCGGCTGGCGTCAGCCGTGTCGGAGCGACAGAGTGGTGGTGCCACGACTGGTTGAATTGATGGCGTGGAGGTGATGGTGCTTAACGCATCAAGGGTGAGGACTGGGTGTGTTGCTAGGACACGGCTGGTGTGTTGCTAGGAGACGGCTGGTGTGCGTACCTTTCTCTGGCGGGCGGCTGGACAGGGCTGAGAAGGTGAGGTACATGACGTAGCAGCTGATGATGGAGGCCTGCAGCAGGCCTGAGCGAGGCTGCTCTGCAGACACAGACAGCAGAGAGGATCAGATTCACGCTGCACAACCCACAACAAGGAGGTAGCAGTGACGTGTATGGACAAAGGTGCTTGTGAACAGTGTTTGAACATAGTCCTGCCTGCTGTCTAGAGTGTGGAGTGACAATAATCATTATCTCTGTCAGAGCTGGCTCAAACCCACATATGCTGACTTAGGCTGGGAGAAAGTGTCTTATTTCCTACTAAGTATTAGATTAGGGACACGTGCTGAGTACAGTCATGTTAGTGTGTGGGTGTGAGTGACTGTGTGTGTGCGCGTTTTAGCATGTGTCTACGTGTTTCAGCCTGTGTGTGTGTGTGTTTTAGCATGTGTCTATGTGTTTCAGCCTGTGTGTGTGTGTGTTCTTGTGCGTGTCTCAGGGACTCACTCTGTTGCACGCAGGGCGTGACGGCGATGAAGGACATGATGCCACACAGGGCCAGGTTGGTCCAGAGAAGGCCCTTGTTGAAGTGGCAGGCGATGGGATGGGTGTAGTACTTGTACATGAAGGTGAAGGCCATGGTGGCGATGGTGTAGAAGAAGAGTGTGGCACACAGCACAGCCAAGTACCAGCGCTTGTTCTCTGCTGCTCCTGTCAACCTGAGGGACCAACACATCCCTTAGTATTAACATTAACTTTAACATTAAAGACACAGCCTGTCTCTCCCTTCTCTACCAAACACAGCCTGTCTCTCCCTTCTCTACCAAACACAGCCTGTCTCTACCTTCTCTACCAAACACAGCCTGTCTCTCCCTTCTCTACCAAACACAGTCTGTCTCTCCCTTCTCTACCAAACACAGCCTGTCTCTCCCTTCTCTACCAAACACAGCCTGTCTCTACCGTCTCTACCAAACACAGCCTGTCTCTCCCTTCTCTACCAAACACAGCCTGTCTCTACCTTCTCTACCAAACACAGTCTGTCTCTCCCTTCTCTACCAAACACAGTCTGTCTCTCCCTTCTCTACCAAACACAGCCTGTCTCTACCTTCTCTACCAAACACAGTCTGTCTCTACCTTCTCTACCAAACACAGTCTGTCTCTCCCTTCTCTACCAAACACAGCCTGTCTCTACCTTCTCTACCAAACACAGTCTGTCTCTCCCTTCTCTACCAAACACAGCCTGTCTCTCCCTTCTCTACCAAACACAGTCTGTCTCTCCCTTCTCTACCAAACACAGCCTGTCTCTCCCTTCTCTACCAAACACAGCCTGTCTCTCCTTTCTCTACCAAACACAGCCTGTCTATCCCTTCTCTACCAAACACAGCCTGTCTCTCCTTTCTCTACAAAACACAGCCTGTCTCTCCTTTCTCTACCAAACACAGCCTGTCTCTCCCTTCTCTACCAAACACAGCCTGTCTCTCCTTTCTCTACCAAACACAGCCTGTCTCTCACTTCTCTACCAAACACAGCCTGTCTCTCCCTTCTCTACCTAACACAGTCTTCCTCCCTTCTCTACCAAACACAGCCTGTCTCTCCCTTCTCTACCAAACACAACCTTCCCCCCTTGAAACACCTAACAGCCTGTGCCAAAGACAGAGATAAACGTTCAGCTATAAGAGACTGGTGCAGGATTAGGAGGATTATACACACTGAGGTGGAATGAGAACACCTCCATAGCAACAAGGCTTCTTGGTTTTGTTGCTACGTCCAGACTGAGTTCAGCTGGTGCTGGTGGGTTCAACTGGGCAGACAGAACGTTCAGAAGGAGGTTCAGAATAACATCTGGTAACAAGCTGGCTGTCAGAGGACGAGCACGGACGATGGAGTGAGAGGAAGATGGAAAGCAAGAAGGAAAGAGAACTCTCATGACAACGATAGAGAGCGGGTGAAAGGACGAAAATGTGGGAAAAGAAAGGTTGAATTAGGGAACATCAGAGAAGAAGAAGGAGTAGAAAGAGAGATGGGCAGAATGAAAGAGATTGAGAGAAGGATAGATCGATCAGGTGCACAGAGGCATGGTTGTAGGGGCCAGATGTCACAGTAAAACCAACTCTGATTTACAGTACACAGTTTTTCTAGGAATGGGTGGACTTGCAGAGAGAGATGGAACCAGAGATGCGGTCCTCCATATGTAGGCTAGTCTGGTGGCAAGGGCATGAACACTTGAATCTGGCGCGTCAGTAAATATCCAATTAACGCAACTAATCTACTAGTTAACTCTAGCCCTCATAATCACCTACACCGGTAAACTTTCCCAGCACCCCTTCCTCCCCCTCCTCACCAGTTCTTGTTCCAGGTGTGGGCGAATGCTGTGATGAGGATGAGTTGGATGAGGATGAAGGCAAATCCTCCCACCACACCTACGTAATGCCAGGCTGGGTGGAAGACAGACGTCAGAATATAGACCCAGAGTGAGACAAAGGGACAGGGACGAAGAGAGAGCGAGGCAAATAAGAGGAAGAAAGAGAGAGAGAGAGAGTGGGAGGGAAAAGTCAGACACATAAACAGATAAACACAGAGCCAAACATGCATCCATCATTTCTCAGTGCATGAGATGTACACCATCAAGGATCAGAGGGCTCTTGTACCACAGTAGATTAACTGCTGCCCAAACAAACAAACAAACAAACTGCAAATTCCACCACAGACAGATTTATGTACTACTGAACAGGAGGACACTGAGTGGCCATCTTTGAGTGTACAGCACCCCCTAGAGGTATCCCTGAAGAGGTGCACTAACAGCACAGAGCACTTTGCCAGATGGACTAACACAGGAATGTCCAATCCTGGTCCTCCAGAGCCCCTGTCCTGACAGTTTTAGATGTTTCCCTGCTCCAGCACATCTGACTAATGAATGATCACTATCAGGCTTCCACAGAGCTTGATAACGACCCCATTCATTCAAATCAGGTGTGCTGGAGCAGGGCTGGGCTCTCGAGGACCAGGATTGGACACCCCTGGACTAACAGATATGGCTTGAGGTTTAACTACAGAAAACAGAATCCCAATTTGACTCACCATGCAGGAAGGATTCAGTTGGGATGAAGAAGGCAGCAGTGCACATGCCCAGAAGTGTGATGAACTTCAGAAACCAGAACCTGCATTGGGACACAAAGAAGTAATCGTGTTGACATGACAACCAGAAACAGGCATGGTGGGTTGAGCGGACAGCCAACGGGGATCGCAGGTCTGGGGATCGGTGTGTGTGACCTCAGTTAGGGGTCACGACTCGTTGGCTGGGCCTGGTAAGAGCCTTAAGGGCAGATTGATGACAGTGAAGTCTGTCCTCCAAAGCCTAATCCACCCTACGTCACACCGCTATCAACACTGCAGTGATGGAAAGTGTCTGAGAACACTGAGGCAATGAGTGTCAATGAGAACAACCAACGGCAAAGAGATTAAGGACCAAAATAGATGTGGTTTAAGCGATTTAAATTGTTCTCTCGCTTGAGCTATTAATTGGACCGTCAATCCCAGTCAATAAACACGGGCTGCATTAACAGGAATATTGGTTAAGAGAGATAGGCCGTCTGGCTCGCTGACCCATTATGGATGAGAGCTCTGAAGTCTTGGCTGGACTTGACGTCGATCAGGAACAGCGCCATCATCAGGTAGAAGCAGGCAGTGCCGAAGCAGACCCTGTAGACGGCAGAGTATCCCACCAACATCTCACAGTGGCCTCCTCCGTGAGCCTGGTCACACACCATGTTGAAGAAAGGCACCTGACACACACACACACTCCGCCGTTAGCCGCATGTGTGTGCGCTTATGATCTAACAGGTGGAAACTTGTAGATCTCACTGAGTATTTCTTAGGATCAAAAACAATGTCCAGATTAGCCTCGATGCGTGCATCCTGGCAACAAGGATTAACTTGACTTTTATTGAATGTGACTTTAGTACAACAGGAATCTTGCTGGTGCATCACAGGTGGATTTAGACGATAAAGAGTGACAAGCTGATGGAGATAGTCAGAGAACTCACAAAAACAACTGAGAAGTCCTTCTCTGTTCCTCTCCACACTGGGCAGAGGTTTTGTTCTTTAGAAGCAGCAGCTGAGTACCTTAACACCAGCAGCTGATGTATTATAATAACACACCTTTTCACCTTGCTCAAGTCTGTGTGAAAGCCCTGGTGTCTCTCCTGTGTGTGTGTGTGTGTGTGTGTGTGTGTGTGTGTGTGTGTGTGTGCGTGCGTGCGTGCGTGTGTGTGTGTGTGTGTGTGAGAGTGGGAACGTGTGTGAGCCTGTGTGCCTGCACAGTCCATCAAGCTGTCCCTCCTGTGTGTGACCCTGTGGGCGTAGGATTGACTTTGATATCTTTCTCTATCTATCTTTCACACTTTTCACAATAAAAGCTCCAAAGAGGCTGGGACTCACGTTCTCCCGGACGGCCTCGGACACGGTGCGAGACAGCATGAGGCAGGAGATGGCGCAGGCCATGATGTGGAAGAGGGTGTACATGACCCGCGTGCTCAGCGACGACTTGACAGGCGGGCAGAAGGAGCAACACAGGGAGCAGGGGGCGGGGCCACAGCAGCAACACACCTGAGGACAAAAGGAGCACAGAGGAAGGATGAAGCCCAGGTGTGTGGGGCTGAACAGCAGCCCTGATGTAGGGCTGAGCAGGGCAGGATGAACTGGGAAGATGTGTGCATACCTTAAATAACAGGGAAAAGTTGCGCAAGAGTAGTTCTGTGTCTTATGAGTAGCACGAGAGAGTGATATCTGACCCCCATAACTCCCCTGGAAATAATGAATGAAACAGCAGAGAAACAGGTGTCCTTTTAGCCTGTCTCAGACAGCCTACATCTGGATGTGTGTCTGCTGCGGGGGTGTGTTATTAGGATGGCAGAGGGGGGTAAATGGGGATTGGTGGAGTGAGGGGATTAATCCTCCTGACCCAAAGGCATCTGGGCTGGTTCCGATTCTACTGAATCATGGTTACAGTGGACTGGGGCCAATCGCCTCTTATCCCAGGGAAAACCAGGACAGCGATCAAAACCCAGGCTAAAGCTGGAGGGCCATTTTATCTGAGGGGAAGGAGAAAACTCCCCAGATTACACTGAGTCTCCCCTCTGTAGCACTCTGCTTTATGACTGCTGCTAGTCTGGTTCACTGACACAATTTCACAGGAATTATTAGACCATGTGTCGATGATAATCCAGTGACGTACTCAGGAGAATCCTCTAGGCCTCTACACATATTTATGGTAAAGAGCTTCAAAATCATTTCAGAAAATCATACCCATGAGCCAAAACGCACCAGACTTTAGTGAATATAATATCTGAGACTGGCATCACAAAACCTTCCCCCCTGCCCCACAGTAGTAAATATCTATGTGTAGTACTATTATTTTGATGTTACTCTCCAAACATTATACAACATGAGCGTACAGATTTTTTTCTCTGGCCATTCTCAGTTGATCTGTGAGCCACACCAACAGCAGGATATCTGTATTCTTGCTCTACTTTAGACGGTACGTCCTGCTAATGAGAGGCTGATGATTGAAGGCTATCGGACAGCATGTCAGGGTGAATTCAAACTATAAACTCTTGTGATACTCTTCATACAACCATGATGACTGGCCTTCAGGTGGATGTGGAGACACAATCGATGAATTAACATTTACATTTAGTCATTTAGCAGATGCTCGTATCCAGAGCGACTTACAGCAAGTACAGGGACATTCCCTCTGGGTCAAGTTTGTCATGAGGTCATGTTGACACAGCCGGGGTTCAAATCGGGGACCTTCTGATTACTGACCTGACACCCTAACCGACTGCGCCACATGACTTGACCCTAGATTGAAGATTGAACTCCAGTCACAACAGGTGTTACCTGCTGTGTTCAATCTGTACTGCCCCTCATACAGAGACATGAGCATTTCATTTACAACACTACGTCAACAAGGACAATTATCTAACAATAACACCCATGAACATACAAGAATAATACAGACAGTGTTACTGCAGAATTTCATGATGTCACATGAGAGAATGTTAGATTAGATTAGATTCAACTTTAATGTCATTACACAGGAACAAGTACAGGGTAACGAAATACAGTTAGCATCCAAGTTACCGAGGTAACTTAAAAAGACACAACAGTCCTTTCATCACTAAAAGCTTATCAGTATGACAGTCTGAATACAAGGTTCCCTCAGACCTAAACCCTGGTTTTCCAGTTCCTACAAGTCTCACCTGGTAAGCCACCATGTTGAGGAAGTAGTTGTAGACACCATTTGGTTGCATCCCCTGACTGGTCGACATTATGAATCTCTTTCTGGTTTTGTCTGGTTCTCAAGTCTTTTTCAGGGTTTTTTCTCCAGAAGCTTCCAGAACAGACAGGCTTCACTTGGTATCAATGCTCCTGTAAAGAGGGCATCTCCAACGTCTCTGAGGGAAACAATCTAACATTGAAAAACGTCATCCAACGCTTTAGTTTATAAAACAGAATCCTTACTGCAAGGAAACAAAAGAGCTGTGAGCAACCTAATGTCCCAGAGCCAAAGGCTTGGCCTGGTGAACTGCCTCGTCTTTTCTTCTTTCGGCTGGATTACTTAACGTAGCACAAGTTCAGCTAACTCCCTGCTGGGTCGAAAACTCCCCACCAATCTCAATCCAACGGCTTCAATCCCAGTCGACAAGTCTCTCGTTTCAGCAGAACTCCTAAGGAGACGTTCTTGGGGGTTCCTTGTCCATAACCTGTGTACTTTGGCTCTGCATCAGTGCTGGGTGCTGCCAGGAGAATGGCAGAGGGCTGGTGGTGAATGCCCAGTGGCCCTCCCCCTCCTCCCTCCCTCCCTTCCTCCCTCCCTCCCTTGCTCTACCCGGTCAGATTATGGAGGGCCAGTGAGGGGGGAGGACGGGGAGAGAGGAGGACAGGGGAGGAGGAGGAGGGGGGGGGGTGGGACCATGTGTCGGTCCCATCTGTCCCTCCCTTCCCCCAGGGTCCTCACTCTACTGCACCAGTTAGACCCCCTAGAATACATACCCATGCATACAGACTCTCACCCCCTTACACCCCCCCCCCCCTCCACACACACACACACACACATACCCTGTGGTACGATGGGATTAGGCCACACTCTGCTAATCATGTAGGTGAGAATAATAGAATTACCAGAAAATGCTAAATAAATGTTGGGGTTGAGGATGATGTGATCCTGATTACTCAGAGCCACTTGATGCACCTCAGCCAATGGTGAATGTCCCGTCCTGGAACCAGGCCACATCTATAATCCTATCATTACACTGCGACCTAGAAACATTCAAGTGGGTCGGACACACGGACATCCAGTGACTCAGGAATTCAGAGAACTCAACAGACAAATGTACACTTTGACCTGGTCGTATGATGGATAACAATTAGAAATGGATATTTTGTATTTTGTTTATTGTTCTATGAACAACAGCAACAAGTATAGTCTTTGAACAACAGATGCACGTTATCAAATCGTCAGTTGTTCTCCATAGGGCCAATGTGTTTGCTGCATACAGGTAAACACCTAATATGTCTGCTCAGTCTAGGGTTCATCTCCTCTGCATGACACTCTAGCAGGCAGCTCTGCTCTGGCCAGTGAGCACACAACGATTGAGCCAGATTATATTTGGGTCAGTGTAGAGCGGTGGTGCGTCAGGATAATCCCAGAGTTGCTCCATCCTCATCTCTGGTTGAGGTGACCTTCAGTCCCACTCCCCCGCTGCAGTCTGCCTAACCCAGACTGGTCTGCACATGGGATCACCACATCACCCCTCCCCGCCCTCCCCTCTGCACCAGCCTTCACACCCAAATAGTCCCTGTCTAATCACGTGTCCACAACTTCCTCCCATCTCCCTCTCCACCATCCAGATAAATAACACATGAAATAACATGAGACCCAGAGGAATCCCATCACCACACAGTAAACAGTCTGACAGACAGAGAACCCATGGGACATGAAACAATTACATTTAGCAAACATCTCTTTCATCTACTAACACTCGTACTGTACTTTAGAGGAAACACCAATACATTTGTGCGGAAAGTCTTTAGTCTCATAATGGAGCACTGATTACACCACCCACTAGTGTTTTCCCAGCTTTAAGTGAAAGCTTTGAGTAACACAGGAAAGTCACCTGGGAAGTCATAGATAAGAGGCTTGAGTAACACTAACCCAGAGAAGGAGTCTTGTTCCAGCCTGGGTGGATGGGCCGAGGGGGGGGCCGGGGGGGGGGGGGGGGGGGGGGGGTACCTAACAAAGCCCTTAGAGTAGCAACAAGTTTGTAGGATCACGGCTAAAAATACCGACACCTAGAGAGACGATCCCTCTGTACCTGCAGCCACACAAAGCAGTGATGCTCTCAGTGTCTGAGGGTCGCAGGTTCATGGAGTTGGTCTCCAGTAACAGATCACAATCACGTGGGGATGGATGTGCTTACTGTATATTGCTACATTAAACATATGCCAGGTCACACTGGGATATCAATAATTGTGATCAGGCCTGGAATCAATGTGACACTCTGTAACTGATTTTCCATCCTAGCTGGTGGTCACATAATCATAGTTGTGTCCTTCTACTGAAGGGCAGTCAATCAATACTGTGTGTCCAGTACAGTCCTGTAGTGCCATTAGATTATGATACACTGCTAAAGAAGCTTGATTTAGATTGTGATGTAATACACCTTTTGTATAACATCTGAAATTATAATCGGTCTGCTGACCTTCTTACACTTCATCAGCCTCTATATAGATTCATATCTATGGGGAGAGTGTCTCCTCTGATGCTGCACTCAGGTTATGGAATGTGCTTCCTGTTGCTGTTAGAGCTGCTCTCACTCTAGCCAGTTTCAAGAAGCTGTAAAAACGAATCTTCTTAAAATTGCTTTAATGGATTGTCAGTAATATTCCATTGTGTTGTATTGTAATGCTCTTATGATTAATTTATTTTTTATATTTATTTTATATTTCCTTTTTCTTCGCATTGCATTTATTGTAGTTTTTGTATTATATTTGTCCGTAGCGCTTTGGGTTATAGAAAAGCAAATTATAAACCAAACATTTTATTGTTATCAAAAGGTTGTGCTAATATCTATTTTGGATCGATCGTGCATAAACTACCATTAAAAAAAGCAGAAAATCTGACATCATCAACCAGCCCCCTGTTTCATAACAGCGTATGAAATGTTCCCGCTTGTGTTTCAGTTCCACCTTTAACTTCATGCCAAATTGAACTGCACAAGAGTCAGAATGACTACTGTCATGACAGGAAGTGTTCCTTCCGTTTAAAACCTTTAATCTCCTGGTAACGTAATCACTCTGCAGTGAACCTTTCCAAACCAATTAGTCTGTCTAATAAACAGATCGTCCTTGCAGAGGTCCAGCCCACCACTCTCCCCTCGCCTCGTGAGACTCTACCCAGCATTCCTGGGGGCCCCTCTCACTCTCATATTATTGTTGTGGCCTGGTGGGAGAGGAACCTCTGCCAAACCAGGCACACAAAAGCAAATTAGAGAATGCAAATTGACGCTTGAGTGAAAGTATTCAATCTATGGTTTCAATAGGCTTGTGTGTTAAGGGTTTGGATCAAGTTCAAGCACGTTTGAGGGAAAACATTGAGAAATAAACTCATTCAGGGTGCAAAAAAATCATATTTGTTGGTTTGGTTTCATTGTTTGACCAATACATTGCAATACATTGCAGTTACTAACTGACTGACCTAAGAGGTTTGACAATGATCCATAGATGCATCACACAGGGTAGGACATTCCCATGGCAACACAATTTCTCTATTCATCTACAGTGACGTGACTCTCTCTTTCAGAGCAAGCAGGAGCACATTTTCATTCTTACGCTCTCTAGGATTAAACTGAGACAAGATGATGTCAAACGTGCAAACTATTTACGTGTAAAATATTTTTCTAGAACAATTCCAGACATATTGAAAGATTAGAAGATCATTAAAACCTTAATTTTAAAACTCATAATACAATATGAAAACTAATTGTTTCCCCATTCACCTTACCCACTACTGTGCCCATGCTCTGTTGTGATTCGTTTATCCTCACCTGTGCCAAAAGACAGCGTAGCGACATCACTTCCTTCACAGGTGCAAGAAACAGATCCAGGTCCAATATCTCACCAATCAGTCAATCATACAGCAGAATAAAGAGGTTTGTATCAGGGTGGCATTGTTTTACAGGCCCCATGAAACAGCATTCCTTCAGGCGCTAACAACATACATGTCCTCCAGCTGGCATGTATGATGCCTGTAGCCTCTGGCTTGGTCCACATAGAGAGAGACAAGGAGAGCTGAGTTCAGATGTGATCCCTGGAAGAAAGATTTTACTCGTCTTAAGCTGATTATGCTGGTCAGGGGCCATTGCGTACAGGTGGGGAAGGGGGACATGGGGTTGTGTGTGTGTGTGTGTGTGTGTGTGTGTGTGTGTGTGTGTGTGTGTGTGTGTGTGTGTGTGTGTGTGTGTGTGTGTGTGTGTGTGTGTGTGTGTGTGTGTGATAGTGGATGGTTGGAGTAATTAGTCACGTTTAATATTTTATTAGAATACTGGTTTTAGATGGGCACAACTTTAAATGGATAGTTTTGGGATCCTTGATCTCATTGTACTGGTCATAATTGTCCAGGGGAATAACTACCACTCACTTATTCTCATTGTTGGTCCTGACCAATATAAAAAAATGACAATTGGTGACCTTGTTTCCTTCACTGGGCTTCTGCATTCTTCTAGAATCTGGATACTTTTAGTCTTCAACTGAGTTGGGTAAAGACAGTGTCTGTGAGGGAACAACTTCATGGAAATAAAGGTTTCCAAGAAGCCAGACACTCAGTGTAGAATTACATCTAAGTGCAGCTCTACGCACTTTGTCTACAAACAGTAAACTACATAAAAAGTGAAAAGGTTCCCACTTTAGATTAACCCTGACAGTAGAGGGAGCCAATGAGGTTGAAGAAGTCACTTGTGCAACCTAATAATCTGTCCTCTGCTTATGTGACCGAATCTCGGCTTCAGTTCCGGTTCTTTTTGTTCCGGCCTCTACAGACTCAGACATGGCGGCCGAAGGAGATGTGGATCTGGACCTGGAAGCGGAGGAGAACTGCACTGGGAAACCAGCAGAGAAGCCGAGGAAACATGATAGTGGGGCCGCAGATCTGGAGAGGGTCACCGACTATGCGGAGGAAAAGGAAATATCCAGCTCAGATTTAGAAACGGTGAGTCAGACTAACCACGAGGGGCCACAGTGTTGATGACTATGCTAAGCTAACGAGCTAACAACCAGCTTTGGCTAAACAGTTAAGTCATATTAATAGAGAAATATCTAACTAAAGTAGCTTAATGGTAAACTGACTGCCTTTAAAACCCAAAAATTTAAGTCGTAAGTGAAACTGAAACTGTATTGTTACTGTAACTTATGTAGTCAGGTGGCTCCGTGGTTAAGGTGTTGGGTTCATGATGGGAAGGTTGATTCCTGGCTGTGCCAACATGATGTTGTGTACTGGGGCAACTGGGACACTTCACCCTACTGGCCTCAGGGGGGAATGTCCCTGTACTGTTACTGAACTGTAACCGGTATTATAATGCCCATGATGGATAACATGATGATGTGACTGTTTTCTAGGCCATGTCTGTAATTGGAGACAGGAGATCTCGGGAGCAGAAAGCTAAACAAGAGAGGTTAGTCCCAATATCACCTTACAATGTTATAACAATCACTACATTATAACTATTGTTATGGTAACACGATCTTAAGCATGTACTGTGTTTGTTTAATAGAGAAAAGGAGCTGGCCAAAGTCACCATCAAGAGAGAGGACGTAGAGCTCATTGTAAGTATGGAAGTCTGTGATTCCTGCTGTAACACATGATTGACATGTTTTAATTGATAGCTACAATTGAATGCATTTGATTTGTGGGCTAGTGACTTAAGATTCCCCTGTTCTGCATCATGACATATCTTGGTTGGTTGCTTGTGCATCCACAGATGGGGGAGATGGAGATTTCCAGGGGCGTGGCAGAGCGCAGTCTGAGGGAACACATGGGCAACGTAGTGGAAGCCTTGATCGCGCTGACAAACTGAACTGTCTGCTTGACTGGACGTTTTTCCTCCAAGAAGCAGCTGTTACACACTGGACTGCTTCTTAAGAGCATACTGACAGTCAGTCATTCTCCCTGGCTCTTCTTTGGATCAGTTGTCATTTTCTCAAAGTCTTTTTTGTTTATATACTTAAAAGGATGCTTTAAAGTCAGTTCATTTCGTTCAAGTATTTCATTACCAATCGTTTATTCAAATCAATTGCCACAGTTCTTCCTCATTGATAAAGTAATAAAACAACTGATAGAAGTTAGTCTTTTATTCACAAAGAATAACCAAGACATTGAATCACATACTGTACCAAGAGGCAAAGAATACCAGTTAGTGCAGGAATAAAAACAAATTATACATTTGGAAAGATACTCGCCACAACTTAAATGTACAAAGTTACATATAAAAAAAAGTAGCAACCTATGGTGAACAGCTAAATATGGTTGTGTTGGATCTCAATACCAGTGTAAGAGAAAATTGTGGGAAAATGGGGAATGAGTTTTGCTGGATTAAGCATCAGTTGTGAATGGGCGAAAGTCCTGGTTTCAGATTTCAGTCCATAATTGAATCTGCAAGATGTGGTTGTTATCCTCCTCGGCCTAGAGGCTTAGGTCTTCCTCTTGTTAACTGTGGGCCGGTCAAACACATCTCTGACTCCAGCTGCCTTCTGCTTGAAGAACTTGCTGTTCTGGGCACTTTCCTGCGCCCAGGCTGAGTCGAATGATGTGGTGTCCTGGTCCACCAGGTGAGTGTACTTAGTGCGACCGGAACGACCAAAGTTCTTGACCTTGGACATGAAAGAAACAGGTTAACTCAAATATGTAGACACTGGATCTGAGGAATACATCCAAACACCACTAATCAGTGTAAAAACAACAGTATGGTTTGAGGAAGTCGAGCTAACCTGCATGACTTTCGGCAAAATAGTTTTGTTGAAATGGTCTTCCAAAGTAGGAGCACTAAAGTCTCTCTTAAACACCTCTTGTTCGCCATCCTGTGAAGGAACAAACACAATTTCAGGCACAACAAGCGTGAGGGGAGACAAGTGTGTGTCCATGTCTGCCGTCCAGCCATGTGTTGAAGTGGGTGTCATTAACTGCTCACCATGAAGAAGGCTCCTCTGTGGTAGTACTTCTGCAGGAACTTGTATTTGCCTTTAGAGGCTTTGTTGGTGATGACTTTACCGTTGTTGCGAAGCTCAGCCCTGCGTTCTTCCTCCGTGAGGCTGTGGAAACGCTCGATCTCTGACTTCTCTTTCTCCATCCTGGAAAAGAAGCACAGGCAACAGCTGTTGATTCTAACGGCAGAACACAGCATGCAGCAAAGCATCTCCCAAGAGATCTCCAGAGCAACAGTCACATTAGAACGCATCACATTTATCACTACTTACGCTTCGCGAGCTTCTCTGTCTCTCTTGATGCGTTTCAGCTCTCGGACCTTCCACGCCTCGTACTCCTCCTCCTCGTTCTCGCCGTCCGTGTCCAGCGCATCGAGGGCGGCCAGAGTTCGGCGGTTCTCCTCGAACTCCTTCTTGGCCTCCTCCTCCACGATCTTCAGGGTGTAGCGCCGCCTCTCCTCCACCTGCTTCTTGGCCTCGGCCTCCAGCTCCTTCTGCTTCACTTCCTCCGCCTCTCGCTCGGCCACTGTCACTCTGTCCTTCCTGAATCACAAACAAACACAGTTTGAGATGAACATAGTCCTATAGTGTTTTGGTGCAGTGGGTTGGGGACCACTGTCCTAAATGACTAAATGTAAATATTTTTGTGGGCGTGAACCAAAGTTCCGTACTTGCGAATGAAGACAGGTTTGAGCCGTGGCTCCGCCTCATCCTCGCTGTCCGTGTACTCTTCATACTCTGACTCGGACTCGGGTTCGTCCCCTGACTTTCCTTCCTCCTCCACCTCCATTATCTCCATATCTTCGATCTTTCGTTCCTGAGCTCTCTGGCGCATCATCATTCGCCGTCTCTCGATTTCCTAAGCAGAAGAAACAAGGACATTAACTATGAAGAAAACACATTCATCCAGTAAGGGTGAAGGGATGGGTAGGTGTTAGAGACAGGATTAGTTACTAAGTAATAAAGTAAAGTAAGTCAAATGTAACACTTGTTACTGACCTCGTCGTCTACTTCTTCCTCTTCCTCCTCTTCTTCCTCACTGCTCTCTTCACGCTCGGGGTGCCAGGTTCCTTCATCTGAGTCCTCACTGCTCTCTGCTATGAGCTCAGGCTCTGCTATCTGTCTGTGTCTGGCCAGCCTGAGAGAGAGGAGGGAAATAGTCATCATGGAATGATTTGCTGTTCATTTCTAGATCTTTTGTCAGCAACCAAGCAGAGATGCATTAGCAAAACCAACACAATCATTCATAGATCTCCAGCTGGATATATTTCTGTCTAATACCTCTCCTCCACATCTTCAGAGACGCGATTGAGCAGACGTTTGAGACGAGGGTCCGATACTTCCTCTTCCTCCATCTCCATCTCTGGCTCCGCATCTTTACCCTTCTTCACAAACTGGAAGTCCTCTTCCTCCTCATCAGATGACTCCATTGGAGCATAGTCTGGACGCTTACCGGAAACATACCTCTTCACCTTCACCTTTTCCATAGAAATCTCACCTGTCAGACAGAAGAATGACCAGAGGGTTACTTAGCTGCTTCACATACTAACTCTGCCATTTAAGATAAACCTTTATTTGTCCTCCAGGGGGGGAAATCATAGACATGGGGGGGAAATTGCATCTGGCTGTGATGGGGAATCACTGATCCCAGCAACACGACATACATGGTCCTAAATCTATCATGATAGTAATCAACAGTATGTTTGCAGGTTATTTATTGGTCAAGTTAGAGGTCTACAGTTGTAACATTTCTAACTTTGTGTTGATACCATTTCTGTAGCTATCAAGCTAGCTAATGTAAATAAGCTCAGTAATAATCTAACCTTTCTCATTTCTTATCGGCACAGCTCCAGCGGTGGACTGGATTGGAGGCAGCTTCATGTTGAGAGCGTCCCGTCCAGCCATGATTAACAAGTTAACAAAGTCAACCAAAGATATAAAAATCAAGTTAGTTTCTACTGGATAGATAACGAAAATAAATCCCTCCTGCGACAAGACCGGAAACACACACCAGGTTTTAGAGGAAACCGGATGTAGGTTTATTCCCACCAGAAAAGTGGTTATTTTTATTGGTTCCTTCTCAACTGCAACACGAACGATGATGAATGAACATTATTTTAAGATTACATTATAAAAAAAGAGAAACAGAAAAACACAGTACCCATAAAAATATATATTAAAACAACAAAGGCACACTACATTTTGAAAATAAGAAATAACTTATTTGCTAATGTGAGTGAACATCAGCACTGTGAATACCATTTCATTATTCTTTATTTCTTGGAAACATTGCATCACTGAGATAATAGTGCATCATAAACCTTTCTTTTAAGATACATTCCTAAGATTGTTTTTATAATTCAACATAGCCAAGCTCAATATAGGAATTCATGTCCTGTGGAAACTTGATCCATTAAATAGAAAACACAAAAGAAATGAAGCTATACCACAGAACAGATTGCATTAGTGTTTCTCCAGAACACCTCCACAACACTCCTAAGGACATTTCAAAGCTTAACCCCCCTCTTCTTGAAGAGCTCCTCCAGTTTCCCTTCCAGAGTGGTGTTGGTGCCCTTCAGTCCTCTGATCACCTCAGCTGCCCAAACAAAGTAGTCCTGAACCCTCTCTGCTGTCCAGCCTATCAACGACAAACAAGACAGAATTATCAATACAGTGTGAAGAGAGAGAGAGGGAGAGAGGGGGAGAGAGAGAGGGAGAGAGAGAGACAGAGAGAGAGAGACTATACCTGTGGGTGTACAGCGGTTGAGGTCTCTCAGGTTGTATAGTTTGTCAGCCAGTTTGACCAGTTTGGCCTGCTGGCTGCAGTGGGGTGCATGTTCCACCTGCTGACGCTTCCTCTCCTGCTTGGGCAGGGTCTTATCATCAGTCACTTCCTGAACAATCCTTGCCACAGTCTGGCCAAACACGGCCTCCAGCTCTGCTATGCTGGTGTCTGTGTCCTCCACTGTGTCATGGAGCAACGCTGCCTGAAAAGATCATTAACAGCTGATTAGGACTGAAATACCACCTCCACCTATAGTCTGTATTTTAGAAGTTGACTGTGTCTATAAACCTATTTGATGTGACAAGATTTGCCATAGTGAAGAAGAAAACTAACTTGAAGGACTTCAATATCTGTGATTCCACCTTCATGACTTAGAATTCTTGCCACTCCTGTAAAAATAACTGATGTTATTATAATTTATAATATCAAGATCTGGCCAGTTTAATAGACTATGATGGGACTCAGGCATCAGCCTATAATGAATCTCAAACCCTCTCATACTGCACCTATTGGGTGATTTATGTAAGGAGTTGCCTCTGGATCTTTTCGTCGTTGATTACGATGTTTATCTGCCGCAAACTTGACAGTCTCCAACAAAACAATCGCATCTGAACTCATTTTTCTACCCAGTTTAACAAATGAAGAGTTAAAACCTTTTAATGTGGATGTAACCTTAAACATGCACCGTTAATGTTGTCCGAAGTGAAACAAACAGCTTTGAAACGTTCCATACGGAAGCAAGGTAGAAAACCTTTGAAGCTTTGATCATAGTTATGTCATTTACCTTCGTTGTTTTTTCCAATATAAATAGCTCTATGATGTTAATTATTATTGTTGTGAGTTAGTATATTAGTGTCAATGTGACACATTAGTGTCAATGTGTGTCGCAACAGTTCCAATACGATATGTTGATCAGCTGAGCTGTCAGTGTTATCTTCATGATGTTACTCTTAACCCTAGTTAAACTCTCCATTCAAATGTATTGCGTTTATTTTTTATTGTGCAGTTAAGGCTTCATTCCAGCAATTCTACTGTCACAATAATATTTGCAGCTTGCAAAGCCAACGTTTTCTAACTTGTAGTACCTTTTGATTTCAGGGAGGGTGTTGGCTTTGTAATATTGAATAAGGTGCATCGGTCCTCCTCCCCCCATCCATGCCATGGCTTACAGCTCCAGGAGAGATGCCCCTGAGCTCCCTGACTTCTCTATGCTCAAGATCCTGGCCAGGGATCAGCTGATCTACCTACTAGAGCAGGTTGGTCCTATCTTACCCTGTTGACCACATCAAAGCTGAAGTTTGTACCTATGTTATTTGTACTTCCATGTTATTCGTATCATTTGAATAATTTGTTTATATGTATCATATCTGTAGTGTATTTTACATTGTATTCATTTTTTTATTAGTATGCCACATATATGTTCTATGTTTGCTCATTTCTGCCACAGTGAATTCTATGTTTGTTAATCTTGCATAGCGAATAAACCCCATTCTGATTCTTAAGTCTGTCTTCTCTCACCTCACTGTTAAGGATGTCTCAATCTGGTTACTGTTGTCTGCACCATAATGATCAGCACTGCTGTCCTGGTTTAAAATGATGTTTTTCTCACAGCTTCCAGGAAAGAAGGACTTGTTTATTGAAGCAGATCTAATGAGTCCCCTTGATCGCATTGCTAATGTAACAACACTAAAGGTAAGCCTACTTATTGTGACCATGGGTCTGTGAATTTGAAATTCAAAATATGTTTATAATGTGAGTTTGTAAATATGTCATATTGGTGTCATCTTTCTGCTTATAGCAACACGAAGTCGACAAACTGTACAAAGTGGAATACAAACCGATTGTCAGCACCTCAGATCAGTACGTATCACATTGTAATTAAAGTTGAATCTAATCTAATCTAATCTAATGTTAAGCAATGCTGTGCTCCAGAATGTTATTGTAACACCATGGTCTGATCTTTGCAGGATATGCTTCCTCATACGTCCAAGGATACAATCTGTGAAATGGATATGTGGTGAGGACAGCTGTCACACAAGCAAAGACACTTTCACTGACAGTCTCTTGTCATTAAGTAGTTGATTAATTCATCTTATTTAATGAACGTAACAGATGTGGTCAATGCAGACAAGGCAGTTGAAAAATTCAGAAGATACAAGATCATATTTTGCCCACAGAAGGTAATGCTTATGCCTTATTGTGAGTCAGTAATATGCAACAAAATTAAGTTTAATAGTTATGTTATAAAAACCATTTATCCAAGTTTCTGTGTTTAGTTCTACTCATGTGAGGCACTGTTGGAGGAGCAGGGAATCTATGGTGGTGAGTCTTTAAGGAATTCAGTTTATTTGTCCTAATTGTGAATATTATGACAGTAATTCTTTCTTTTTTGTAATTCCCGCCTTTTCAGACGTGACCACAGATGAATGGTCTTTCTACCTCCTACCACTAGACGATGACATCATCAGTCTGGAGCTTCCGGAATTCTTCAGAGACAACTTCCTAGTGAGGACTGTGTAGATGGCTGTTGTAATTAAAACATGATAGACTTGGTTGACCACAAATATAATAGTCATTATACAGTGTATTTGACTTCCAATATAAACACCCAGCATGTTCACTTGTAGGATGGAGACCAGCGCTGGGTGAGAACAGCAGGCAGTGCCCTGAACCTTCTCCACACTCTCTATGGCCCCTTCTCCAAAGTCTATGGAATTGGGCGATGCTCCAAGGTAAGAATATAGCTCACACATAGATTGAGGTGCCAGTCTTTGGTTCAACTAAGTTGATTACAAAGGGAACATCGCTTTCTTCCCCCTCATTCAGATGGCTTATGAATCCTGGAGGGAGCAAGTAAAAGAGGCCGAGCAGAAAACTCACCAGGCAGAAATCGGAAATGTTTTTCTCATTGACAGAGGTAGGTAGAGTGGTTGCTTTGCAGTGTTACATCCTGTTCTACTAATGTCCTCTCATGGTTTCTGCCATTCTCTCTCTGCAGATGTGGACTTTGTCACTCCTCTGTGCTCCCAGGTTGTTTATGAAGGACTGGTGGATGACATATTCAGGATCAAATGTGGTAGGCAGTATGAATATTATTTAATCACTTCAATCAAGCTTTTCTATTTCATAGTTTGTTATGTTAGTATAGTATATTATACTCTCTTTGTTTTGTAGGATGTGTTGAGTTTGGTCCTGAGGTTACATCATCTGACAAGAGTATAAAAGTGATGCTGAATTCCCAAGACAAGGTTTGCTTTAAAGATAATCCCAGCATCTGATTGTATTATGAAGTCCACATCTCACATCAAACACTTCTTCGTGTTTCTCAGGTGTTCAGTGAAATCAGAAATGAGCATTTCTCCAACGTGTTCAGCTTTCTAAGTCAGAAGGCCAGGAACCTCCAGACTGCCTATGATGTACGTGTGTTTTAAGGGTAAAGTACATCCACATGGTATCATTCTGTAGACAGATGGATCTTTTAGATGTCTCTTCTGTTTTGTTCTGACAGAAACGCCAGGGGATGGACATAAAGCAGATGAAGACGTTCGTGTCGGAAGAGTTGAAAGGTTTAAAACAGGAACATCGACTCCTCAGCATGCGTGAGTTTGAGCCTTAAACCTCATGATTTATCAATATGACATTTAAGACCTGAGAGCTTTACCTGAGATTAATTACCTTTTTATATGACCTAAGGTTTGGATAATGTTGTTAGATGGTTTTGAGGGTCACTGGAAGATGATGGACATCATCATCTTGTTTTCTGAGAAATACATGATGTCTCCTTCAGATATTGGTGCCAGTGAATCGATGATGAAGAGGAAAACCAAGCAGGACTTTCAGGAGCTGCTGAAGACGGAACACTGTAAGATGGCAACAAAACACACAACATGTGTGCCATGTCCCATACAACTACAGTAGGTGCGGTTTCAGATGAATGACATAACATGGCTGTTTGTCCCTTTCAGCCTTGCTGGAGGGCTTTGAAATCCGTGAATGTATTTCCTTCATAGAGGAGCACATCAACAGACAGGTGAGTATGTCAGTAAGAGGATTCAGCCGTCTGACGTGAACTGAATTTCGTAACAGATATATTTGGATTAGTCTTTTCTCAATCACTGTTGTCGGTTCTTGAAGGTCTCCATGCTGGAAAGTCTGAGGCTACTGTGCTTGCTGTCTCTCACAGAAAATGGTGAGCCACCATATGCTGTACTATACTTTAAAAACTGGTCTTTGTAAAATACATGATTGTAATCCAGCTGCTTGTGTGATCCTACAGGGCTCCTTCCAAAAGATTACAGATCATTAAAAGCCCAGTTTTTACAGGTGGGCAAGTCTATGATCTGAGCCTGAAGGCTTATTTTCTCCACATTCTTCTATTGTCACAGCTCAGGCTCTACCTCCATCTATCTTGTTTCAGAGTTATGGTGTGGACCACCTCCTCACGTTCTCCAACCTGAGACAGATAGGATTACTGGTGGAACAGCAGCCAGGGGAGACCCTCACCGTCATGGAGAGTCGAGTAGGGAAACTAGTCAACGACAGAGCGGCCGGTGAGACAGGAAGTATCCGTTGCTCTGGAAACAGTCAGATTCTGTGATGATCACGAGGATATTTGGGATATTTTGTGTTTCTCTACAACAAAAAGAACAGTGTTGTTACCTACAGTCCAGTACAGTCCTCAGCCGTATAAAATAATCCTTAATTTGTCCCGCAGTAGGGAAATTGCAATTTGCAACAGAAGTAGGGTATAGCACAGTCCTCAGAGTAACTGTTTAAATTTAAAAATACAAAGTACAAGATACAAGGAATCCTATCAAATATGGAGATAAGGATCTAAGAGTTCAAAATAGCATCATAGTATATAAAGTAGGTCTAGCATGGTTACCTTATCGACTGACTGTTTTACAGGAAAACTTAGCGATGCCTTCTCATCCTTGGCAAAAAAGAGTCATTTCCGAGCCTTGAGTCGGAGGCTTAACCTGGTTAGTCCCCCAACCTCTGTTTTTATTCCTTCAACTTTTAAAACATGAATGGTCAAAAAGAAGGTTGACAGCACAGTTATATTAACGGTCTTCTCCCTCATTGTATCTAAGGTCCCTAAGACAGATGAGGAGTATAACCTGAGTGTTCCTCGTGACATGGCTTACATCTTCAGTGGAGCTTACGTCCCTCTGAGCTGCAAACTCATTGAACAGGTAGGTTATTCCAGTGTCCCATCATGGCATCCATCTTTGTCCTAATGTGATGCTCAGAGCCAGGAGTTCATCTTCTTCTTCTGTGTCTCATGAACAGGTGTTAGAGCGAGATGGCTGGACAGGGTTAGAAGAAGTCACCAGGATGCTGAATGGTCAAGAATTTGCTGTCTCAGGTGAGACATTAGGGCTCAGAATGCTAATATATTATGCATTGAGTCACCTTTATATCAGTGGGGATTTACTGTTAGTAAACTTTTCTTGAGTATTCAGGAACTAAAACCTGTTTCTTTCTAAGCAGGCAGCAATGGATCAAAGACGGATGCCCAGCGTATCATTCTGGTCATGTTCCTGGGAGGCTGCACATTCTCTGAGATCTCAGCTCTGCGCTTTTTAGGCAAAGAGAAAGGTCAACAATCATTTTAATAATAACACTATTCACCAATGATATTCTACACTATCCGTTTACTACATGCACACCTACTAATTAACATTCTATTATCTTTCAGGTTTAAAATTTATTGTAGTTACAACTGCCATAACAAATAGTGCCAGACTGCTGGAGGCTTTGTTGGACAACAGTGTGTGATTCATCACTCATTCCAAAGTGCTGCAGTTGGTTCTGGCAGGCAGCTCTAAGGACACCGCCCAGATAGACAAGGAGGCCACAGTTTTAGTTATCAAATGCTGACATTCCAGTGCACTCCATCAAGAAATGGTAAATACTGCAATACAGCAGTATTACACTGAACTGTATCCTGAAGAAATGTAAAATAAATATATACTGTCATTTTTAAAACTTGTGTTTGGTACATTGTGCTTGTTTGAATGAATAAATGAGGGTATTTGTTTTAAACAGGTTATTTCACGCCCATTTTATTATGAATTTTGCTTATCTACCCCGGGCTATCCCCCGGTGCACCTTGTTCAAATGATGTAATCATATTCATTTTATATATAAAGTCGATTTTTTTATTTATATATAAATATATTTAAATATATAAATAACATATCTGGATCATGTTAGAGTACAAAACAACTAATAACTTTAGAACAAAGTCAAATGTAGCTGTACTCACTTCACTTCCCACCCCGCACAGCCGACCGACCACTTACGCAGTGTACACCAAAACAAGCAGACCCAACAAGGTAAGCTCTGCCCAGAGCCAATCAGAGTCCAGACTGCGGTTTGATCTAGAGCCAATCAGAGTCCAGAATGCAGTTTGACGCGTATTTTGAATGAGACAGAAACGGATTAGATGAACTAGAAAAGCAGTGAAGTCACTGTTCAAGGGCTCTGAAAGCCGTCAAACTAGCCTGGTTAATAATAACATGTTGGATGTATGAATCGTTACAGGTCTTCAAGAGGACGAAAATAATAATACTGGAACGTCACGATGAGGAAGAGGTATTTTGAAATGTCTCGTTTGATGGAATGTCAGACGCTAAGCAACACGACAGCTTCTGTACAGTAACTGTCTCTAGTGCAGTCATAAGCTGCATGGTTACCTGCTTCTGTCTGTCTGCCTGCCTGCCTGTCTTTCTGTCTGTCTGTCTTTCTGCCTGCCTGCCTGTCTTTCTGTCTGTTTGCCTGCCTATCTGTCTGCCTGTTTGTCTGCCTGTCTGTCTGTCTGCCTGCCTGTCTGTCTGTCTGCTTGTCTGTCTGTCTGTGATGAGAGACAACACCCTCTTCCTCTTGTTCCAGTGAGGTGCTGGCAGCCGAGTCTGTGGCCTGCCTGAATAAAGCTCTGTACCGCCTGAAGGACATCTGGGAGGAGATTGGTATTCCGGAGGACCAGAGACTGCAGAGAACCAATGTTGTCAAAAACCACATTCAAGTGAGTCATCAGTATTCTACCTAGTTAGGCATCGAAAATCTCCTTCTGTACTGACCCAAACTGAATCTTCAAGCAGCAGGTAATGCACCTGTTTTACTCCCATGGTGATCATACTAATCTGCAAGCATATGCCGAGATGAACAGACTCTGGCGTGATATTATTTGTAGTTATTAATGTTCAGAAGCTGATTAACTGTTGTGATGTCCTAGGGGCTGTTGGACATGATGATTGCTGAGGAGGAATCTCTGAAAAAAAGACTAATCAGCAGCCTTGAAACATGCCGGAAAGAGCTGCAGACACTCAGCCTGGAACTACAGCTGCCTCCATTTGAGGTAGACACAAGGAGTCAGCCAGTCATACTGTGACGGTCTTACATTTGAGTAATTTTAGCAGACGCTCTTATCCAGAGCAACTTACAGCAAGTACAGGGACACTGCCTCTGAGGCAAGTAGGGTGAAGTGCCTTGCCCAAGGACACAGCAACATGTTGGCACAGTCAGGGTTTGAACTTCTGATTACCAGCCTCTATTCCCTAACAGACTGTGCTGATGACTCACATGAATACCATCCGATCTGTTTGAAACGTGACGCGTATTAATTCCCCCCCCCTCGGCTGTGTTGTCCCCATACCCCCCCCCCCCCCCCCCCACCCCCCAGGAGGAAAAGGGTAACAGCATGCTCCAGCAGGAGAAAGACATCCGCACACGACTGGAGATCCTGGTGAAGGAGAGGAGCCAGAGGATGCAGCAGCTGAAAGCTCTGCTTGAGCAGGATCAGGACCTGTGTGATATCCTGTGCTGCGCGGCCTACACCATCCCCCCCAACAGCGTCCCCTCTACGGAGCAGCTGGACAGCTTTCGCCACCACATCGCCAACCAGACGGCAGAGAAGGTGACTTGTCCTTTCTTAAGATCAACGCTCAGACAGTGTGAATACTCTGTTTTCACCAGGAATGGAAGATCCTGATTGTGCTTGTGTTCAGGGGAGGAGGCGTGCAGAGTTTATGGATGTTAAGAAGCAGATCATCTTGTGTATGGAGGACTTGGACCAACTTCCTGAGACAAGCTTCGAGAGGGACATTGTTTGCGAAGATGAGGACGCGTTCTGTCTGTCCAGAGAAAACATCACCTCACTTAAACTGCTCCTTTGCCAGGTCAGTCAGTATAGTCATGGACTTAGTATATTTGCTCCTCACTCATTGTATACGGATGGGAGAACTTTTTGGCCCTTGATCTAACTCATTTCTGCTGTGTTGTATCTTTAGCTGGAGGAGAAGAAGGCAGAGAACAAGATGGTGTGTGAGAGTTACAGAGAAAGGATCAAGGAGCTTTGGTCGAGGCTGGAGGTCCCTCAGGAGGAAAGAGAGGCCTTCTCTGAACACATGGTGACCTCCAAGAAGAGGAACCTAGACGCAGTCAGTAACAACTCAACCTTGTGGTGTACTTCACATTACTGACAGATGATTGTTCCTGCGTCAAGCATTCCAAACCCTACAGGTGATGTTTGCACTACTGACTCCCACAGGTGTTAATCTATAACCAGGAGGGGGGTTTTCTTCTCTTGTCAGTTGCAAGCGGAGGTCCAGCGCCTCGAGGAGGTGAAGCTACGAAACATCGTCAGCGTCATTGGGGCCATGCGCTCGGAGATAGCCGTGCTCTGGGAGAAGTGTTTCTTCAGTAGCGACCAGCGGCAGGCCTTTCTGCCATACTTCAGCGGTGAGCAGTACCTTAGAACATGGGGTTCCTTTCTCCACTGAGGGACAAATAAAGGATAATCTCTTTTCAAGATGTTTATTTTTAACGGTTTGCAGGGTTTCAAACAGGCTCTTTTTTTCTCCCCTCCCTCTAGAGGAGCCCACTGAGGAGCTGCTGAGCCAGCATGATGCTGAAATCCTGCAATTGAAGCAGCACTATGAGGAGCACAAGGAGCTGTTTGAAGGAGTCCACCGCTGGGAGAACAGCTGGAGACTGTTCCTGGAGCTGGAGGTGAGCAGCAGCATGAGCAAACTGGGGCTTCAGAGCAGCACAGAGCAGCAGGCTGTGTCAGCTCTGGCTAACCCTGGTGCGCTCTTCATGGGCTAGAGTGACCTGAAACACATGCGCCCTCACAATGAGGCATTTAGATTGTATGTACTTGAGCACATGGGGTTAAGCTAACTTCAAGTTTCTGGCTCTTTCAAACCCAAAAGAAAAAAGCCACAGATCCCAGCAGATTCACCAACCGAGGAGGAAACCTCCTGAAGGAAGAGAAGCAGAGGTCAGAGTTACACAAAAGCCTCCCGAAGGTACGATGATACCAACAGATTTCTACCATCAGCAACAGTGAAATGCTTTTCTGCAGTGACATGAAGGCGTTCCTGCTCAGTGTTAAAGGGTGTCGTCTGTCTACCCTTTTCAGCTCGAGAAAAAGCTGAAAGCCCAGATCGATGTTTGGGAGCAGGAGCAGGGCAGGGAGTTCCTGGTCAACGAGCAGAAGTTCCTGCAGTTTGTGGAAGAGCAGTGGGAGCTGCATCGCATTGAGAAGGAAAGAGAGAAGCTGGAGCGGGTGAGGAAGTAGTTCTGTGTGTGATCACATGCTCCAGGGATCATACATGATCACACATGATCACACATAATCGTACATGATCACACATGATCCATCACTGTGCCCACTGTTTCTACAGCATATGAAGAAAAACAAACAGACAGAGGAGGACATGCTGTATGGGACGTCTGTCCGAAGTCCAGTCAAACGGAGGTTCCTTGGCACCGCTACTCCCAGTAAAACACGAAAGGTATCAGTAATGTGTATTTCAAGCCCTTTTAATCCATTTCATGGCCTTATTTTATGTTATGTGATGAAGTTGAGTTAGCCTGGATGCTTGCTTGTTAAACCATAACTAACCGTGTCAACAAATCAGATCAAGCTCCTTTAGTTTCACTATTCTATGTCGTCTTGGTGATGGCCTCACTAACAGCTGTGTTTCTTTCTCAGCTTAACGCTACCTCCAGCACCACTAGTGCCAACTCTAACAGCACTATGCGCTCAGTCTATGGTGGGACTGTCTGCCACTCACCTATGTCCCGCCCTCCACTGTCAGCAAACAAGGTCTGTGCAGTTCAGACCTGATCTTATAGTCATATAGACAAATTAATGTGTATTCCATGTTTAGAAAGGTGACTTGTGATTTGAAAAGATTCGTATTAACCTCACTATCCACATGAATGCGATAAAATGTCCTTAGTTGGTCTTGGTAGTAAGTGAGTCTTGTGGCTCATACATAAGGGATAATGCTCGACGAGGTGTACGATATCACCTACAAATTGAAGGTGCAAAAGGGTGAATTAACCGACGCGCAGCAGAGCATCACCTGATAATGGGACACCCCTGCAGGCTGCAGCCAATCAGAATGGAGCATTCAGCCAGACCATGGTGTGATTCTGTGTGTTTTGCGCAGGGCCCTGCAGCATGGACCCCGGGACATGGCAAACCCCCTCACAGAGGCCTGCAGGAGCGTCACAAAGAGAACATAGCCCAGGTGAATGTGTCTCCTATGTGCGGCTTGCTGAGGACCCCTGCTAGTCCACAGCGTACCATCAGTATTCACTCTGTTGCCAGCACCTACTCAGAGTTTGCGGTAATTTAGATGTTACTTTTTTTTCTCTCTCTGATCCTTCACATTCTCCTTTGAATTCTCGGCAGCAACACACAGTCTAGTCAGAACTGGGTTCAGTTTGAAAATAACAGTAATTTTGGTTTTGCTTTTAGAAAGATTTAAGCAACCCTGAATCAATTCACTCAAGGTTCGTTTGAACGTTTCACAAAAAGCTGCTCTCATCAGTTGCATCTTAAACTAAACTAACTGTTGCGATTAATCTCCTGCATTCGTATTCTGCAAGTGTATTCTTGTTTGCCAAAATGCAGCCATTAGGCAAGGCTGTGTGGTGCTGTTTTGTTATTCCCCACTTCCAACCCATCATTAACTCCTCCCTATCTAACAACTCCCCTGTTTTTGTCTGAACCATGTTTATTTTCCTTGATGTCTTTATGTCACTCCATGGGTCTGTACTACGAATCAAGATTTGGCTTTAACGAGGTAACTTCAGGTGAAGTATGAACCCAGGGGGTTTCTGTATTGTGTTAAACCTGAAGTTACCTCGTTAACGCCAAATTTTGATTCATAGTATCGACATGGAAAGTATTTTGTTTTAAATTTGTATGGCTTGCGATGTGCCATTGCTCATGCCAGTCTTCCTCCCACAGCGAGATCTCTCCAACACCAAATCCAAGCCAGATATCCTGAACTCCACCATCACTCACCTTTGACCCCCAGGGTTGGACACTGATAGGATAACTAGAAGGACATCACACTCCATTCTAGCCACGAACAACCGTTTCTGATGGGAATTACTACCTTTTTATTTGTCTGTATGTCTGTTCTGATTTGTAAATGATAGTAGTAATATACAAAAGTGTTTTGGGCAAATATTGTAAGTAGATCTATGTGTTATGAATAGCTTTGGAAGAATGTATTGAATGCATTGTTTATTGTATACAGGTAAGATGTTGTAAAAAAAAATATTACCCTATATCTGGTCCTGCACTTAGTATTACTAAAACAACAAGATCTAGGGGTAGCCAGTGTTCTGTTCTATATGCAAAATGGGCTTTCAATCCAAATGTGTATACTAAAAAACTGAAACACTGATCATGAATAGTTTGCACAATGTATTATTTTTATAGCTATAATCTATCACCCCTTTGTTAAGTGGCATACTTTTAACCAGTATCTTGGCTATATTCATTTTTGAGTAGATGCTGTTACAAAATGAGTTGTTTAAATGCTGACATGGGTTCACACCTACTGCTACAGTATGCTCTGGGAAATTGGGGGAAATAAAATTATATTATACCTGTAGTGTTGTGTAATAGGTTAAATTACTCAAATGATGTTTCGTTTCTCAGATCCAATGGTATTCAAATAAACATTTCGTTTTAATTTGTCATTACAAAGTTTGTTACCGGTATTCAAATATAACCAGTATAATAAATTATATTCTGCGTCGTCTTTTTCCACTCCGGATGTGTTTCTATGGGACGGATTTAGAGGGCGGACAGTTATCAGGAAGTGAGTTGTGTAGTCCTCAAGGTGGAACCAGGAAATGAGTTTTGTAGTCCTCAGGGTGCTGCACATGGATGTGCAGCGTTACAGATCTTTATACACTCCTGGTTTAATGGATCAATGGTTTAATGGATCACTTTGAAGAGGATTTGGTTGCAGCATTACGAGTAATAGTCAAGGATGGAAACTGGCAATGTGTCGGAGATAAATTGAATTTTGAACAAACATGTACAAAGTAAGTAATTTGCTAACCTGCTTTCTATTGGTATCCCTGTTAGCTGGTGACTGAATTATTTATGATACTTCAAGAAAACCTTTGACAGTTGTTAATACACATGTTAATACACATGTTATTACACATTAATACACATGTTAATACACATGTTAATACACATGTCAATACACACGTTAATACACATGTTAATACATGTTAATACACATGTTATTACACATTAATACACATGTTAATACACATTAATACACATGTTAATACACATTAATACATATGTTAATACATATTAATACACATGTTAATACATGTTAATACACATGTTAATACACATTAATACACATGTTAGTACACATGTTAATACACATGTTAATACAGATGTTGACCTTACTTCAGGCTGTATTCTGAAGATGGTGAACACATAGTCTGACTGAATTATTTATGATACTTCAAGAAAACCTTTGACAGTTGTTAATACACATGTTAATACACATGTTATTACACATTAATACACATGTTAATACACATGTTAATACACATGTCAATACACACGTTAATACACATGTTAATACATGTTAATACACATGTTATTACACATTAATACACATGTTAATACACATGTTAATACACATGTTAATACACATTAATACACATGTTAATACACATGTTAATACACATGTTAATACACATGTTAATACATATTAATACACATGTTAATACACATTAATACACGTGTTAATACATATTAATATACATGTTAATACATGTTAATACACATTAATACACATGTTAATACACATGTTAATACAGATGTTGACCTTACTTCAGGCTGTATTCTGAAGATGGTGAACACATAGTCCTCATCCATACCGAAAATGATACATTCTGGGCCATGGATTCCTCCTGCCCTCATGAAGGTAACATCCTTGCAGTTATTTGAAGTTAGTCTTGGGGTTAAAGTACCAAAAGTGTGTATATATTTATATTGTGTCATTTCTTTCACCACAGACAATAAACATTCTCATGATGGGTCTAACTGGTACTTTGAATAGGTGGTCCTCTGGACCTGGGTGACATAGAGGACCTTGGTGATGGGAAGCTGGCCCTGGTCTGCCCCTGGCATCACTTTGACTTCTGTCTGGACACGGGGGTCTCCTCTACTGGGCTGCAGGTAGGACAAGTGATCCCAAGGAACAGCCTGATTCAAACGTAAAATTATTTCATGGAACTTAATAAGACGTCTGTGTTTTATAGAACCAGGTGTATGATGTCAGAGTGGTGGAAGACAAGGTTTACGTGAACACCCAGAATTCCCTGTCGCTGACGCCCATTCCAGTGGCAAACACAGCCTCTATTGGTTCAGTATATGAGCTGTCTACAAGTTATATAGTTATATAAAAAAATGTAGTTTGACAATCCGATGTGACAAATCTTTTGTTGTTGTTGTTGCTGCTACAGGTCAACTGTCACCAGAGAACCAGTTGAATCCTTCGGAGGACACGCTATGTTTCTGGGCAACAAAAATTCTGCGTACTCCTGATCCCAAAGAGAAAGTAAGCGGTTAAGTACCTCACCACAATTCCGTTTCAGAATGAAAGACATTGTCTGTGTATGCAGACATGTTTCTCCAAAACCAGGTATAATGAGCCCTGTGCTTCTTCTCCAGGTTAGCCTGACCCTGAAGGTGCAGGAGCGCTGGTGCTCAGGGGGGCTGACAGAGGTGGGCCAGGCCGCTCCTCCAGCTCAGCCCAGCAGGAAGGACAGCCTCACTGTGCTACAGCCAGGGAAAATCAAACGTGGGAAAGGAGGCACGCAGGTCAGTGTGTCCCACACTCACCTCTTCTGGCTGACCGGCTCAGAGACATCGAAGCACAACCATGACCTTGTGCTGAATGCTTCCATCCTGTGTGGGGCCAGGCCAGCAGGATAGCTCTGCTACACTCCCTGGCCAACATAGAGCAGTGGGCCATCGACCTGTCCTGGGATGTCATCGCCAGGTTCTCCACAGTTCGACTGGACACAGGAGAGCCTCTGCCTCGACAGTTCTTCAGTGATTTCGTCAAAGTGGCTGGAGACGAGGCCAAGGTTGGTGTGATGACGATTGGTCAGGTCACAGACAGGCACAGTAGACATTTAAGAGATTGTTGTTACTTGGTGGTCATACAATCAGGCTGTGATGTTATTCAACAGCATTATCACCTGTTGGAGATGAGGATCACAGAACTAGGGAGTTTCTTTGGAGCTTTGCCTGTACATAACGGTGGGTACAGTGAGGATGTCACGTCATAAATGTAACTTTTGAGCAGAGAGTTGTTTTAACCTTCACTTGTCTCTACAGGACTGTGGCAGTCAGCGACAGATACGTCACATGACCTTCTAGCGAGGCTTGCAATCGTGCACATGGTGCATGAGGCCAGGTAAACAAGCTGACAAGCTTAGGGGATATTTCTCTCACACGTCTTTAAATCTGCGTTAAAGTCGGTAGTGATCATCAGAATCATGTGACCTCTGTGTGATCATGTTTACCTTTTCCAGGGGGTTAGATGTCCACCCCCAGACTCTGGCCCGCTTCGCTCACCAGGGGGACACCAGCTCTGTGGACGTACTGGAGGTCATATACAAGGATGAGATCACTCATGTGGCAGCAGGACTGCGCTGGTTCACCTACATCTGTTCAGAAGAAGGCCGGGTACGATCCCAGAGACGCAGGACTCTAGCAGAAAATATAAAGGTTTATATTGTACCCAAATACTGTACATGTCGGTGGCTGAGCCTCTCTTGGTCTTATGTCCTGTACAGGATTGCTTGTCGACTTTCCATGAGCTGGTAAAGCAGCACTTTAAAGGATACCTGAAGCCTCCTTTTAACACCGAGGGCAGGAAGACAGCAGGGATGAGTGAGGAGGTAAAGCTGAATGCTTATCTTACATTTGTCATTCTGTGCTTCTCTTTAGATCGAAGTTCTTGATCATGTGACATCACATTTCTTCTTCAGTGGTATGTGCCACTTGTCAAGCCAACAGGTTGACAGTCACCTCAAATCTAGCTACAACGTCGACTTCCCTTGGAAAATGCAATCTTCGAGAGAGGCTATCATCTACGGGGAAGCTACAGTGCTATCAAGAATGATCTGTAATATTTTGCAATGAAGAATAAGTACTGTAAAAATGTTTATGCAAATATAAATATTTATATATTTAAGTGGACGTTTCCATGCTCTGAGTCTCCTGTCATTTGTGCAGAATGTCACTTTATTACATTGGTGTTGATGTTCAGATGTCTTAAAACAGACAGGGAAATGATACATTCTTCGCAAAGAATAATATGAACGTCATCAAATGAGATGCCATTGGACAATGGGTACAATATTACGAGCCTTAATTGGCAGTATGTTGTGTCGACGTGTTCTCTGTTATTGGCTGGAGCTCAGTTCTGTTCTTGTTGCTAAGAAACAGGCACTCCTGTGTCTGGTGAGAGGATCTCTTCAGAAAGCTCTGGTGGAGATAGCCATTGTAGAAGTCTGTGGCAGACAGTCTCTTCTTCAGTATGACTGCCTTGAATCCCACCCAGCCATCCTGCACCAGAGCCAAAACAACTCTGTCATTCTCTTGGTACCACATTGAGAGTCTTGCTGTGTATCTGAACTGTTATAGAATGATAAGACAGGTCTAACAGCTAAGCTACAGTCCTCCATACCTTACAGCAGACAGCCAGTGTGTCTAACTCTTTCTGGTAGCTGATGCACCCTGGAACAGGCTTCCTTCCTCTCCCTGCGGTCAAAGTTAATCCAGTCAGTGTTGGTTTTCAATCTCACAAGTCAGAAATGATCTGATCATAAAAACAAATCGATTACCCGAAAGAGATATATTGCATGTGCCGACAAAGTCCAACAACTTGACTGTTCTCCCCATCCAAATGGTCCTCAACGGGATCTGATAGGAGAATTTACATTTAGTCACTCAGCAAACGCTCTTATCCAGAGCCACTTACAGCAAGTACAGGGAGGCAAGTAGGGCGAAGTGCCTTGCCCAAGGACACAAAGTCATGTTGGAATAGTCATGTTGGAATAGTCATGTTTCGATTTTCCAGGAAACCTTTGATTTCTAGCCCACCACTCTCACTACTCCCGAATTGATAGAAATGTGTTGTTACAACAGCAGAAACATGGATGTTCTCCTCTCCTATATTACATATCAGAGGTGTCTGTTCTTACACGAGATCCAATAGCACGATACAGACAGTCGATCTGGACACAGGTCTGCTCCTCCCACACCATCCAGCTCATGGATGGGGTGATTTTAGGCGCTGTGGGAAGTACGACACCAAAGCTTAGAGACGTGAACAGTGTTCGACATGCTTCATCCATGCTGGGAGACATCACCATGCTTACCTGATGTTGCTCCCTCTTTAGCTTGCTCCCGTTGCTGGAATATTCTCTCAGGAAGGTTCTTCAAAGTCTCCATCAACTGCTCTTACGAAAAAAACGAGACCTTGCGTTATATGGAAGTTTTTTTTTTAGGTTTAGCATGATAAGTTAATGACAGGTCTTACATTTGCATTTAGTCATTCAGCAGAAGCTCTTATCCAGAACGGCTTACAGCAAGTACAGGGACATTCCACCCTGAGGAAAGTCTCACTCACTCACCAGGCCAGCTCCCTGGACAGCCAGGGCTGCTCCCAGCTGGTCAGCAGTGCACTTCTCTGGGATCTGGTAGAATCCCTGGTGAAGAATGGGACCCACATCAAACCTGCCACAAACATGTCATGAGTGAATTAGCGGGGCAGCTAATGTCATTGTTCAGCACCTCAACTGCCCTCCTTATATGAGGTCCATCAGCCTGAGAGGGCAGATCCCCAGTAAAGGAGCTCCTCCCATGCTGTGGTGACAGTTAAAGGGTCTTTTTTTACCTCTTGGCTCGAATCTGCATGACAGTGACCCCAGTGACCGTGTCCCCGTGCAGGATGGTGTGGAACACCGGGGCTGGGCCTCGCCACCTGGGGAGCAGGCTGGGGTGAACATTCAGGATCCCACTGGAGAACAACACAAGCACACGTCTAGGACACGCATGCACACAGCCAGGACTGAACTGTGGCTCAATGTGAGGATTGTGTTTTCAGGGCAGGGAGTCAGTGAGTCAGTGAGTCAGTGAGTCAGGGAGTCAGGGACTCAGTGAGTCAGGGAGTCAGTGAGTCAGGGAGTCAGGGAGTCAGTGAGTCAGGGAGTCAGTGAGTCAGGGAGTCAGGGAGTCAGTGAATCAGGGAGTCAGGGAGTCAGTGAGTCAGTGAGTCAGTGAGTCAGGGAGTCAGTGAGTCAGGGAGTCAGTGAGTCAGTGAGTCAGGGAGTCAGTGAATCAGGGAGTCAGGGAGTCAGGGAGTCAGTGAGTCACTGTGATTTCATGTACTGCACACATCAGTGTTACTCACTATGGGAACTGGTTGATGAGTCTCTGCTGGAGCAGGCAGCCGAATGACACCACCACTCCAACATCAAAGCGACCCTGGAGATCTGCGAGAGGCCAGGTGTGAACAGGGAGTCTGTTCTCCTCAGCAAACCTCTTCACTGGGACATCATCATTTAGTGTGACAACCTCAAGTGACTCCACAACTCCATCACTGGACTTTCTGGAAAAGAAACAAATGTGACCCATTACATACAGACTACATATAAAGCAGCACCATATGAGGCAGTGGCAGGGAAGATTTCTGAGGTTTGTGTTCAGTCATGAGGTCTGTGTTCAGTCAGGAGGTCTGTGTTCAGTCATGAGGTCTGTGTTCAGTCAGGAGGTCTGTGTTCAGTCAGGAGGTCTGTGTTCCTTCATGAGGTCTGTGTTCCTTCATGAGGTCTGTGTTCAGTCAGGAGGTCTGTGTTCCTTCATGAGGTCTGTGTTCAGTCAGGAGGTCTGTGTTCAGTCAGGAGGTCTGTGTTAGTCTTACCTGGACTTGAAGAGCAGTTTTAAAGATTCTACTGCAAAATCATCCGTGCCTAAGAACAAGATTCTCCAAGGTGGTCCTGGTGTGGAATCTTTAATGGTGCTGACAGGGAGGATCTGGTCTGGGGAGGATCCACTGGATCTCTGTCTGATGTGGATCCTTCTAACCCAGACAGACACGTGCCTCTGGATGCAGTAACTACAGTCATGAAGAACCTTCCAGCACATCAGTTTAGTACTGACAGTATTCCACATCTTCACCTACCTACCTAAATGTAATAAACTTGGTTACTACATCAGCAGGAATATCAGTTGTCCAGTATATTTGACTCCACTACAGGATTATTAGATGTAATAAATCAGTTATCTGGATTTAGAAAGTCAGATTTCACCTGATACTCTTTCTATGGGCGCCGCCATGTTTTTCCTATAGCTAACCGCACTCCCGGTCCCCTCGAAAGAAATTCCGAGTAGAATCAAGTAATTGAATTGCCGTTCCGCAGGGCCATCTACTCTGTCATACCTGTCAGGGTCATAAAACCTCCATGGGACACAGGTTTGACAGCCGTGTGTGCTAATCCATATAGTCTTCAGCAAGTTTGGTAGGTCTCTAACAATTCATATATAGATCTTATTTAATGTTGATGAAATTGGTGAAATCCTTATTTATCTTGGAAGGGTATCACAACTGTGAAATATTCTGTTTATCATGGAAAGCTGGAAACATTCCTCAGTCATAGCCTACAACATAATCATTTAACAAAGTGTTTTTCGTACTGGCATCCATATAATGTCATTATAAGATTCTGTGATTTCTGAGTATATCCTAAATGACACTAAGATCATTCACCTCACACTTTAAGCCACACCTGTTGTAAAGAAATAAATACCTGTATTTTTTTCTTGTTTAACATCCAAATATTACGAAATTTACTCATGTGCCAGGTGTTTGACCGATGAGTCACTGACTGTTTTTCTATCATCCCCTTAAATGGCAGTTACAAGGTTATGGCTATAGGCTGACTAAATAGTAACCGGTCAAAGACCTTGTTAAATACAGAGCCAGCTCTTCATACTAACCAAATCACACAGTCAAAGCTTGAGCTCTAGTTCATATGTTGAGTTGAAGAGAATAGATAGATGGAATGCAATTAGGCTTCCATTATGCAAAATAATAGGGGCATTTACTTTAATGTGAACCATCAATTCAAACATAACATTTTAGAAATGTAATGATTCCTGTCTAAAAAACACTTCAAATTATTTTCAGAAGATACCCTATGGTTAACAGCCACACTTCAACTTGAGTTAGAACGCATTGCTATCTTATTCCATTAAGTCTTACAGATTTAGGAAACAAAAGGCCATGAAACAGAATCCCCTCCCACTTGAACTTTGGCAGTCTTCTCTGTGGTCTGTGATGAACAGGTAGAATCATGCTCTGCTCCTCTGTGCTGCTCTGCTCCATGCCAGCCACACAGAGAAGGGATCCTAGAGAGGTAAGTGAAGTTTCCCTGGAACATGAAATACTGAGAAGTCATGACTGTTATATAAAAAAAGAATAGCTTGCCTATATGTTAGTACATGTTATGTTTTTTTAAGCTTTAGGTCAAGAACTTAATAGGACAACCACCACAGTTTTTTATCTGTTCTTTTTCTGGCAATTTTTTCTGTTTATTATTTTTTTTCATCGCCTATGGTTCCACACCACTTCACAATACCTTATAAGGTTGATTCTGGTTGGCAGTTTTTGTAACTGGTTGTTTACACAGTTAAAAATGCAACATTTACGAAGATATCCTATCTTCATAGCCATGTTAAATACAAATTAAGCTGGTGCACAAATAAGGCAGTGCTTTGGATAACTAGGACTGGTCAACATCTTTCTGGTTAACTCATTTGTAACAGACCACTCTGATTCTGGTCAAACCAGGAAATAAATCAGGCAAAGGATTATTCCAAAATAACTTGAGATGAATGTGCTTCACAAGCTTAAATAAATATGCTCTATACTGTGAATCAAATTGTTACAATAATGGAAAACATCTGATGATGAATTAAGAATGGGATTCTGTATGGATGAAGTCATGTAACATGTAACACTATTGAATACATGTAATGTATATGATTTATGTTGTTCCTTAATGCAGATTTAGCCCACCAGACATGATGTACATTTGGATTGTGCTCTGTCTTGTCCTGCAAGGTAATATTAAGTCTTATTATTATGGGTAATATCCACTTAATCTTGATTCATATGGTCATAAGACCAGAGAGACTAGTAAAAGCCTGTTGGGTTTGTGCAATATCCAACATGTCCAAATACATTTCCAGGAACAAGCAGCTTCATGATCCACAACACAGTTCACAGCTTGTGCCTGGAAGACTCCAACACAGGCTGGGTTCAGCTGACGAGGTGCAGCCTGGATTCAGAGCTCCAGCAGTGGGTGTGGAGGGACCCCAACATCCTGGAAAGCGTGGCCACCTCCAGGTGCCTGTCAGGCCACCACGCCAAGCCTGTCCGGACGGTGCCCTGTGGAGGGGGGGAGGAGGGAGGAGACGAGGAGGGGAACGGACTCCAGTGGGATTGCGAGGGGAACAGACTGATGAGCAGGAATCTGTCTCTAGAGCTGTCCACAGATGGGACACACCTGACTCTGTCACACAGGAGTAAGCAGTCCAAGTGGAGGTCTCTGGACGAAGGGGACATCTGCCAGGAGAGGCTCAGTGAGTCCAGCAACACAATCATCAGTGACGCTCCATTATTATTTTAATAGAAAACCTTGTATGAACTATGACAGAAGGTAAATATAACAGTGGAAGCCATCTTGTTACAGCAGAGCTGCGACGTGTGCTTGTGTTTGTGCTGGCTTCCTGCAGGATCCAAAAGGGAATCCACCAATGAGGAAGACGAGTTTGAGCTGAGGGAGAAGAGCGCAGCCGCCATGACTGAGGAACAGAGAGAGTTTTTGAAATGGTTTTATCGCACGGAGGATCGTAAGTGGTGCTGCTGTGTTCTGTGAATGTTTGAAAACTCAGAAACAGGACGTTTTTCACTCGTACTTGGTTAACTATTTTGAGATAGGAGGAACTTATCAAGGTCACTTAACAAGGTCACTCAATAAGGTCACTCCCATACATAACACTAATGATTCATCCTCACCCCTTTCACCATAAAAGGTTGTGGTTATAAAAGAAGGTTTCGCTCAAATTCACAGGGTCATTAAGTTTTATCCCTTAAGTCTTTAAAGTTGTTAAGTGCAAACTTGGATCAAGTTCAAAATCAGTCTTTGACCGTCTCGAAAGATCCTGGTCGTAGAGTGTTTTTTAATATTTATTCTCCAGATGGTTGATAAGATGTCTTTTTTAAGTGGTATGTGTCTCTCCTTTCCATAGCGACGCCATGGAAGTTTGCGATGCTGGGTCTTGCCTTTGGGGCTCTCCTCCTTGGCTGCATGCTCTTTGGCATGGGCTCCATGGCTAACAAGTAAGACATCTTAAAATCCTTGGTGGACTACATATGCCAACACATTGACACACATCCATTGACGCCATTTTTGGTAACAGCTCCATGACGGCTCTCTCTTTCTCACTTCTCACAGGAGCAGGAAGAAGATAGCCAAGTATAAAGCTGCAGCTGCTCTGGCCCAGAGGGCGGAGGGTGAGGAGCTCCAGGTCCTCACTGCAGTCCCAGAGCCCACAGAGGTCAGTCCCACCCACAGCACCCCCACCCAGGTCAGGACCCTGTCTGAGAGTGTGGTGCAGCAGCAGCCTAAACCACAAGACAACGGGGACGGAGACGGGCTCAAACCTGGAGAAATCCTGCTGACCTGGAAGAACGGAGATGTCTCCAATCTGTACCCTGAACCTGCAGCACAGCTGGAGGAGGAAAGAGAAGAGGCAGTAGAGGCAGTAGAGGCAGAACCAGAAGTGGTGGAAACTGAGGTGGTGGAGAAGAAGGCCGAGGAGGCAGAGATTGAGGTGGAAGAGGAGGCAGAGATGGGAGTGTTGACGGAGGAGAAAGAGCGCCTGTGATGGAATCATGGATGAGAAGAAGAAAAATAAAAGCAAAACTCTTCTGTTAGGTAACTCCAGAGTAGATGAAGACATTCTGTAAAGAGGGACATGATATTTCAAAGCATTTAAAACCTACCAGTACTCTAATAACTACACAATCAAGGCTAGGACAGTTTACTTGCTTGAAAATCCGTGAAAAGTAATATTTGATGTGAATTCTATTAGAACTCTTGTGAATTAAGCCCTCAAAGTAAGTGCTTCTGAAGAATACATTTTAATTTAGTCTGTTTAAGTCTTTAAGTCTGTGAAACATTTTATATGGTTTGTATATTGTATATTTATCACTGCTTGATAGCATCCAAAATATAAATAAAATATAAAGTGATCATATCTGTCCTTTTCTTTTACTTCAGTAACATGCAGTACAATATTACATTGGACACACCAAGAAAAGTGCACAAGCAATTTCTCAAAGATGAACAAGGGTTTGGTGAAAGTTCAGTTTTGCATGCAGTTACCCTCATGTACCACCAGAAGGCACCATCACGTCATAAATTCAAAGTGAAACTTCAACATGACATTTTTCAATTCTAAGTGTCAGCCACTAAGGCACACTGGAACATACAAGCATTCGTTATGACATAAAAAGTGTAAGTCCAGTATGTAGTGTTTGTTGCAAGCCCTGTTCACTGAAAGGTCATTAGCTCGGGTCCAAACTGTAGCTCTAGTCCACAGTGTAGCTCTGGTCCACATCCAGGGAGTAATGACATCACTGATCCAGGTTGTCATCTACTGTGCACATCCTATATGTCCTGCAGTACTGCTCTGTATGTTCAAGCAGTCGCTGCTTGTTCCACATCCCAGTTCATGCCGATCCCTCCACACCTTCCATCATTCTCCTCTCCCTGAAGGAAAATGGTGATTGTGCTCCTCCATTAGAATATCTTGAACCCTTTGAGCAGGGTGAGAGTGGGAGCTCTGCGCTTGCTCTGGGCTCTGGAAGACTTCACTGTGACAAGCTTGGCGGTGGTGGGTGCTGGTAGCTCTGTGTAGCGGGGGCTAGTGAAAGAGGCAGCGGAGGCCAGGCTCACCAGGGGCTTGTCCTCGCTGATGTACAGAGGACGTAAGGAGGAGCTGGGCTCGCCCTCCCGCCTGGCCTCCCTCACCGCCTCGTGGAAGACCCTCTGCACCGACAGGTAGTCCAGACAAGCAGACACCTCGAAGAACAAGCAGCCGAAACGAGCGGCCACGGATGAGCCGTCAGACTTACTCACCTGCCTGGTCGAGGAAGGGGAAACGGAGAGAAGATAAGAAGGACGGAGAGGAAGAGAGTGTTCTAAAGCTGTGGTCACCAATCCTGGTCCTCATGGCCCCACTGTCCTGCATGCTTTAGATGCTTACCCCTTCCCACACACCTGATTCAAATAACGGGTCATTATCAGGCCTCTGCTGATCTTTATAATGACCTATTCGTGTGTTGGAGCAGGGAAACATCTAAAACATGAAGGACAGAGGGCCCTGAAGACCAGGGTTGGGGACTTAAAGAACACATCTATCATTTTGTAGAATGGTCATTATTATATACACATCACCCACCTTTAAGAGATAAACAATGTATTGCGATTAAGGTTATACGAGTGTACGCTTACACTTACGACTCAAAGTTTTATCGACAACAACAGACTTCTAAACCAAAACAATGGAAACTGGTTTCATCACGTATGTGTGTATGCCAAGTTGAAACAATATCATACACTATCAAGAGGAATAATCAACCTTGAATCCTGCTATTCATTCCTTCTGCTTGACACCCTTTAGCTAAACATTAGTCTGCTGAGTAAAAAGCAGCAAAGACACGCTTCACAATCTGCTGAAACAAAGCAGATCGTCAGGATGTCCAGAAGCCCTCTGCTCACCTCCCATATTCTGGTTGTGATGTCGATGAGACGATCCCTACTAGAGGTCCAGACCTCCTCGCAGGCCCCTGTGGGGTTGACCCTTCAAACAGCAACGAGAACTCGAGAACCCACCTGTATCTCTCCATATCCAGCTTGTTTCCCAGCAGGATGATGGGGGTGTCAGGCTGGAAGGCTTTCGCATGCAGGGTGATGGCCTGCAGGTACTGCTGGCATCCTTCGAAGCTCAGGCGGTTGTCTATACTGTAGACCACCAGGAAGGCGTTGGCCCAGGTGAGGTAGCGCTCACAGTTGACAGGACCATCCTGGCAGAGAGGGAGACAGCATGGAGGATCACTTCACCTGGTCTGCAGGTGAAAGATCAGGAGTTAGGCTGTCTGTAAAAACGTGTTTGTTCGTACCTGGTCAGCTGTATCCATCACCTTCACCACCACTGGCTGTTGGTCTATGATCTCCTCTGTGGAATAGGTATCTTCTAGGAAGCCAGACAAACAAACAAAAACATACTTAAGGAAATGTCCAGGACCTTAAAACAATAGGCTAGGTCATCGTTGTGGTTTACTTGTAAAGACTGAAGATATGTACCGAGATTGGGGTCGTATTCACTGATGAAGCGCTTTGTGAGAAACTTCACAGTCAAAGCTGCGGAGAGAAACACATCCTGTTTAGATTGAGCGGTTACAGAAGGACATGCGTGTCAAACTGTCTTGAATCTGGGGTCTGGAGCATGAGAAACCACTCCACGTAAACACTCCCATCACGATACTTGGGATTAGATTTCTATAACAACAAACTCTCACATTCAAAACTGTATAATACAAACACAATTATTGTCCAGCTTCACCAAATGGGACTGAGCCAAACATGTATACATCAATTATCTTATTATGTAACCGGGGGATAATGCCGTTTTTTCAATATACGTCCAATGTTTTTATTATCATAAATTATAAATATTATTTTATGAGTTACTTGGCAGAGAAGAACCTTAACAAACCTGACTTTCCAGACCCCATCAGTCCAAGAACCACCAGGTTACACTCAGGAGGAATCCTCTCAGGAACAGCAGCAACATTACAGTTCCTTGACTTCCCAAACATCATCCTTGTTGACGGACTTACAAGAACCTCCTCAATTTGGTCGAGGAAAGTACTAAAAAGTGCAAAACTTAGTGTTCATTTTAATGATAAAAAAGATCTACGACCTCAAAATGCCAAAAAGTGCCGGGAAAATGCGTTCAGTTTATCCATGCATTTTTAAACCCTAACTTTATTTTTCGTGTCGTAAAACAACAGAGTCGTAATTACGTGTCAAATTCCTTTTAGTTGACCATATAGTCCGTATTGAAGAAAACATCACAAATATGTTGAGGAATGCTGCTAAATGTCCAGTCCTGCCTAGACCGTGTGAGCAGTGATTTGAAGGAGGAAGGACCAGGCTGGAGGAAGAGAGGAGAATTAGAAGAAGAATGTTTCTGCAGTGCTTACATGATTGACTGGGCATCTCCTTTTATGGAGACTGGCCTAAGGTCAACAAACAATGGCCGGATTTTTCTGGTTAATGATGGGATCAAAGCTAGTTGATATGAATGCCCTTTGAAAGATGAGAGCAATTCTATAGGCAAACAGTACCTGTGCAGTCATGGTATAATAAATTACCCTTCCAAATATGAAGATTTAGTTTTTCAACTGCTGTGATTTAAACTCTGGAGATGAGATTCAGATTCAGAATACTTTATTGATCCCGGGGGAAACTCCTTCGCAGCAACGGCACACAGTCTCGCAAAAGCACACAGGGGTAAGGGTGTGAGGTATAAGATTAGAAAAGTGCACACAGGGATAGAGGGGTGGGTTGTGACTCTCGTACCAGGAGGGTTTTACTGCATAAACCCACAGTTTACCTGGGGGCCATACTCTGGATGGTCAATCTGCAATGAAGTTCAGATATTCGATTATGTGAAGCTGGTTGATTGAAGTAGCTGTCTGATATGGGCATGCCCTTAGAAAACATAACAAAGAACAACAAAGGGTTCAAACAAAGGGAGACAGGTGGCTGAGCGGTGAGGGTGTTGGGCTAGTAATAAGAAGGTCCCTAGTTTGAACCCTGGCTGTGCCAACATGATGTTGTGTCCTTGGTCAAGGCACTTTATCCTACTTTCCTAAGGGGGGAATGTCCCTGTACTTCCTGTGAGTCGCTCTGAATAAGAGCGTCTGACAAAATTACTAAATGTAATGTCAGGAATTGTGCATCTCAGTTTTGCTGTACTTTGTTTATGTACTTTAAAGGAAAAAACACAGCAAGAATCCAAAGAATTGCAGAGCACTGTCATACAACACCACACAGTGGACGAGGACAACCAAATGGCATTGTCTCTATAACTAGTGGGACCTCAGGGTTCAATCTATTGTTGTAGCTGAACTTTTACAACTGCTCTCAAGGACGACCCCTGAACATTTTCCACTGTCAGTCGCAGACAAAGAGACATTAATCAGCAGCATAACTGAGATGTGCTCGCTTCACACTGCCACAGTCTCACCTTTCATCAGCTCAGTGCTGTTCTCTCCTGCCCACTGACTGTCATGATCATAATGTATTAGAACTGCCACGCGTTCCCCTGGCTATGTATAGACACAGCTATTCTTGTAGCTGTGAAAAGAAATACAAATACAGTCAAGTACATCTGCTGCGGACAGTGACGGTTCAGTCTAACTGCTTCTCTGCTCTGACTAGAAGCAATGACTTGACTCGCTTCTTTCATGGACGTGAAGTACTGGGGTTGTTGTTGTGCCGTTATTTCCTCTGTGTCATTTTTCCATTTGGCTTCTTCTGGCGGGGATGAAAATCAATGCTGGTGTGATGATGGAGCCTAGCAGCTGCCCGGGCTCAAGGGCTGATGGTGAGGTGCCAGCCTTGTGCGAGCCTCCACAGCCTGCCGGGATGGACATCCTCAAAGTGAGAGTCGATGAGACGGTTTTCGTGGTGGACAAAGCCCTCGTCACTCAACACTGTGAGTACTTCCGAGCCCTTTTCCAGTCAGGAATGCGCGAATGCCAGCAGGAGGAGATCCACCTGAGAGAGTTAGGGGCGGGGGGGTTTCTGACGGCCCTGCGCGTCCTGAGCGGGGAGAGGCCCGTGCTTAGCGGAGACGAGATCGTCGAAGCCATCGAGTGTGCCTCGTTCCTCCAGGTGGACTCCGTCACGAAACACCTCATAAACATCCTTAACTCTGACAACTGCGTGCTCATGTATCACACGGCAGCTACCTATGGGCAGCAGCAGCTCTTCCACAGCGCCGCTCTGTTTATCAGAGACATGGACTCTGAACTGAGAGATGAACTGGGCGCTTTGCCAAGAGAGCTGGTGGAATATGTGGAGTCCCTCAGTCCCAGCAGATACATGGTGGTCTGCACCCACTCCCCTACCACTGAACTGCTGCAGGACGCTCAGAGGACAGTGTGCTTCCTGGACGAAGAGGAGAGAGACTGGAAAGTGTTGACTCAGTTACCCATGAATGCCAGCACAACCATGGCAGGGGTGACTGTCTTAGACAACAAACTGTACATCGTAGGAGGGGTGCATGACATCAGCAAGAATGTAGTAGACACCGGCTACTGCTACTGCCCAGATACTGACTCCTGGTCTCTGATTCCCAGCCCCCAGCAGCCCCGCTACAACTTCACTCTGATTGGACACGAGGGCTGCCTCTATGCCCTCGGGGGGGAGTTTGAGAGGAAAGCAATGGCATCTGTGGAGCGGTACAGGGTCTCTACAGGAACTTGGAGTTTCGTCTCAGATCTCCCCTGCCCTGCCGCCTCTGTGGTCTCCACCAAGGTCATGAGCAGGATCTTCATCAGCCTGTGGAAGCCTAAAGGTGCCACAGAGATCCAGGAGTATCTGCCTGACCAGGACCGCTGGGCGGTGGAAACCAGTCTGGTCCGACACCAGAGCTACGGTCACTGTATGGTGGGCCACAGGGACAATCTGTATGTGATGCGTAATGGGCCAGGTGAAGACTTCCTGCTGTGTGTGATGGACTGTTATAATCTCACTACTGGCCAGTGGACAGCCATGCCAGGCCAGTATGGAAATAGTAAGGGGGCCCTATTTACAGCTGTGGTCATAGGGGACTCTGTTATCACCCTGAACCGCAAGGTGACCACAGAGTACTCCATAGAGGAACACAGGTGGAGAACCAAGAGGGAGATGTCTGGCTTTGGGAGGATTGGGTCCATGTACACATTCCTCTTGAGGATTCCTAAGGCCCAGCACCGCATTTTAGGAAACTCTGGTGCTTTGATTGATGGTCTAAATTTTGGGACACATATTAACCACAGATCCAGATCCTCTTTACAATGTTTTGATTAATTCCCTCTCAATAGATTTCTTCATACATGGTCTCCATGCCTACTAGACAAATATACTTAATTTGCATTGGATAGTGCAGTACAACCAGTTAAGCTGTATCAAGTTTCAAGATCAAGATAAAGTACTTGATCAAGATCATGTATACAGTATTTCAAAGTCCTCTTTCCGTGGAAACTAAGCAATGGTTTGTAATGTTCTTAAATATTTTTCCTGTTTTCACAACAAACAGGCTCTTTATGGCCCTTAGGTCCCAGTGGTATTTCTGCTGGGACTCAAGGTTACATAGGGCCAGAATGGTTTTCACAGTAATCCAACACTGCTAGAACGAGAGTATGTTTGCAGCTGTGTTTAGAAAGATCTTGAAGATGGACAAGTCCATAGATGGACAACTTTTGTCATCAAATGGGATAACCTGTGTAAGTGAGACATCATTCATTAGATAGATAACGCAAATACATGGAAGAATGGTATGTTATGAAGTAATAAAATATCATTAAAATTCCATTCTCTTAAAGGTGTAAGTACGTAATTAATGTTCTGTTTTTTTCTTTCACAAGCAAGATTATATTATCTGTTAATTTCTAACAAGCTCAAAGTAACATGGCTGAGAACCTTCCATGCGTTCTGTGAGTGAAGTTTATGAATTGGAAAGTGATAAAAGAAATGCTCCTCTGGCCGAACACATTGTCTAGCAGAAGCCTCGTCCATCAGCAGAAGATAGACATCTTTAATAGATGCCAGAGCTTCCCTTTGCTCTGCTCACTTCTAAGAGCCGCCGAGGCTTTGATAAGAACATAACAAACCTGGATTGTCACAGGCTGTTCAAGTGGGAACACATCCCCAGGGAAGGCATGGGAAAAATGTGGATGAAATTAATAAAAAAGAAAAAATGTACCACGTCATTAAGGCTCACAACAAACCAACCGAGCACAGGGCTTGGTAATCCATTTATTATCCTTTTTTAATACTAAAACCCACCAGCATTCTTAATATTTAGTACATCCTTAACACTATTTATCATGGAATCAGTCCAATAATAAAAAAAAATAATACAGGAAGTGCATGCTTATGATCATGTTTAAAATGTAAATGTTGTTCAGATCGTTGCAGGACACCTGCTGAATGCATAAGAAACTGTTGGATGTAATTTGTATCTGTTAGTGCTGCTTCCAACACCAGTTCTTTAAGGATTCAGGATTAGTTTATTCTACACCGTATGTGTAAATGCTATAATAATATATATAACCTTCAATTTACCAAAGGAGAGAAATATACTAACAAATAAACACTGAATATGTCAATATTCTCCACAGAAAATGTTGGATTCCTGTGTGGAAAACATCACAAACATCTCATAATGAAACAGTACTGAAGATGTGCTTTTCCTTGTTAAAGGCCACTGGTCATTTCCTGTTCTAATACTCTGTTGTCTGTGTACTATTGGAAGTAATCACTCAGCAGTTGAACTACAGCTAGGTGTTAGTTGGAGCCTTTATCAAGCCACACGCATCATTAGTTCCTCCAGAGCCCTTTCGCGATGGTTCTCGTGGACAAGCAGAACCTCCTTGATGGCGTTCTGCTGGAAGCCCATCTCATTGAACTGGCTCAGCAGGTGAAGGAACTCCTCCGCCTGGGAGACAAGACAGAGAGATCGCCTGGTCTGATACACTGAAGACATCTCAGTCTACAGCAGGGGTTTCCAATCCTGGTCCTCGAGGGCCGCTGTCCTGAAGGTTTTAGATGTTTCCCTGCTCCAGCACACCTGATTCTAATGAAGCGTTATTATCAAGCTCTGTGGAGGTGTGCTGGAGCAGGGAAACATCTAAAACCGTCAGGACTGCGGCCCTCGAGGACCAGGATTGGAGACCCCTGGTCTACAGGAATCAACTTCACTCTTGTCTCTCATGTCTCCCACAGGAAGTAACCTCTATCCCCTAAAAGAGTATTATTTAGTGTGTACAGTTAAAATCCTAAAGCAGATTCCATCCTGCCGTTCACTGTCCGCCATGTTTGTTTACCTTGGTCTCACAGTTTTGGAACATCTCCAGGGCCTCTTCCACCTGGGCCTCGTCATAGCCCCGCCCACACAGCCTGTCACACGCTACCAGGTAGCTCAGGATCTGCAGGAGGGCCACAGGAGAGCACATCACAAAGATGCCACAACACATTTCTTCTGTCTTTACACAAATAGCAGAGGTTAATGATCAGTAGACATGATCAGTGATCAATGACCAGTAGACATGGACCTGATAGAAAAGATAACAAAAAGGTATACTGTGAAAATGTAGCCAGTACATGTACACAGTATGAATACAGATGAAAGCATTTACTGTATCTAGGTGATTTGAAGGATTTGAGGGGTTCACTCAGAGTTCAGGGAGAGAAAAGAATGATAGGAGATCAGAAGCGACGTGAAAGCTAATATCTGTGAGAGCAATGTGACTCCTGTCTCAACGCACAAACCGGGAACCAAAGGAATTTTACCCTGATTAATTGGATAATGAGTTGAGCCCTTTTAATGTTGCTTTGGATAAGCTAGTTCACCAGCTGCCTTCTCGACGTATGCTGACTTGGAGGAAGGGAGGAATGGAGACTGACGGAGGGAAAGAGACAAGGGGAACAGACTTAACAGACTTGCCCGTATTAACAGTTTAGCAAAGCTGATTCGATAGTTACTTGTTGACAGATCCTCATCGACTGTTATAATATTTGAAAGCAGTGAAGTGACTCAGTCATTCACTTTACTAAAGCCAGTAAACTAATCTAAAATGGCCTCTGAAGGCCATGTAATGTATCTCTCTCTCCGCCCCTTCCTGCCTCCTCCCAGCCTCCTGACTTTGCTCATTCACATCGCCTAAGCACACAGATAAGCTTTCTCCCCCCCCCCCTCAAAAATAATCCTTACATCCCCCCCCACCACCACCCCTCCCTCGGACGGACGCCTGCTGTCCCTGGTGCTCTGTGGCTGGCGCTGGTCCTGAGGGAGAGCGTGGCCTGTGTGACGCTGATGAGAAACTCAGCAAAACACAGAGCAGGTTGTGGAAACTATTTTTTTTACAATGCTATATTATTTTATTTATTTTTTTCCCCTGTAGGCAAACGGCACCAGACCCTGCTGGCTGAAACCAGATGTTCTGTTATTAAAAAGCCTGGCCAACACTGTGGTACCATTAGCTGCTTCTAACCATGAAGTTTGCAGCCAGGGGGGAGAATTACATAAGTTAAATTAAAGGAGCTATGCGGATTCATTGGAAATTGGCCCTGTGGCAAGTTACACAAACGTCAGTCTTTTGGGTCCAAGCAATACATTCCTTTGATCACATTTTGAAGCTAAATATGTTATTACGATACGAGGAATTAAGACCTCGGACTGAAATATCTTTGGAAAGAATAACAGATCCAAATCCAGGGGATAAGAGAGCTTGTGAACTCTTTGATCTGCTCCGAAGTCTGTTGTGGCAGCGGAGGATTAGAGGTGGAGTATAATGATCTGCTCTCTCCTCTATTGGAAGGGCCTCCTAAGCCCCTTTGCCGACTACAACGTGCGAAGAACTGAAGAGACCTCAGGCTGTGGTTCAACCACAAACAGAGCCAAGCTACCTTCCCCTCGTGCGTCCGACATGGGAGACACAGACCTGGTCTGGGCTCTGCTGACCCGTCTTCTGCAGGGCGATGATGGCTGTGCGGAGAGGGTAGCCTCTCTCTGTGATCTGCTCCAGCAGCTCCCTCTCCTCTGGGCTCAGGGCGGACAGCAGCTCCACCGAGGAGTCCAGCACCGCTGTTTGGGAACACAGGGGCCTAAAGACCCCCGAGGGAGGAGGAGGCAGGCAGGAGTAGGGCCTCTGTGGGGAGAGAGTGAACAGTGAGCGATTGATAGTTGCTGGCGTGTGTGCGTGTACACAAGACAAACAGCTGAAAGAGGATAGATAATTCAAAAAGAGGTGTATTGGTTAGTGACTATGTTTGTATGTATGTTTGTGTGTGTGTGTGTATCTGTACGTGTATGTGTGTTTGAGAGAAACTGATGGAAGTGAAATAGGAGGATTGGGGTGCACAGAGAAATGGAAAGAATAACAAAACGAGGTTCATCCCCATGCTGGGCGAGGGTAACCTGGAAATCCTGTCTGTCTTTGATGTTTAAATTTAACCAAAGTCTGAAATCCTGACTAACAGTGTGTAAAGTGCATCACATTGGAAACATGTAGGCAGTTCACGAGATTACATGGATTTCTACTTTGGGAAGGTAAATACCCTTGAAAGATTGTATTGCTGAGAAATACTCTTTCAGACGACTTCCACTTGCTAATCCTGATGAACTTGTAATAACTTGGGAGGGTTCCAAACACAGACTTTACACTATCTATTATTAGGCTACACATCATTGGACACGTTTGAGAAATGTGATTTGAAAAAAAACAGTTAGCATCAATTTTCTCTACCAGTGGATGTGATAGTATAACCTTTAAAATAAAGGGCATGCCAAAAACAATTACTAACTTTTATTTCATAAACTGTTAATGAATGTATATAATTGTTAGCGCTGTTTTAGATATACACTAATTACTGCATTCAGAAATCTTAAAATGAAAACAGGTTTAATAAATCTAGCTATTTAGTTGGCTTTAACAAGTTACTATGGTATCTCTGGAACATATTCCTGGTGATTTAAGTCCAGGAGTGTGTAGATCCAGTTATAGTAAGGTCATGCTCTTCCTACTGAGGGCAAGCTTTCAGGGCTTTGAGCTTTAAACATAGCCTGTCATGGGAAACAGACAGTGGACCTCTCAGCTGCACATCCCAGTGCAGACCATCCCTCTTCCCAAACAGTTCCCACCATTTCCCATAAGCAGAAGATCATAAACAATCATGAAGAAAAAAAAGAAAAGAAAACAGGACAAAGGTTTCAGTGGTTCAAGGGTTATTGACTTACCGGGTGTGTGGATTTTTGGTGAGTGATGGTGGGGATTCGGTCCAGGGTGTGTGCCCGGGTGTTTGGAGGTCTATGAGAGGAGGAGGAAGAGGAGGAGGGAGGTTTGGAGTTGCTACAGGAGGTCTCCAACCCGGAGAGAGAGGACTGGCGGAGGTTCCTCCTGCGCTGCTGGGCCAGGCCATTCTGAGAGGCGGGGAGGTCCAGTAGGTTAGGGGAGCCTCCTTGTCTCTGGTCTGGTCGAAGGGAACCTGAGCCAGAACCTGAGCCTGAGGAACCATTCTTCGAGGAAGGCTGTTCTTCTTCCTCTGAGTGACCCTCTCCTTCCTCCTCAGAGTCCGAGATGACAAACTTGACCCTGGACCGCAGGTAGGAGGGGTTGAGGCTGTGTGAGCGAGGCCGGGGGTTGGGTTCCCAGAAGTCGGAGCTGTGACGACTGGCCAGCCGGCTCTCCTGGGGGCTGCTGAACATCAACCAGTAGGGGGGGCAGGAAGCTGGGACCTCAGAAGGGGACTGGGGGGTGGGGGAGCTGGGCTGACTGGGGTAGCCACCCTGTAAGCCTGTCAGTACCCAGTTCTCCAAGCTGTACTCGTACTGTCACAGAAAAACAAGGTTATGTCAGTGAATGTTAGGGCCAAGTGTCTATATACCTTCTTGATTATGTGCCTCCTTAAAACTTCCTTCCATTCTTCCTAAGAGAGAGGCCTAGAATTATTTGGGGCTGGTTGAAGCAGAACAGCAACATGCCCTTGTATTGTTTTATTTAGTTGTTGTGTAATCTTTGTTCTAACTAAATGAGAACACAGTACAGACTAACTAATGTCAGATGTTGTGCACTGAGACCTCTCTGATAAAATATAACACGATTTGGGTAAAACTTGGCAGGGATTTGAAAAACAACAAGGTTTTTATTAATATGATACAAATATTTACTGTATCGAGGGTGAGCAATCAATCAACCAAGTCACAATGAGATTAGGTTTTGGCGGTCTAGCAGTGAGGAGGTTGGAGGTGACAGAGTATCATAATAATACTAATTCATCTCAGACCGTGGCAGGATACACCAAATTTCCCATGACTTCAGGATAGTCACTGACAGAAACTCAACACACACTGCAGACCAGACACTACAGACCACAGACACTACAGACCACAGACACTACAGACCACAGACACTACAGACCACAGACACTACAGACCACAGACACTACAGACCACAGACACTACAGACCACAGACACTACAGACCACAGACACTACAGACCACACACACTACAGACCACAGACACTACAGACCACAGACACTACAAACTATTATTACACACACACACACACACACACACACACACACACACACACACACACACACACACACACACACACACACACACACACACACACACACACACACACACACACACACACACACACACACACACACACACACACACACACACACACCTCTGTCTCCTGCAGTATGGTGAGGTAGTCAGGGACAGTGATCTCTGGGGCAGTGACCAGGTCCACCTCCTCCTTGGCTTCCTCCAGGGTACCCAGTGGGGTCTTGATAGGGATCTCCTCTAGACTGCTCATTCTTCTGCTCAGTGAATAAGACAGGACAGCAGGAAGAGGAACAGAATGGAAATTGAAAATGGAAGAGAGAGAGAGAGAGTGGTGAGGTTATGACAGCAATCTATTTAATGAAGTGTTCCAAAGAGTTCAAAAAGTTGAGGCATGTTCATACAATGACTATTTAGGGCAATTTTACATTGACATTTATTTATTTAGCAGACGCTTTTATCCAAATTTCCTTCCAAGAGAGAGCTTTACAAAAGAGCATAGGTCACTGATCATAACAATGAGATAGACCCGAACATTGTGGGTAGCCAGATCATGAAGCATAACATTGTGGGAAACCAATTAAGTGTCAATGAACCTCAAATGTGCAAGAGTGAACCTGTAGGAAAGCAAGTAATAATAATATACCTCACAGTGAGTACAAAAATGTCAAACAATTGGCCAAATTTCCAACTGGCCAAGTGTAGCTAGTACAATACATGAGTCTTATATTGTTGTTATAGTTACTTTTGGCTGACTGGATGTAAAGCTAAAGACAGCAGATCAATCCAAGTCTCTGGTTCTCAGACATGCTGTTCTCTCACGCTTTGTCTTCTCTATTCTTGTTGATTCTGTTACACAAGGTTGGTAGGAGCCACTGTCCACTAGTGGAAGATTATGACGGCATTATGACACCACGTGGCAGTCGAACCTCGTGTGTGAAACATGCACATGTACATGTCAGGCACACACAAACTCCAACAAAAAAACACAAGCACACGCCACATTCACTCCTGGATCTACAAAGCGGCAACACACAAACATCTCAGATCCCCTCAAATCCAAACAGCTATGATATGTCACTTGAAGTTATTATTATTATTACTACTTATTAGTCCTTTAAGAAATAGCAGACAAATCCAAACTAGTTATCTCAGTATAAGTGTCCCAATATTAGCCCTGTAAATCCTCAGGCCAACACATGGTGAAGAACCACTGGTAAATACACAACAGTTGGAAAGCTCATCCCCATCCCAACCTGACTGGGTGGATAACACAGCTGACTCAATCAAACCAACAGATGGTTGGGGATTTATTACTGTGCATGCAGGGCAGATGCTAACTAAGCTCATTAACTTTACATTGAAGAACAAAGAAAAGTTCTAGAAGTATCATAGAATATCACATAGGCATGGTGAACTGTGGCATTTAAGAGACAACGCCCATATTAAAACTATGAAACACGTGAAGATAATCCCCAATGTTGACAAGTTGCCCGACCAATAAACACATAACTCCCGTATCCAAAACAAAAGACTGCTGGAAGTTTGTCATCTTATCCACAAAGATTGAAAACACATCCTAAAAGTTCTGTTATCTTCTTCCTCTGCATTGTTCCAAACACACCTCATCGTCATCACCCCCCATTTTAAAGTCCTAATGTTGTTTGGGGAGAATTTGTGAATTGCCTCAGGCCAAACAATAAAATAATCATATTACATTTGGGTAATGCTTAAAAGTAGATCAAAGCACACAGTGAAATATCCACATTAATCAGTAAGCTTGAATGTCCCAGTGAAAAAGGTAAACAACAAGCTCTCCAAACAGCACAGATTCAAACCAGAGAAGCCTCTCAAATGCTACAATCTCAACATACATGAGGTATTATTACATGCGTACATACGTGTTTTTCCTCAGGACAGCTCCTTGTTCTCTCTTCAGGTGAGGTCTGTGGTACAGGCAGGCGTGTGGACACCTCACTTGTTCAGATCAGATGATGTGGCTCGTGGCAGGGCTGGTCCTGCTGAACCACTAATCTCCTGACATAACACACTAACATGTCTACTGCCCAGCTTACCTGCTGCTACACCACATGTCCACAACAACAGTACACAGTCTCCCCCTTGATCTAACCTGGGCACTTTTTAATGTAATCTTTGTCTAAACAACATGTACAAAGATGGTTGTCAGCTAACCAGCACACTATTATATTTATTTTCCACAAGTGTCTCTGACAATTACAAGTTCTTCAAATTGTGTATGTAACAATGGCTTTCCTAAACTGCTATCTTGAGCTCACCAACTAAACAGATGTGAACTTCTCTGTAGGCAGGGTTTAGTGTTGCTGAGTATTCTGTCTGAGCAGGTAAACAGGGGAGGCGACATGCAGCCAGACTGTGATGTCATTAAGCACCTGCCTTCCTTAAGACGACCATGTATGGTAAAGTAGATTCAGTCACTGAAGTACTTTATTGTACTTGATACACATTTACATTGTAACATTACACATATACTGTATTTCGTTGCCCTGGACTTATACCTGTGTAATGACAATAAAGTTGAATCTAATCTAATCTAATACGGAAACACATTAATAATGTGTTTCCGTATTATTTATATTTGAATATGTGTATATAATGATTATATACACATATTCAAATACCCTATAACCAAGTAAAAAATGAACAATACAAAAGGAATAACAAATTAAAAGTAATAACAGCTGTTCTATCAACACACGTGAAATTGTGTAAATAAATAGCCTACTGCACCTGTATCAACACAACACCAGAAATAAGATGTTGATAAGAAATAACAGCGTAATGCCTTTTTGTCTTAATGACAGGCACTTAGCTGGGTAACGACCAGTCCCTTTGACAGCTCTCCCTGTAGCTGGACAGCCTCAGTCAGGGACGCTGTTTCTGTCCAGGGCTGTGGCCCAAACCTCATCTGATGGGGGCTCTGGGAGGACCCAAGTCTGGGGTACTGCAGTACCATCAGGATAGTCCACAGGAACAAGACACATGTCCCACTCTCTCCTGGAGAAACCAACATAAAACAGGACCAGTTATAAGATGGTATTTATTTTGTGACCATGTCAAATCAAAGTATGTAGATAGCAGGGAGAGAACAAACCGTATTTGGATCAGAGCTGGAACTGAGCACTCAGCCTGGGTGTAGTACTCCCTGAAGGGCTGTAGGGGGTGCTCTGCAGGCATCTCCTCTGAGGACAGAAAATACTTTGTGAGTCATAAGTCCTGTTTAACTCCAGTAAGTCACAGTCCATCTGTATGGAAAAGTAACAATAGAAGCTGTAGGTTTGGGACACCTACCTCCGAAGAGCATGACCTCCATCTCCCTCTTCTTCTTCAGCAGTTTCTCCTGCTCTTTCTTCTGCCGCTTCTCCAGGTCTCTTTTCCTCTCCTCCTCCTGCTCTCCCTCCAGCATGACTCTCAGAGCGTTCTCCTCCGCAGCGTACACGGCCGTCCTCTTCTTTATCAGCCCTCTGAGTCGCTCCACCTGTCCGTCAAACACCTGGTCTGCCTCCTGCTCTGGGAAGATACCTGACACACAAACACTGAGAGGTTAATCACAGCGAACACAGTGGAGACTCTTTACATTTAGTTAGTTAGCAGACTTACAGCAAGTACAGTGACATTTCCCCCTGAGGCAAGTGCCTTGCCCAAAGACACAATGTCATGTTGACAGAGCCAGGGTTCAAACCAGGGACCTTCTGATTACTAGCCCGACTCCCTAACTGACTGCCCTACATGATTCCTGTGAATTTACGCACGGGAAAGAAGCTATATTTGTCTTCTCTTCTCACCCTTCCTAGACGCTGCCTCTTTCCTGAGTTTGCGTAGTTTCTCCAGAGATCGGAGGATGTCCAGCATCCTCTTGACATCTGCCTGCTTCTTCCTCACTTCAGAGAGAACTGAGTCTGCTGCCAACTTCAGCTCCTGCTCCTGTTGCGAGAAAAGAGCACAGAAAAGCAGCAGTTAGATGCTGTTCTGATCATGTGTGAGTCAAGACCATGGGTCAAGACCCTCACCAGCGTCCATCAGCCTTAGCTTGTGTCACCACCTGCTGGTTAGAACAGGAAACTGCACAAAGACATGATCCACTAAACACAAACCCCATCATCTTCGAGTCAACTCACCCTCTTAAGACTACAACAAGCACAGTTTGAAGAAAAGTGGGAGAAATGGACAATATTCAGAACCAAAACCGGCGACGAGGAATATGGACAGGAACAAATTATTTAGATGAAGACATGAAGAGAAAAGAAGTACTGTGAGAAATGTAACTCCCAAGCCAAATTTTCTGTTTGGTTTCTGTTTTGTTTTTTGTTTACAATATTGTCTTTGAATGTGAACTGTCTATGTGAACTTTGAAATAAAAATTTAAGTAAAAAAAAAAAAAAAAGAACAGGAAACTGCACAAAGACATGATCCACTAAACACAAACCCCATCATCTTCGAGTCAACTCACCCTCTTTTTCTCCTCCACTTCCTGTATGCGTTTCATCCTCCATTTGTCTATGGCCGCCTCTTTCTCTGCCATCTGTTCTTCTCTCATCTGCTTCTCTTCCAAGCTGGCAAGTTTCCTTCGATGGCGTCTGGTTCTTCTCTTGCTGATGCAGGACAGCTTCTTTTTGAGCGATGCCACAAACTCAGGATCGCTCAGCATCTTCAGTCTCTCTTCAAGGTCTTTTTTAACATTCAATGCGTCTGTGTAAGAATCTGCCCAAGCACTATCATTCTCCAAATTACCTTTCAGTGTTTCGCATGCAATGGACAGCTTTGACACGAGCTCAACTGCCCCGTAGACTGCTTCTTTCACCAGAGGGACGGACATTTTTTCATGTGATTTCTTCAATTCTGGAGTTTGGCTGGTTTGCTTTGTTCTGTTCCTCAAAAAACGTTGGAGCCATTGTTCATCCTGCATCCTCTGCTGAGCTTCTTCATCCAGAGGCTGAGCAGTCAGCGCCTTGCCTGGACCTTGGAGCTCATTAACCTGGGGAGCCCCATAGGGGGATCTAAGGAGGGGTGGACGAACTTCAGAAAAACTGTGGTCTGATTGGTCTACTCTACTGTTAGAATGAAAGCCATAGTGACTTTCTAGTGAGCCTGTCGTCTGGTAGGTGGACTGCTGATTAAACGACATTGGAATATTGGTTCCTGCTGGGCCAGGCTGCACATCACCTGCCCAGGCTCTCCCAGGTCCACCCAGCGTACCAGACTGTGGAGTCCCAATGTGAGGAGGTCTTTGAAGGTCGCTCACCATGGGAGGGAAGTGGCACGGTACCGAATGACTGGGAAGGGCTGGTGGTGGGATAGTATGATCAAAGCCAAAACCACTTGGAGGTCCGTAACCATCATATCTCGGTGGAGGCAGCGGCATGGGGGGCCTGTAGGGGTAGGGTGGACCCCCATATCCTGGAGGAGTTTGTTGTGGTGGAGGCAGATATGGAGGTGGCCAGTAATGCCCAGACCACGTGCTTCCCCCCCCTGGCTGTACCGGGGGGGTGGAGTGTCCCGGGCCGAAGGTTCCCCCCCCTGGCTGTACCGGGGGGGTGAAGGTGTCACCCGCTGGATTTGGCTGCTGCATTTCACCGGATGATAACTGAAATCTTGTTTGATCAATTGCTTGTTTGTAATATGCTCTCGTAAGGTTTGTAACCTTTTAGTCAGAAACACGGCAAAGTATCCAAAGTATCTTGATACGAGTTACAGGTCTTGCAAACACGTTGGATTTACCTTTCTGACATAGAAACAACAGTAATGTGGCTCCTAGTGGAAGCAGCCATGTTTACAAACACTTCCGTGGAGTCTTAACGAAGAATGAAACTTCCGTCTGATTTCTGGAATTTCAAACTAAAGGTCAATAAATAATCTCTACTTTTTCCATATTTGAATATCAACGTAAAAAAATGTATGTCCCCAAAAGAGTAAAGAAATACAAAGGATATACTTAGAGCTATAATAATGCGTACTTATTTGATCTAAATGGGTATAAGAGTTGTTTTAGCCTTCACTGATACTGTGGTCCAGGAGAGGACGTCTTTGGCACGTCTCATGCTCTTATTCTGAAAGAAAATCCTCATAAGCTTCCTTATCGAGGCCAGTGACACCGGATGCAGTTGTTAGTGTGTTTCCACGTGCTTTGGTCAGTAGTCTGCATAGACATTATTTTATTTATATATTTATAATGTATATGAGTACTCTGGCGCAGTACTTTTCACAATTAATTTGATTGATCTCTGAAAAGACGACTAAAACTCACTTGAACAACGATAACATATTTATTAAAGCCTAACATGGGCATGATGGCTTTTCAAGCCTGCTGTCAGTCAGTGACTGTTTAATCAAACTCCAAATCTAAAAGGAATCCAAGTTCACGCCAACAATCAAGACCCTCCTGTCAACTCAGTTTTTTTGTAAAGTGTATAAAAGATCCAGCTTTATTAGAATAAACTAATACCATTAAAGGCAGGCCTTCTGGGTTGAGAAACCATGACATTTAAGCAACTAATTTCGAATACATATAATGTTCTTCCATTAAGATCGAAACTTTCTTACAGTTGTAGGTAGTTCAAAATGTTTCATAAAGAAACTCTGACAGATCAACAATTCTTACATCATCTGTAAAAAAAGAAGCTGGTTTGGGTTTTTCCAGACCAGATACAATTAGTCCTATCTGGATGTCAACACAACAGTTATGTTAGTCATAAATTACAGTGTGGATATTTAAACTCCTTCACTAAGCAGCAAAACAGACCTTTTATTGATATATAATTATTTGTTTCAAATATTATTGTGTAAAATCTTACACAAAAATTATGGTGTCAAATGAATATTTATGAAGAATGCTGGTGTTAACAACCCAAAGTTCAAATGGTTCCCTTAAATAATGTTAATGAGACCATAATATATGTAACATTAAACTCGTTGACTAGTTTAACTGTCCAAAATGTGTATCCAGTTGTCCACTGTACTAAAATGTAGTAAAATGCATATTTTGTTTACATACATAACTTGTATTATTCTCCAAGCACATTCAAACCATGTTGCTATTCAGAATATGTGGAACTAGGTATTAAAACCAGGCATGTTAACACTTACCTGCTTTACAAATCTCTTCAGCTCTTAATTAAATCTTTCTGCAGAAAGTATTTGGTTATTTAGGTTCTTAAATCTAATGTATTTAAAGAACCTCTTCTCACTGATCTAATCATGTCAACATCAACATCACTGTTACATTTCAATTATTCAGTTTGAGAACTAATATATATCTATCATCCATAGTTGGTTCCATGGACATTCATTGGCTCTTTTTCTTATCAAGGTGGAAGTTGAGGTCCCAGCATCAGTTGTTGGCCACATCCGCCTGCCTGGGCCAGCTGTCCTCCTCTATCCCAGAGTCATACTCCTCCTCTGGGGAGTCCTTTGTTGGTGCTCTGGAAAGACAAAGTTGCATGTTGACATAACAGACTTCTTGGTGTGTGTGTGTGTGTGTGTGTGTGTGTGTGTGTGTGTGTGTGTGTGTGTGTGTGTGTGGGGGGGGGGGGGTGCTTCCTAGAAAGGCAATACTTACTTCATATATCTGGGTTCAGATTTCCCCTGGACTACATCTTGATTGAGCTCAACAGCCAAGATATCAGAATTTGGGACTTCGAACATGGGTTCCAACAGCAGTTTTTCCTGAATACCAACATAAGAAAAAAAATTGCTTCATAATATTTTATACAACAAAATATTTCAAATATCAAGTAATTCAGGTGACACTGAGAAAGCTCTTCAAGTTGTTTTCCACCTACTCACCATGATGGAGCGAAGTCCTCGAGCACCAGTCTTTCTCTCCAGGGCCATCCTGGCAATGGCTTTTAAGGCACCAGGAGTAACATTCAGTTCACACTGAAATAGAGTTCAAAGATTATGAGTCAAAACAGCGCTAAGATAGCTAAAGAAAGCCTTGAAGAACCCCTTCCACCTTAGCAAAGCCTGGTACTGCCTACCTTGTCCAATCAAGAGGACCTGGTACTGCCTACCTTGTCCAATCAACAGAGGGCCTGGTACTGCCTACCTTGTCCAATCAAGAGGACCTGGTACTGCCTATTTTTTCCAATCAAGAGGGCCTGGTACTGCCTACCTTGTCCAATCAACAGAGGGCCTGGTACTGCCTACCTTGTCCAATCAACAGAGGGCCTGGTACTGCCTACCTTGTCCAATCAACAGAGGGCCTGGTACTGCCTACCTTGTCCAATCAACAGAGGGCCTGGTACTGCCTACCTTGTCCATGCTGAAGAGGGCCTGGTACTGCGGCACCACGGCGTTGCGAGGCTCCGTAAGGATGCGCACCAGTGTCTCCTCGTCCAGGCTGTGCAGAGGCACCACGACCGGCAGACGGCCCACGAACTCTGGGATCATCCCAAAGTCGATGAGGTCTCTGGCCTCCACGTGCTTCAGCAGGCGGTCCTTCTCCTCGATCTCCAGCAGCGCGTCTGTCTCTCCGCTGCTGTTGGCCTGGTCAGCCGCAGCCGCCGCCCGCCGGCCCTGCCCCATGTTGGACGGCGTTCCAAAGCCAAGGTACTGCAGAGAGAGAGACGCTCACATCACCTGCAGTTCAGAAGTTCACCTTCTCCTCAGAACTCATCTGAGAGCTCAGGGACTGCATATTCATAGCATAACAGCATACTTTTTTTTAATCACATTACTTTTTCGTTCTTTCTCCTGCTGATGATTCGGTCCAGTCCGTTGAAGGCGCCAGAGGCTACAAACAGGATGTTGGTGGTGTCCACCTGCACGGTCTCTCCTCGAAGCTTCCTGGAGTTCTTCTCAGGCACATTGACTATGGTTCCCTCCAACAGTTTAAGCAGGCCCTAGGATGATGCCAATACATTTTCACCCAGAAAAGCGACAAAACTCCTTGAATGAATTCCTTTAGATATTGATTAAACATCTGAAGACAAAATGGCATTCGGGACTTTGCAGTACAAATGATCAACGATCATTGAATGACATCACTCGGTGCTATTATACAAGCCCATTTGAGTGACAGAAGCTGATCTCTGATCTGTGACTAACCTGCTGCACTCCTTCCCCTCCCACATCCCTTAGCTGGTGGATTCCGGGCACGCTGCCAATTTTATCCACCTCGTCCAGAAAAACGATGCCTAAAAAAGCAAAGAGTCCAGAGCATTGGCCAATAGTTCACCTTCCAAAAGCAGGAAAACACCGCTCAGAAACACACACTGTACCTTGCTGTGCTTTCTCTACGGAGTAGTTAGCATCTTGGAGGAGCTTCGCGACCACAGACTCAATGTCCTCTCCTACATACCCAGCCTGGGTCAGTGTTGTACAGTCACAGATGGCAAAGGGCACATCTAGGCACTTAGCTAAAGTTTGAGCCAGAAGGGTTTTACCTGAAACAAAAGGGGACCATTTTCACACAAGTACGCGTCACATGTTTCTCTTCACTTACTTACTAATGAGTTATACATTAACATAAGCAGTAATGTAATTAGTCATGCCATTGCTATTGAGGTGCAACTTAGTTACGTTTGTTTCTTGTATTGTTTTATGTTTACATATCTACTCACCAGACCCAGTGGGGCCCAACAGGACAATATTGCTCTTCTCTAGTTTGATGTTGGTGTGGAGGGAGTCGAGGACCTCTCCCCCCCTCTTCTCCTGGGCTGGCTGCTGATTGGCCTGCTGGACAGAGGCACCCAGAGCGTTGCCATGGGGATTTATCCCGGCGATCTGCAGCAGCTCTGTAAACAAAAGAAGGAGTAAGTTCAGGATCTGAACTACACTGGGCTGTCACCAAGCCACCTGCATAACAACTGTTAACTAAAAACACATTTGGCTTCTGTTATACTGTTGTCCTCCAATCCTTCTTACTTATAAACAAAACGAAAATGTGTGTTTGTTGCTACCAAGGGTTATCTATAAATACAAGTTTTATCACACTCAGAGTTCAGTTACTGTCTGAACATTGTGTCTGTTCAGCAAGGTCACTGTGTCACCACAGGGATATCAGCCAGCACATGGCTGCAGGAACGTGGCCTTTTCCCCAGGATTATATTCACCTAGTTTCTCAGGGTTGTGTAACACTGGGTTGCGCTGACATGTCAAATGCACAGCGTGCTTTAAAAATAGCCTGCTGACGTTTTGTAAGTAGTAGCTTTTCCCCTACTTACTAGAGACTCTTGTGAATGATGAGAGGAAGGGAAGAGGAGGGGAAAGCAGAGGATGTTGGCATTTGTACAACGAGCTGTTTACCGATTCAAATTGGAGGGCATCGATCATGAGTTTTGACAGAGCCTTATTGCTTTAACTTGTTCTGCGATTTACATTTAACACTTACTTGTCAATCTGTATTCATCCTCTCGTCTTCTTATCTCTAACTCTACAAAACAGGATGAAAGTTGTCATTTAACATTACAACTGCTGTTAGCTGCTCTAACGCAAGAGACTGCCTGGATGAAGCCCTTGTCCAGAATGAGCGACAATTTAATGTTTCGAACCAATCAACTTTAACCTCTACCATAGAGGGCTATTGGAGATGACATCTTACCCTTTCTATACTATACTCCTTGTACAAATGCCATACCATCACAAAGAAAACTTTCAAAGTGCTATGCCACATATTTTGGTTTGAGAAGTGAAGCATACAATATATTTCCCACTCCTTGCATTAGGATGGATTCTAATATATCTAGTTCATCTGTTACTGTAGCTGCCATCTTTGCGGTGGATGGACCGTGTTACTGTACACACAGTGAAACCTATGTTAGAAATAAAAATCACATTCCAAGAGAGAATATAGATCCTGTCAGAGACCATGAGACAGCGATTCAGACCGGAGAGATGCAGTAATGATGGTCCGGTTCAGGGAGTGTACCCACCTCGCGGTGTGAGGGAGGCCTGCTTCTCAGTTTCCACCTGAGGTTTGGCACTAGCGGCTGGTAGGTTGTTGTAGATGCGCTTGTAGTGGTTGTAAACAGCCACCGCCAACACTTTCTTTGCATAGGACTGTCCGACAACATACTTATCGAGGTAGGCATAGATCTAAGAGACAATGGGAGCAGACAGTTGATTAAGTTGGAACTCGGTGCAACACCGACTTCCACGAACGATCAACACACACCCCAGCATCTACCCCCAGCATCTACCCCCAGCATCTACCCCCAGCATCTGCCCCCCACCATCTACCCCCAGCATCTACCCCCAGTATCTACCCCTACCATCTGCCCCCAGCCTTAAACTAGAACATATCAGGGCTGCAACAGAGCTAGTCTCGCTTTATAAATGTGTTGAGGTTGGGCTACTGCACCTTTTTGGGGGGAGGAGGTGGTTTCTGCTGAAAGGCTAGTTTAGCAGCCTCATTGGCAGATTCCTGCTCCTTGTTCAGACTCTTCTTAGAATCTGTTTCTGACAGCACCACAAAGAAATGATGGCATTTCTCACATTTCACAAAGCGTGTTGAAGCTGAAAAGAAAGAAAGGAGAGAGACGTTACTTCTCAGTGTAACATGGGTACAGATTTACCCAGACTCTCACTGCCAACATGCACCCCCCTCTGGTATTTTGCTCACTCAGTTTCTTCAGGAGTCAGTGAGGCTTCACCATGTGTTTGGATTAATCAAATAACTAAGTCATTTGATTGGTCCCTAAAAACAATCAGGTGCCCACAGGTACAAACAGGAACAAAAAGATACAAAAGACATGCCTGAGATGGACGTACACCAACGCAAAAAATAATACGATTTAAGACGACGCTCACATCTAATTCCCCCGTGAATAGCTACGTCTACGTTAGAAATTCCTGATTATTGAATACGCATGAACTTGATTGATGATTAACTGTCATTCAGCTGCCACAGGCTCAGGCTTGGAGTCTAGCCAGCTGGGGTTGACATGCACAGAGCTGTGAGCCGTGTGCCGTGTGCCGTGTGCCGTGTGCCATGTGCCATGTGCCGTGTGCCTTACTCAGGCCAGCCTCTGTCCTGCCTCACCACCATCTCCTCTAGAATTATTCTGCCCTACGTCGATGGAGCCCACAACTTGGTGACCTATTTCTTGAATGTATCCTCTCCAGACAGACGGGCAAGTGATGGTAACAGCCCAGTGGTCTGTCACAAACACAAACAACCTGAATAACTCGTCTCAACGTCACAAAGCCCAGTGGGAAAGCATCACATTCCCAGCTATGGGAGCACATTAGCTTCTTTCACCTAAATCTAGCATGTTTTTTTTTTTTACAGACGTTCTACAGAAGTTGTTTACTCAAATGTTTGGGCCTTCATGTGCTAGCATAGCTTCCACTAGGAGGGAGTAGTTATGTAAGGGGAGTATTTTTAGCATTACACAATATGCCTGAGACTAGTTGCCCACCAAATACCCTATAGGTGTGTGAGCACTGAGCACAGACAGTTAATGCTAGCTCTCTTTAAGGAGAGCAGCCCAGTACAAAGTCTCAGTGGCCTGGGGGTTACCATATTACATATACACTGAACAGCTGCTGAATTAGTTAGACAAATAATCTCCTGCTGAGTGTACCAAGAGAAGGAACATAAAAGTACCTTTATTAAAATCAACAAATAATAATTAAATTCAGTGGGCTTATTCTGTCAGTGTGCGCATTATTATTTATTGCAGTAACACTGTTCCCATGCTAAGGTTTGGAGTCCGATCCACATTTGCAGTCTTGACAAAACCAGCTGGGATCTGATGATGGGCCTGTGTTGGTTTTACGGAAACGCATTATTGGTCTGTTAGAGGTGAATAGGACTCTGGCTGAATCAATGGAAACAGTCCCGCTTAGCTGTGTTAGAGGAACACTTCTAAAGTGGTTGAATTTGTCACCCAGTGTCCCAGTGAACACACTGTACTCCAGCGTCAACAACAGTTTGTAGTTAGTAAAGTTGATGTTTAGTCATTCAGCCTTTGTGTATTTATATGGCAGGTATCTCTTGTCCACCATGACACCTGTAGCAGCAGTTTTACTCAGGTTTTTGTCCAGCCAATGAAAAAGATTTATCTTCAAAACTAGAGTGAACGTGATGTTTTGGATATACATTTGTTGTACCTTCTGGCCAATGAGGTTGATAGTTTAAGGTATAAACACGCATATAATAATAACAAAAATTATCTTAGAAATGAGCACTTACACACGAAGGTTTCTACATGCGTGCAGGCGTCTCCACATTTAGGACATCGAAGCTGGCTGCCTCCCTTCCCCGAACCTCCAGAACCGCCTCTCTTCATCTCACTGGCTGATTTCTATCATGATATTTAAAAGCATTATTAGGGACAGAACAGTCTCAGATAATACATGCAGGGAATCTGCATGACAAACAGGTTCAGATTCAGTATAACAGCATCATTATTAAGATGGGGGGGGGGGGGGGGGGGATCCTGTCAACCAGCAAATGTCAAAGAAAACCAAAACAAACGTACCTTTCCTCCATCTCCATCTTTAACGTCTTTAGATGAAAAGTAGACCGATGTTTCAGAGAAGGACCTTACTGGTGTTCTCCTGGTCAGTCTGCCACCAGGTGCTCCTGGTCTACTGACTGAGAACACCTGAGTTCTAGAGTAGGACACACCTGCAGAGACATCACACTGTCAGAACCACATCACAGCAACAACAGCTCTTGAAACAGAAACCTTTAACTCTTAAATATACAATAAAACCACATAGAACTTGGAAGTGGAAAGCTGCCAGATGAAGAAATCAACATGAAGGTGCCCAAATGATCAAACTGGTCAGTGAGCAATACCTTTTAACAACCTCGCCGCTGATCTGCAAGAGCAGGACATTATATATTGTTTTTTTCAGCAAAGATGGTAGAAATGTTCTATATTCAGAGTTTGTGATAGACTTGCTGCAGATAGTAAATAGGACACAATGTTCAGACAGCAGCTCAATGTCACCGCTGCCGGTCCAAATCTGCAAAGAGTTGGAATTAAAATCACAAATTAGCAAAACGACTTTTACACTTAATAACACTTTTGTTAGGTAAAAAGTAGTATCTTGTAAAAAGCCAGTTAGATAATGTGAATTACATGCAAGTAAGGCTACAGTACGACAAGAACCCTTTCTAGTTAATATGAGGAAATCGTCCTGTATTATTGTTGAACTTACTCAGGTTTTCACAAAAATACTTGACTGCAGGAATCATAGAAGAAAACAAGGCAGAAGTCATGAAAGTAAAGCAGAATAAACACACTGAAAGTGTTAAATGTTAAAAGTCTCTAGTCATGCATAGACAGACCCTGGTGTTGTGACATGTTTCAACATGCACTAATGCTGCGCAGCTGCTGCGCATGATGATGCCCCTTACATGTGTGTGTTTTATAAACTGGTATGTTTTATAAACTGGTATATTTTAAAAGCTGGTATTTTTTATAAACTGGTATGTTTAATAAACTGGTATGTTTAATAAACTGGTATGTTTTATAAACTTGTATGTTTTATAAACTGGTATTTTTTATAAACTGGTACGTTTAATAAACTGGTATGTTTAATATACTGGTATGTTTAATAAACTGGTATCTTCAATGCTTTTACAATCTACACCTACCCTCACTAAACATGAGCTCTCATATCCTATAAGAAACCATGTGACGACAAGATAAAACAAACAGATCTAAAGTTAGACACGGATTGATCCAAACATCTCTAAATTAAATTATCCAGTTGACAAATACAGGGAAATTATCATCCTTTATTTCTTAAAGTCCCTTTTTAAATGTGCCACTGCTGCTGTATGCAAGATATTAAATCAGTGGAAGCACAGAAAAGGAAAGCAGTCTATTTTATATAACTGCACCATATACTTTTATACAGCTGACACAATAGATATATGGTAGTCTAGATACTGCCAACCATAGATATACATATAGTAAATAGGAGTCAGGTGGCTGAGGCAGTAATCATAAGGTGCATGGTTCAAACCCGGGCTGTGCCAACATGACATTGTGTCCTTGGGCAAGGCACTTCACCATACATGCCTCAGAGGGGGAATGTCCCTGTACTGCTGTAAGTCACTCTGGATAAGAGAGTCTGATAAATGACTAAATGTAAATATAAATGTACATGTAAATATATGGCTCTACAAAGATGGTGTCCACATTGAAAAGTGCCCAGTGAGGCAGTGAGGCTGTAAGGCAGTGAGACAGTGAGGCAGTGAGGCTGTGAGACAGTGAGGCTGTAAGGCAGTGAGGCAGTGAGGCAGTGGCGCAGTGAGGCTGTGAGACAGTGAGGCTGTGAGGCTGTGAGACAGTGAGGCTGTAAGGCAGTGAGACAGTGAGGCAGTGAGGCTGTGAGACAGTGAGGCTGTAAGGCAGTGAGGCAGTGGCGCAGTGAGGCTGTGAGACAGTGAGGCTGTGAGGCTGTGAGGCTGTGAGACAGTGAGGCTGTAAGGCAGTGAGACAGTGAGGCAGTGAGGCAGTGAGACAGTGAGGCTGTAAGGCAGTGAGACAGTGAGGCAGTGAGGCTGTGAGACAGTGAGGCTGTAAGGCAGTGAGACAGTGATGCAGTGAGGCTGTGAGACAGTGAGGCTGTGAGGCAGTGAGACAGTGAGGCTGTGAGGCAGTGAGGCTGTGAGGCAGTGAGGCAGTGAGGCTGTGAGGCAGTGAGACAGTGAGGCTGTGAGGCAGTGAGGCTGTGAGGCTGTGAGGCAGTGAGGCAGTGAGGCCTTACAGGGCGCAGACATCTTTCTATTTCCGGCTCATCCGGTGTTGCGCAGAACAGAGGCTCGGGTGGGGGGGGGCGGAACCTCACCAGCGCGCAGTGAAACACGGAAGTACATGCAAATAATGTCATATGACCAAATGTCGAGCTGATATAGAAGCGAAGTAAAAAAGCCTCTAATCCAGGGATAACAGCCCACAGATACACTGAATGCTCTCCAAAGAGAAAACGGTAAGTTTATTTTCTTGCATTTGAAGATCATCTTCCTTAAAGGATCGGATACAAACGTGCTTAAAGATAGATCTGGACTGCAACATTGTTACATCATTGTCACGAGATGGAGAGTGTTGCTCCTCTGTCAAGCCTATAGACTACTCTGCTTAAATAAGAAACATATCTAGTTTTCTAAACCTGTTTTTTATATTGTATCCATGTATCGATCCTCCTCATGTATTTCTTTGTAGTGAGTAAGTACAGTATCGACTTGTCTTCTCAGAAATGGAGGAGATCCGAGTATCCCCGGATTACAACTGGTTCAGAAGCACAGTGCCTCTGAAAAGAGTGAGTTTTTAAAAACGAGTTTATTTATATATATTTGTTTGGTGCTACTAGAACATCTGTAAGAAAGGATAAAGAATTGTGTAACTGCATAGATGACATGACATCTGACTTGATTAAACTACCTGGGTTCTCTTTTCCAATAGTTTGCATGTGATGTTGCAACATACCTCTGTTGCCATGGACATTGTGTCTTCACTGCCTATAGAACTAGAATCAATGATCCCCAGTCAGACACAGTCAGACTCCTCAGTCTTAATCAGTCCCCTGTTTCACTACAGATCATTGTGGACGATGACGACAGCAAGGTCTGGTCCTTGTATGATGCTGGACCGAAGAGCATTCGGTGTCCCATCATATTCCTTCCCCCTGTCAGTGGGACAGCAGAAGTGTTCTTCCAGCAGGTCCTAGCTCTCACAGGCTGGGGATACAGAGTGATCTCGGTAAGATGAGAACAATTAGCTGTAGACAATCAGCAGTGGGGTAGTCTTGTAGAAAGCAGTGGACATGCTGCACATTTTAAAAAAAATGTGTCTCTGCAGTCCCATAACCATGTATCACTTCTCATTTTACAGAGTAGATGCAGAACATGCATGAAAATTAGAGCATACTGTCGAGTAGCTGCTCAATAGTTAAGGTGGCAAACTTAATGCTGTGCTGTTGTTTTTCTTCTCCATCTTAGCTGCAGTATCCTGTATACTGGGATCTTTTGGAATTCTGTGATGGTTTTCGGAAGTTGCTCGACCATTTGCAGTTGGATAAGGTTTGTACCAGTTGTCATGAATGCCTTCGCTCAAGCCTTCCCGATGACTATCGATGCTGAAAGTGTGTGGGATTAGAATGTGAGCCGCTGCGCTTTCACTTCTGTTTCAGGTTCACCTGTTTGGGGCATCGTTAGGTGGATTCCTGGCTCAGAAGTTTGCCGAGTGCACCCACAAGTCCCCCAGAGTGCATTCCTTAGTCCTGTGTAACTCCTTCAGTGACACATCCATCTTCAATCAGACATGGACAGCTAACAGGTAACAGCCTCAGGCACCAGGCAGAGGCCATCCTGTTCTCATGGTATATTCTTTTATCCACCACCCTTCACTGGAGAGTTTGAGTAACAGCTACACCCACCATGTTTCGCCCCCCTCTTGTCCCTCTTGTCCCTCTTATCCAGCTTTTGGTTGATGCCTGCCTTCATGTTGAAAAAAATAGTTCTCGGGAACTTTGCAAAAGGACCTGTTGACCCCAAAATGGCGGATGCTATTGACTTCATGGTGGACAGAGTAAGCTTCACATACCTCGTCATCTCCTACTCCCCCTCTCTCTACCTACTTCCTTTCCTCGCTTAACGGGAATAGTCATATCTGCTTTAAGGATTAAAGTCCTGTTTGAAGAAAACAGCTACTGTCTTTGACATGTAGTGACAGTGTATAACCAGGCATTTAGTCAGGCTGTTTAAGGTTTCACGTGAATGTGATATCTGGTTAGGTTCCTGGAACTGTGTTGGGAATGTGTATTCACATGTCAGGCGAAGGTTCAATGTATTTGCTTGTAAATTGAATGACAAAGCTGTCTCTGTTCTGCTGGTTCTCCTCTCCCTGCCGTGTGTTCGGTGGGTGTAGCTGGAGAGTCTGAATCAGAGTGAGCTGGCCTCTCGTCTCACACTCAACTGTCAGAACTCCTACGTCGAGCCGCACAAGATCAAGGACATTGCTGTGACCATTATGGATGTAAGAGGCAGCACTTTGGATATGTTTTCCATTCATACAAATCCTAGCCAGTTGTGTTAAATTTGGTTTTGGTTTTTGAAGGTGTTTGACCAGAGCGCCCTTTCACTTGAGGCCAAGGAAGAGATGTACAAGTTATATCCAAATGCTAGAAGAGCTCATCTGAAAACTGGGGGAAACTTCCCCTACCTGTGCAGGAGTGCAGAAGTCAACCTTTACATACAGGTAAAGGAAGATGTTTACACTTTCTGTTTTTCAATAGGCAAACAAATTCATTACAATGGAAATGTTACTGTATTTGAGTCCCTGCTTATTTTGTATTTTGTATTTTTTTCCACACTAAAACTCTTGTCCTTATCCTGCTCTGAAGATCCATTTGCGGCAGTTCCATGGGACCAGATATGCAGCCATCAATCCTGCCATGATCAGCGCTGAGGAGTTGGAGGTACAAAAGAGTCACCTGACCAGCAGCAGGGACAGTGACGATGACCAATGAGAGTGTTACCCAGCAGTGTCTTGGTTCTTGATTGGATGGACAAACAGAACTATGGGCACTTTCCCTCAACCAGCAAATCGGCAGATGTTTTTACTACTCGTCAGCCAACCACTATTGGTCAGTAAGATGCTGATCCCTTGTATTTTTTTCTACAATGTTGAATACAATCAACAGGTTGAATTTAGGATATTTTTACTTTCCAGAAATAAAAATGATATTTTAATAATCATTGTTACTGTAAATACAAATAGTTGTGCTTCAGCTGGAACAAAACTTCATATGATGCCATACTATGAACCGTCTGCCTTATGTGATATATACTTATTTTATTGCTGTTACTAGATGTTGCACTTTTGAAATGTCTGAATGCTTTGTTTTTCTTGTTTGTTTATGGTTTACCCTGCCAACTGTTTGGTAAGAAAACTGAAGCACTGATTACAGAACAACATCGATCATACGATGTTACAAGAAATCTAATTCATTAAACAATACTATGTATAATGTGAGAAGTAAACATTTAATTTGCAGTTTATTAAAGTCTTGAACAGATATACAGTGTCTCATGCACATTAATCAATGTAGTAGAATGAGCAATCCATGTTTTTTTTTTTTTCTTTGTTTTTTTTTTTCTACAAACTGACAAATTCTTTACATTTTTGTAACTGTTGATTGCTAGTTGAAATCAGCATACAAAACAGAGTTATCAAATCCCATAATCCAGTGCATTTCAGTTCGGCATTATATATAAACATTATATAAACTGGTAAAAACTGAGATATTGCAATGTTTAGTAAGTCAGCATATGTCTTCACAATAAGCTTTGTGCTGCATAGATCATTTGGCATATATCACATTCAGTTCACATTAAGTTGAATGGGCCATGGTATGGTATACTGTACACGCACACACACACACTACTTGTGTGAATGTGACACTAGCTACGAAATAGAACTATTTAATTCTAAAGGATGATTCATATTGGAAGATTTACTTAACATTTTCAAGTATGCAATAAAAACATCCATTTGCCTCAGGCAAAATAAAAGCAAGCAGTGTTGATCTACTTTGAGGAAGTAGCCCTTGTGCATGGAAATATGAATACACAAAATCAAGTATTCATCCAGACCTCATGTAGACATTCTTTTCCTTTGCGCAGTATGTTGCATGCATTTTACGTTTGTGTTTCGGTAAACATTTGACGTGACCTTATTTATGAGCATATCGCCCCTGTATACTCGAGTGTTGACTTCTTCATATCCAATGTGCAGGGTTTTATACAGGAATACAGTCCAGACTATGTGTAGTATACTCACCTCTCTTTACTGTGTCCACAGCTAACGATACTTTAATGAGTCTTCAAATCAGAGAACCTTCGGTTCTGTAGTCAGTAACACCACTGGAGTCACATAGCAGAGCATTTCTTAGGGGAGCTGGTGTCTGCATTTGCCTTCTGTCTGATGCTTTCTGCTGGGTAAAAACAGACCACTGATCAATAACTAGAAATATACAGTATATGTAACAAAGAAAGATAGCTTATGTTTGATGAGCAGTTGCTCTGTCCCAACAGTTGGAAATATTTCCTAACATTAGTTTTTTGCTGTATGAGTTCCAGATGTAGAAGTGTCCCTGATGGCAGAAACCCCTCTATACTTGCCTGCTAGGTCTGTCCTGGAGATGCCCACCAGGCCCTCATACAGGCCTTTGATGGGATTCTCCCCGGCAATCATCACTCCATGCAGCCAGATCAACAGCATCCGATGGCCATGCTCCTTAAAGCTCTTTGTACCTGTCATTTGAATAACATTTAATCTTTATTTATCCTACATTCAAGCAAAAAAAATCTACAACAATCTTTTCCATTTACAGCCTGAATACAGAGCAACATAATCATAAAGGAAAACAATAAACATCAACAATGGACCTAGAAGCTTAAAGAGTGAATTAAATGAACCAATTTGGGAAACAATGGTAGTGTGGGCCTGAGATGGAGGTGTTTACTACAGACCAGCTCACCTGTCCACTGCTGTTCTATGGCACGGATGTGTGCATCGGTGAAGCCCCAGGCATGGGCCAGGATCTTCCACTCCCCGTAGGTCAGGTGCTTTGTGGCCAGCCTCCACATGACCGAGCGCAGGTGCTGCGTCTCCTGCTGGTGGTCCTGCCTGAAGCTCAGCTGTCTCCCCTCCCAGGAGTCACTGCTGCTGCCATGGTCCTGGGGAGGGAGGGAAGTAGGTATGAAGGGAAGGAGGGAGGGAGGTATGGAAGGAAGGAAGGAGGGAGGGAGGGAGGGAGGGAGGGAGGGAGGGAGGGAGGGAGGGAGGGAGGGAGGGAGGGAGGGAGGGAGGGAGGGAGGGAGGGAGGGAGGGAGGGAGGGAGGGAGGGAGGGAGGGAGGGAGGGAGGGAGGGAGGGAGGGAGGGAGGGAGGGAGGGAGGGTGGGAGGGAGAGTATTGACACTTAACTACCTGACAGTCAAACTAAAAGATAACAGAAAGACTGCTGTTTCAGGCTGGCGTCAGGTCAGGCTAGTTAAGGACTGAACTCACTTTCTCCCATTTGTAAAAGCGGTCTGCTTTGATGATCATGTCCACCAGGACCACATGACCTCCTCTTGCTGCCACCTCCAGACATGTCTTCCCTTGCTGAGAGTGACATCACAGGGACAAGGCTTTAACTGACTGACTTCCATCATTCAAAAGTAAGCACAACAATGAGGATAGTAATATTAATGGAAATCACATGCTTTGTCTTCCCAGACTGATGGTCAAGTCTGACTAACATATACTGTACATGCCTGAAATGTTTTATTTCTCATCATGATACAACAGCTATAAGATTAAGGTTTGCCCTCAGGTTAAAGTTTAATGATGTGTATCTTATCTTCTTTTAACCGCCAGTGGTTATAAGTGGAGTTAAACTGTTAGCCAACAATCATCCACTTTCCTATCTGTTAGTGACATCATTTCAACAGTTACCTGAAATCGTAAAGCTTGCTGTCAAACTAAAGCATATAGGGTAAACCTGGCTTCTACTGGGGAAAAGTCCCTAGATATCCACCACTGTATACATGACATGTTCCTCAGTAAGATTTGGGGGGGTACCTTGTCCCTGAGGTTAAGGTTGACCCCGACTATAAGGATCATCTCAGCAGTGTCCTGGCGCCCGTGTTCAGCTGCGATGTGCAGGGCTGTCTGCTGCCTCTGCAGGGGGTCAGGGGAGAGAGAGGTCAGGGGTCAGAGGCTGTCTGCTGCCTCTGCAGGGGGTCAGGGGAGAGAGAGGTCAGGGGTCAGAGGCTGTCAGCAGCCTCAGAACGAAGGCAGCCGAGCTGCAGACCTTATCAGTGTTTAGTACAGAGACATGATATGGGGCTTTCGATGCCCTTCACCTGACAGCTAAAACAAGGGCAACACATGCTGGGATGGTCTTAGACAAGACAACTTTCACTTCCCATTACTAAATAAAGGGTGGTTAAGAATCCTATTTAACACTTATTTCCACTGAGATGCCACAGATGAACCTATGACAACACTCTTGTGACAGATGGCATTCTGTAATGTCATTCAGTAGTAATGTAGTTAAACCACATACAGCCCTTGACTATAACATAGGGTGTTCCTATAATAAGACTTACATTGTCTGCAATGTCCAGGTCACATTCTGCATCTATCAATAGTTGAACGATCTCCGTGTGATTGTTGAGCACAGCTAGGTGCATAGGCGATATGTGTTGCTATGCAAAACAAAAACAACATGATTAAAAACAAACACAGCCATAGCATATGCACTGTTGCAGTCTTGGGATTTTACATTGACCAACAGTGTATGTTTTCCTGCTGTTAAACCTGCAGTAAAGACCTCCCTCTGCTGAAGCTAATCATCACAACAACGAGGACACACTTGGCCAGGCTTTGAGACACTGTGTGTCTTTAAATTCACTCAAAATAAGGAAATCGGTTCTGCTTTCCAAGGCTTTGGGAGCGAACAGAGTCTACCGCCCCAGATACTGCCACTGATCCTCTGGCTCTCTCTGCTGGTAGATCGTATCTGAAGACTAATGGATTTCCTGTGTTTTGTTTCAAAGTCTTTGTGGTTCTTACATGCCTTACATGCTATCACACGGACCCCCCCCTAACTAACAGCGGGTCAGAACAGTGTACATGCTCCTCCTCAGCCTGCTGTACCAACACCAGTTAGACTGGAACACTGGAGTTCTGCCCAGCTAGAGGGTATCAGATGGTGATGATGAGCAGACACACTGAACTCCTTCACGTCAAACTTAACCAGTCTTACAGAACCACCTCTTTCTTTAACCCTTGTCCTCTCCTAACATTCTTGTCATTCTGGCCCCCGAAGAGAACACAAGGATTGATCACAGAGCACGTTTACTTGAAAGTACTTACATTGTCTACGATGTCTGTGTTGACTCCAGCCTCCAGCAGCAGTCTGGCCTCCCTGTCATGGCCGTGCAGAGCAACATAGTGGAGAGCATTCATGTTCTTCTGCAGGGAGAACACAGAGACACCATGGGACAGGATACAGGTAGACCTCTAACCCGGTTCACCTATCAGACCACATTTCTGAAGGTGTCTTTCACAGGTGAACTTGCTCCAGCACATCTCTACAGAGCTTCATGACGACCCTTCATTAGAATCAGGTGTGCTGGATCAGGGAAACATCTAAAACCTTCAGGACAGTGTGGCCCTCCAGGGATTTGAGTTTGACACCCTTGTTCTTTTTCAGATTTTCCATGAATTCACCCCCAAAACTATATTTTCGCTTCGTCATCATGGATCATTTGAGTGTAAAGCAGTGTTATCCACATGACAATGACATTTACGACACAATAAAATGTGCTGAAAGTGAAGGGGTCCGAATACATTCTGAAGTCACTGTACGTGTAGACGAACACTTACGTTTGTCAGTGAGTTGACGTTGCTGCCAGACTCCAGCAGTAGTTTAACACATTCATAATGACCTCCATCAGCAGATAGGTGCAACGCTGTCAGTCCATCCTGGAAAGGTACGGAGATACCAGGCCTTCTTTGCACGCTCTTCTGTGTTATGCACAGTACTCAGTGCTTTGGGTAAAAGATACAGACAGCATACTCACTATGTTTCTCTCATCAATATCCACTCCGACCTCCAAGATCTTCTGCAGCACGTCTGTATGTCCGTGCTGGGCTGATAGATGCATGGCAGTATTATCTTCCTGTTTCAAATCAACGATAACAGATAATCATGATATCACGTCACCTACAGCTACCTGTTCAACAAACAACAAACATACAGTATTTATAAAAGTGGATGTGTGGATAAGTGTTTGCGTGTGTTTGTATTTTATTGAGTGAAAGTAGGCATGTCCTTGTATTAAAGATGATAGAAATAGAGATGATAGTCCTCATACACCCTTATGATCCTGAGCCGGTCCTCCTACCTTATCCCTGAGGCTGTGTGTACAGCCCATCCCTATGAGGAAGTCCACCACCTCCAGCTGGCCATTCTCAGCTGCCAGGTGAAATGCTGTCTTACCAGACTGGTACAGGGATCCAGGAGGTAGGAACACACACACATGTACACACACACATGTACACACACACACACACACAGACACACACACACACAGAGACACACACACCACAGAAGCATGAAGCATACAGGTAGCACTGTAAACCCTTAAGGCCTTTCTGTGTACTGAGGGAGGCGGCATCGAAATAATCCATAAAGTCAACACCACAGGTTTTCTGTTGCCGAAGCCAGGGAGCAGGGTGGCTGTGGGAGACACAGCAGGGGGTCACCTTGTCCACTCTGTCAATCCTCACGTCCTCCAGATCCTCCATGATGAACTCCAGTAATGAGATGTGACCTCGCTGGGCAGCACAGTGTAACATGCTAAGACCATTCTGAGGGATCAAGACACGCACACGAATGAGAAAGAAGTACGAAACATTTCAGGACCCCCTAGAAAAGTATGTTAAGTTTAAAGTATGTTACCATAAATCTGTTGATGGAAGTCAGACCGGTTCATGGAGCAACATCTAACACTGTCTCCTCCTGACACACTGTCCTCACCTTGTTCTCACAGTGGAGCTTGGCCCCGCTAGCCACCAGCATCTGCAGGACCTTCAGATGACCAAACCAGGCTGCTAGCAGCAGAGCGTTCATGCCAAACTGTGGAGACAAAACATCAGACTAATTATTACATCACAACATTTAATTGCATAGCTGGAAGCACCTCACTTGTGAAAGTAATTATTCCACTAATGTTGTGACACTAATGTCACCAGTCTAAACAGGTGATTACAATGAGCTATGTTGATGTTATTTTGTATCAAATCATAACAAGTGTTGTCCTGATTGTGTTTGCATGTGTTTTTCTGTGTGTATGTGTTTATCTGTGTCTCTGCTGGGGTTGTTGTTTGTGTGCATATGCATGCTTGTGCTGTGTGTATGCATTTGTGTGTTTAGGTGTACGTTTTAAGTCTGTCTGTGTGAGTGTGTGTGTGCGTGCCTGCACTTACACTGTCCCCTTCGTCCACCTCTGTGTCGTGGTCCAGTAACAGGCGCAGAGCCTGCTCATTTCCTGCACCAGCTGCCCAATGAAGAGCTTTACGGTCTATCTGAGGAGAGAGAGAGAGAGAGAGAGAGAGAGAGAGAGAGAGAGAGAGAGATAATAGGGAGGAAGACAGAGACCTATAATGATCCTGAGGTGAAATACCATGGAATAGTGCATACAGTACTGCTAAGTGATGCGTCATGTGATGCTGTTGGTTAGGGAGTTGGGCTAGTAATAATAAGGTTCCTGGTTTAAACTCTGGCTAATGACTAAATGTAAATGTAAGTAAAATCAACTGAATAGGCTCTGGACAGTCTCACTTTGTTTTTGGCCTTGATGTCCACTCCATTCTTCAGCAGTTCCTCCATTTTTTCAGTGTCATTCCTCTTAGCAGCATCATGGAACTCCTTCTCTGATCTGAGAACTGTGATGGAACAGTCACAGGACACTCATGGTATGTACAGCACTGCCGTGACATGAATCAGTACAAGCACCTTATAGTAATACCATCGATTAAATGGTCAATTCAGTACACAATGCATATTCTAGATCTACATGTTAATGTTTATCGTGCGTTTGAGACCCAAAACAGTCAAACAAACATTTAAAACGAGGAAAATGCTAAACAAATTGAACGCTGAAATTATTGTTCTCGAGTTGTTAGATTGAAGCCAGTGAGATGATGAATGTAGAAATACAGAGAACCCGACATTGATGGACCTAGATGAATGTGTTATCTATGGTCATGTAAGTCTATAGAAGCTTTGTAATTGAATCAGACTGAACTGAATTCACATTACCAGCCCTGATCATCCTAATTCCCACTGTGATAATAAAGCAGGAGCGCACAGACTTACGGATATCATCTTCTGACACCAGGTCGTCTTCCATGTTATTAGTGGCTCAGAGACTCATAGAGAATCATTAGTTCTGTTGATCTAATAACGATCTGGGTTTTATTCTTCTGATCAAGTCATTCCTGGTTTATTCTCCACCCTGGAAGACTTCACTATACAATGTGGAAAACATCCGGGTATGGAGCAGGGATGGACCCAGCCCACATTCACAGCTAAATATAGTATTATAATTTTTATTTATTAAAATAGGATCAGAGAAAATATGGGACCATGTCTTTATTCAAATCCAAAGTCCATTGTAAATTTTTTCAAGTATTTTACATTTTATTGCTGTCCATCTGAGCCAAGATAGAGTAAAAATAACATGTACATTTTAAAATAGAGTCATCAATAGCTTACAATATCCTCAGTAAGATATTACAGTAATTATAGTCCAGTCTAGATCTGAGACCTCTATCTGATTGGTTTGTTATATTAGGTCATGTTAAGACTTCTGAGCACATCTTCAGACCTCAAATGATATAAATGACTATGTATTCCACTAGAGGGCGACCTATCCATGCAGACTGGCAAAACAGAAGTACAGTAAAATATCTGGACTGAAAGAATGATTCTGGGACTATTGTGTTCCTCGTTACACCTCATTCCTCATTAAAGGGGTGTGCTTGCATGTCAGTTTAGGCAGTGGTAGGTGGCCTATAACAGATATATATACATTGTGTACATATGTAAGTAATAAAATAATAATTGTCATAAGATATTTGATTTAAACTGAAAATGTGTATTGTACATACAGTACATGTCAACATCAAATCAAGGCTATAGTTTCCTTGTGTATTATATGGTTTAATAATTATACATTTTATTTATTTACATACATACACTATAAGTGGAAACGCATCAAACAGCACATTTCCAGTACTAATAATGATCCCCAATAACTATTGCTTATTATACATTGTGTTGCTATGGTAACAGCTAGTTTCTATATTGATGTGAGTGGGCAGAGAACAGAGGACTAGTTCCCCACATCAACATCCTGTTCTCTTTAATTTGGTGAGAGTGAGACCTGTGACCAAACCAACCAACCACCCTCCCCACACACACACACACACACACACACACACACACACACACACACACACACACACACACACACACACACACACACACACACACACACACACACACACACACACACACAGACACACAGACACCCACACCCACACTCACACCCTCACACACACCCCCACACACACACACACACACACACACACACACACACACACACACACACACACACACACACACACACACACACCCACACACTAACTCACACCCTCACACACACCCACACACACACCCACCCTCCCCCCCACACACACCCACGCACACACACACACTCACACACACACACACACACACACACACACGCATACACAATCCTACTAGTCAAATCAGTTGATCATCATTTTCAAAACCACAAAAGTTGAATTTGTACCAAATGGTTGATTTATTTGTATTGATTGCATTGTTTAGCCGTGAGACATAGACCAAGATAGGCAAGCAGACCTTTGATACAGTGGCAAGATTTATTCAGACATGGTTTGCACCTACAGCAATTGGTTAGTATGCATCAACAAACATGGACGTTTACCCAATTAGTTGTTTTATCAGTAAGTGGATTTGTACAAAAAAATATATTAGATACAATATCACAAAACCTCAAGACATGATTTGCCATTTTTCAAAAGTGAAAAGGAGTGCAATGGTTATTTAATACACTGACAGACCAAACAATGATAATGAGTGTGTGACAAGATTAATAACTTAAATAAAAAGAAATTCCGAACGCAAATGTTATTTACAAATTTAGATTCAAATAATATTAGATATGTTCACATAATACACTACTGTTACACATAAACTGCAAAGTAAGAAACAAAGTAAGACAAACAAAAAAATGTAGACATTGTTGGTACTATCTGGTGTATTTTTTTAAATCAAAATGTTTAATAGTTAAATGCTATGCTGTGCTTTACATGGGCGAAATGTCACACATAGGAGGACATTCAGGTACAAAACATGGATCAGAAAGTCTACCTCAAATGGTTCATAACCAAGCATACATTTCTGACACTAAGAAGTCAAATAAGATTGAAAAGCCTCAATATGTTATAAAAATGTGTATTAACCTTTAAGACGCTACAAACAAAATGATCATACTGTTGTAATGGGTCAGAACCACTGGGTCTCAAAGTCTGATGGCAGTACTTAAGGTTAATCTAGTACTCTGTAAACCGGTCAGGAAGCTTCTAGTTCCTGTGTGGACTATTTATAAACTTTGTTTAAGAGGGCTGCTTTGCAGAGCTTACAGTATATAGCAGGTATCACAACTTCACTGCCCGACATGGGAAGCACTGTTCAGTAGAAATGATGTTCATGTCGACATAACTACTTTCATCGGTGAGTTGACAATATTTTATTGTCTTGAAGGACAGACGGTTAAGCATGGAGCCATATCTACTTATATTTCAATAACATATCCTATGAGCAGATTAAAAGTTTTTTTTCAAACCAAAAACCTGAGTAACGTTTTCATATTTTGTTAACTATGCACTAATATCCCTTATTTTTTATCACAATGTCCCAAAATGGTCAATTAGAATTCAAGTAATTAATATGAAATATAAAAAAGAACGGTACAGTTTAAAAAAAAAAACTGTATTTCAAATTACAGAGATGTTACAAGGGGAATAATTGCACTTAGTTAATTCTCATCTTGCACTTGAGCGCCCTGCATAATCTGCTATGCTAGGTGAAAACAAGTTCACTCTCATGCTGCTACTATTAATCACAATAAATCAATTTGTTTCACCCTTCCCATTAACAATCACCAGCTGTTTCTCTTGCTGTGGTTCTCTGAGTGGTTGAACTCCTTCATGTTCTTCTCTTGGAGAATGTCTGTTTTCCTCAGCTTCTCCATGCTCCTGGCCAGAAGCCTGTCACCTGAGCTCTCCTCCAGGCCGTCCCCCACCAGCACGGCAGAGATCTGCCCACTTTCGGGACTCTGTCGGGAGGCAGGAGTGGCCCGAAGATCCTCTGGCTTTTTCAGCTTCAGGTCCACTTCACTCTCACGGTCCATGTTGTGGGGATCAGGTGCATGAGGAACCTGGGATGAGGGGATTAGGGGGGGCCTGTTAGCACTGACTCCCACCCCATCGCTGGTCCTGTCAGAGCCTGGGGACTCAGACAGCAGGTCCCCCAGAGAGGCTGACCTGGCTGAGGGTTTCAGAGGAATGGATGGGCGAGAGGACTGATTGATCCGCACATTGAGAAAGGTTGAATGGACCTTCGCAGAGCTGACCTGGGGCCCAGCAGGGACCTGAGTAGAGGTTGTCACAGGGGGGTCTTTGTCCATACTCTGTCCAAGACTGTCGGGGGGTTCGTTATCATCCTCACTCACGCTGTTTATGTCCAATGCGACTTGGCTGCCACTCAGAGGAGCTGTGGAGCAGGTCATGGTGTCTCCAACCTCTAACCCCTCACCATCATCGTCCGAGTGCTGACCACTATCCACAGACTTCTCCTCCTCGCACTCTCTCTTCTCCAGGGACCTGTGATATGAGGCCGGGCTGGAGTTGGGGCTGTCAGCTACTGGGTCGGCCAGGCAGACGACCACCTCTGGGACTTCAGTCTTGGGGTTTACTGGGAGTTTCTGGTCACTCTCTGGTTCTTCTGGCTTGCTGACTGCGAGGTCTGGAGGTGACGTGGTAGGTGGTGGATTTGGCTCCTCGTCAGGTGGAGTGGTAATCTTCTTGACTTCACCTGGAGGTTGAAGGTCACATGTTTCAACCTGAGTTTTAGGAGGAGGGATTTTGATAGGCTTCTTCTTAAAGGGGGTGGGGGGACCAGGGCTCTTTTTGATTGGTTCTGGTGTGGTGGCATCTGACATTGGTGGTGTTGCTTCTTTGAGCTGAGACTCCTTAAACTCCTTCTCAGGATCAGTAGGCACCTCACTACACGGAGAAGAACTGTTTTCCTCAGGTACGTGTGTTTGTTCATCCGTGCTGGTAACTAACGGTTCATCTTTGACCTCCGAGGAAGATGAGATTTTGTCAGGAGAAAACATGGAAGGCTGCTCTTCAGTCACTGACTCGGTTGTGATAGTTTGATTAACGTCAGAAGAAGTGGTCTCAGATTTATCTTGTTTTTCTCCCTGGTCTTCAGCTTTGATAGCGTCTGACTCTGAAGGTGTGATCTCTGAGGTGGAGATGGGCTGAGTGGGCTTCTTGTCTTTGGAAGGTGGGGTGGGAGGTTTGGGGTTCTGACTGGATGGAGGGGACACAGCCAGGTTGTCAGTTGAGCTGCAGAGGGGTTTGTCTGGAGGTGTGGCTGGTTGTTCAGTCTGGACTGCGTCCTCCGAGCTCTTCTCCAGGCCATCGTTAGAGGTCGTGTCCTCCTGGGAGACCTTGCAGTCTGCTGACACAGCAGGTTTGGACTCCTTGGACGGGGGCATGGGAGGCTTGAGGACCTGGAAATCAAAACAAATCGAGTTCTTACTACACGGCTATCACAACCATGCATGGAGGTGTGGAATGTTCACTTACAACTTTCTTCTCAGAGTTGGTGTTGTCAGGCTCTTCGCTCTCTGCTGCAGCTGTTGGCTTGGCCTCTTTACTGGGGGGCATGGGCGGCTTCAGGACTTTTTTCGGAGCGCTGGGTTCCTTCTTCTGTGGGACCTCCTGGGATTCCTCCTCCTCCAGCAGGGGCTTCACCCTCTCTTTAGAGGAGTCAGTGCTTTCTAGGTCGACACAGAGGGTGCCGTTGGGTGAGCTGCTGTCTGGAACGTCGAGGTCCAGTCTTAGTATACCCTCTGAGGAAATATTGGCCACCTAGGAGACAAAAGAGGAAGTGCTTCTCAACGGTTGATCTGAAGGTCACTGTATTAGACTTAACCACTGAACCCCCTGACTACCTGTATTACTTTTTATTGAAGGAACTGATGCTGACTTTGCCAACAGCCATGCAAACACTACCTCTTTCATATGTATCCTGGTAGGGGGCCTCCTGTTTGGGTTCCCCTTCGGTCTTAGGCGTGTCACATGATCTAAATTACTGCTCTCATCTGTCTTTACCTGGGGAACATAGAAACACATATTCCAGAAACAAGAGCACATTTGTTTGTGAGGTGGAATACAGTCAGAGTCTCCCAGGCGCTCCCTCACCTCATCGAAGATCTTGTTCTTGGCTCTCTCGATGCCGTCACTCAAAGCTTTGATCCATGCCTCCTTCTCCTCGAGGGTAGAGGCCTGGAGCTTGACGTCACTCACCTGGAGGGCAGGAGAACACCGACGTTACAAAACCAACAGAACTGCTTTATGGGAAATGTTCTCAACTTCCGAGACGGAATCCACTGACAAGAAAATTACAATTGCATAGCATAGCATGCAATTCATAGCTCAGCTAAGGACTCAACATTTAATTTTAATACACCATAATGACAATTTAAATAACTGACATTTTGTGTCACAAAATGACAACCCATATTTTTTTAGCCATATTTTTCCTGATATAGGAAGTAGGAGTATAGGACTGTTTACTTTCTGCCATACTGAACTGTGGCACAGCTTGGCTTCAAACTCTCACTGTGACAGTGCAAGGACATATAATGGCTGAACAGCCTGAGGGAAATGCTTGTGCATTTGGCATACCTTTCACTGAGGCAGAGCCAGAACTTAACAGGGTTACCCAGGAGAACTTCCAGGGGCAGCCAAGAAGCTCTTAACATCCTGGTCAGGCCCTCTCTGTCCCTTCACTTGCACAATAACAAAAGATCCTGACTGGAAACAGCCTGGACTGTAAATAGGACTACCAGACCTTGTGTGTTTTGCATGTACAAACAGACTATGTACATGTACAACAACGTTTGTGTTGTATCTGATACACTCCCTGAAAATACAATACATGCAAATATATGTATATTACTTTGTTAACTAATTTACATAATCTGGAGGGTATGCAACATTTGGCCTTTGGATTCTAAATATGTGCTATATATACCTGCTTCTGTGGGCACTAAACAAACTACCTTTCTGTGGTGAGAATATTCCCCCACTCACTGTGTGCTGTTTCTGATGAACTAACTAACAGAAGTTTCCAAGAAGACAGAAATAAAAGTTTGCAGATGCCTAGAAACTCCTGGACAGACTGCTGAGTGCTGGACTCAGCATTAAAAACCGCTAACTTCACACTATTCTCAAGATAAAAGGTTTTCTCTTGTTTTCAACCGACACTACACAGGAAACTGGGGATGACAAGAGCAGCAAGCGTGTGCATCCTGGATGATGTTTACCTGAGAGAGAAAAAACACACAAACAACAGCTTCTCTCCTGAGACAGCGGCTGTGGAAAGAGGAGTCATTTCATCTTTGGCTCTAAGTTATCAAATCGTAGATTTACATTTATTATATACAGATGATGCGATGAAAAGGATCAGGGCTTCTTTCATGTGCTCGCTGAGCTTGTTTTTATAATAGTTTAATTTGTCACACTCAGTCTTTCAGCTGGGTGCGTCCTTTAAAGGAAGTCACGGATCTTGGGTCTAGCAACAGCACAGTAGGTCTCCCTTACTGGAAAGCTTATAATGCGTAACAACAACTATCTAGCCTCCAAAACAAACTGAAATGACTTTGGATTAAACCTCATAAGTGTGTGGGAGGCACAGTCTGTCTGAAGTACAATCTGATCAAAACTTGCTATGAAACTAGCAAGTACCAGAGAGAACCTGACATAGTGTTTATTAAAAGGATACAGGCCAGTGTCTACAGTCAAGCTTTAAAAGTCTTTCCAAGATGTTGTGGGATGTGTGTGTGTGTTTGTGTGTGTGTGTGTCGGCATGCTTGTGCTGCACTGAAATGAAGCCGTAGGCCTTGAGGTCTGACTCACTCTCCTGCCTGGACACTGTGTTAAAGCAAGAGGGGAAAAAATGACCCATCCAAATACACACACACACACCCATAAAACACATTCTCTTTCCAATACACACATGTACTCCCCCCCCCCCCCCCACACACACACACACACACACACACACACACACACACACACACACACCCAGGGATGAGGTATTCAGCTGTTGGCCCAGCACACACAGACTTCCCTCCCTCTGACATCTGCTCCAGTCGTGGGCTTGGCTGATGCTACAGACTCGTCATCTGTTTGTAATCCAGTGGATTTCACCACTCTGGGATCCTCTTTCTTTTGACTTCTCCACAGTCAGTGTTAAGACCAAAGAAGACTTCATGTCCACCAAAACTACCCACCTTAAAGTTCAACCAGCACCAAACATCGAAATGTTTATCAGAGCATCTCTGCTCATCATTACATGTAGACATTTAGTAATCTGCAGCCCCCCCCCCATGACGGCATTGCTTCACAGTAATAACAATGGAAGGGGAATTCTCGAAAAATCGAAAACCCACATGTCTTTCTACTCAAATTCAGGAATTCGCTCAATATGCCTTTCGAATCAGTCCATCATTGTATATCACAGGTTCAATTTCCTGAATGAAAGCTTCACCAAGAGATCCAAAAGATTCAGTGGGGAATGGAAATAGTGAATCTAGACAGGATCTAGACTGAATCTGGAGCGCGAGTGGACTAAAGTGCGAAGGTCATCCAGGGGTTGTCCAGATCACATGAGGGAACTGAGCTGTAACCCACTGCAGACGCTGGGCTGTATCTCATCCACTTCCCCCTCCTGCTAGAGAGCGCAGGGCAATCATATCAACTAAAACTGCTCTGCTTACACACACAAGCGATTCCTCTCAGGGGTTTAAACTTAATATTCCATAAAGTTGCAAGTGTACGAAGCATTCTAGCTCAGCACGACTCATTGGGCTTCAACAACTGCTTGTTTTCGTTGAAAAGCAGTTCTATTCTAATTCCCTGTGTGTGTGTGTGTGTGTCTTGTTTAGTACTTTCTGCCTGGGTGCCAGAGCACACATTAGCCTCATTAAAGTGTGGACTTAATGCCCCTGGTACCCCTGGCCACTCTCACAGTCTCGGGTCTCTCCTTCTTATACCCTCTGTGACCAAACCACTCAATTCCTTCCACCTCGGTCAGGAGCCAAAGACTTGAGAGAGCACAGTTACAGTTAGTAGTCATTCTGTTGATGACCCGTGACACATATCTATACTGCAGCCTGAAAGACTGAGAGGAAACAAGAGATAGAGAGTAAAGATACAGAAAGTTTGCACACAAAGTCACATTCAGTTTTATATGATCCATGTGACAGTATTTCTTTATTTTAAGTTAACTTCTTACCTTATTTACATATTTAGGCGATCGTATCAATACTAGTCTGTTCTTCTTTTTGAAAGCACTCTTCAGCTCCTGGCACTTGTCATAGTTCCCCAGATCCACTTTCTCGAGGCAATTCTGAAGGTCCTGCATAACACAGGAACACTCGGACAGTGAAATTAAGACTAGAAATAAACAGAGGCTCTGCAACTCAAGGCACACAAAGTTTGGTCTTGATCCTTCTGAAACTACATAGGATAACTGAGGGACATGGGATAACTGTGGTTGAGTGTAATGAAGAACAGAGTTATAGAACTGTTATGGAGTAAGGAAAGACAGAGGTATGGCTGTACTATTAACCTACTAACCATGCTCAAAGTCATGTTCACACAGGAAATATAGCTATTTACTCAATTGAAAACAATGAGAAATGTACACATTTGGTTAATCTGGGTACCGTACCTCTTTGTCATACATAAAAACTTGTGTCTTCTCCACTTGGATGTAGCGGTCCTTGTAGTTGACCAGAAACCTGCCTGAGGCCTTCTTTACCCAGCCAGACTTTCCCAGGGTTGGAGCCTCTTTGGGCTTGGCTGGGCTCTCTTTCACACCCTGGCAGAACAGAAAGGAACACCCACATAGAAAATCAAATTCTCTTCTTGTTTCTTTATGTGTTGCTTAGAAACTAAATGTACACAAGTTTGTCCTTCCTTCCGACTTGTACTTTTAAGAGTAAAGTCGCTGAACGGTTAGGGAATTGGGCTAGTAAACAGAATGTTGCTGGTTCGATTCCCGGCTGTGCAAAAATAATATAGTGTCCTTGGGCAAGGCACTTCACCCTACTTGCCTCAGGGGGAGTGTCCATGTACTTGCTGTAAATTTCTCTGGATAAGAGCGTCTGATAAATGACTGTAATGTTACGGCACTAACTACGGTTAGTTCATTCAGAGAGGAAATTGTCTTCGTCACCTGACAGAGCTGGAAATAGACAGCATGTGTTTCAAACAGATAAAGCAGGGAGGGTTCAACCCATGAGGCCCCCACAAAACCTAGTGATATGGGACTTCAGGATCCAGAAGAGATGGATCAAAAAGACATGTCAACTCATTCATCTCACATCCTTAACCTCCTCCACCAAGTCTGCTGTTCCCTTTAAGATCATTCTAGTTTCATCCACTTTTTCCTTCTCTTCCTGCTCCTCGTTCATATCCAAAGAAGCGGTAAACTTCAGCTGGAACATTATTACAGCTGTATCATATCTTCACCACTGCTCTCAACGATACACCAACAATCCATGAAACACACCAGATTTTGAAATTAGAAACATGAAAAAGTAAAGAGAGATCTGGGGGGGGGTTGATGTAGTGGCATGAGGACACTGAAAAGATCTCCAGTAGGATGGGGGGGGGGGGGTAAGACTGCAGGTCCAGGGTCCAGGCAGACTGAGAGAGAGCAGGAGAACACCACACTCTGTCACTGTGGGATACCATTGTTTTATTTCTGCTGATAAAACTTCTTAAATGAGGCAACCGAGACATCCAAGTATAATAATGGGATAAAATGAAGACATTTGCAGGTGCAGTTGTAAACGAACCAGGCCTATCTGCTCTATTGAAGGAAATTCCACAGGATATCTTTTTAAAGTACCGTCTAGATGTTTTTCCACTTTCACTACGGCAGTATTAGAGAGAAGAGCGATGTCCCAGAACAGGGGGGGCAGCTGTGAGGAGAGGAAAGAGAATGCAGAAAGCGAGAGGAGAAAGACAGAGAGAGTGACATTGACAGAGACACAGTGACATAGAGAGAGAGAAAGAGACAGAGTGACAGAGAGAGAAAGAGACAGAAAGAGAGAGAGTGACACTGAAAGAGAGAAAGAGTGACATAGAGAGAGAGAAAGAGTGACATAGAGAGAGAGAGAAAGAGTGACATAGAGAGAGAGAAAGAGTGACATAGAGAGAGAGAAAGAGTGACATAAAGAGAGAGAAAGAGTGACATAGAGAGAGAAAGAGACAGAGTGACATAGAGAGAGAGACAGAAATAGAGAGTGTGACACAGAGAGAGAGAGTGACATAGAGAGAGAGCAAGAGAGAGAGAGTGACATAGAGAGAGAGCAAGAGAGAGAGAGAGTGACATAGAGAGAGAGCAAGAGAGAGAGAGTGACATAGAGAGAGAGCAAGAGAGAGAGAGTGACATAGAGAGAGAGACACACACACAGTTCTTCTGCTGCACTGTCCAGGAAACAGCCCCTGGGCAAAGAGGGGACATGGCATGCCTGTGTCTCTGGCTGAAAAGAGGAAAAGACTGATTGGCCTTTGTCTCTTTCTCACACACTAATAGAGAAAATGGAACATATCACACAAAAGAGCAGAGGAACATACAGCACGGAACACTGCCTGAAACTGGGTGTGGCGACATTACAGAAAAGAGAAGTTTTATGACTCTGAGCTCAGTTGGCTGGTCTCTATATGTCTTGGTCTGGCCTTCTTACCACTGTGACAGAATTCACTATTTATGTTTATTAGATTGGTTAGAATGAGTGCTAGATATTTTTTAATAGCTAACAGGAAACTGGCCTGCTAACAACCACAGCAGTATACAGGAAGAATACTTTGGGCGACCTGTAAGCAGTTTCTAGTGTGACTACTCAAACGTATCCAATCTGCCAAGAGTAGAAGGAGTTCTTAGAAGACTTAGTAAAAACACAGGGTCTTGTGATTGAGACACACCTCTGTGAACATGTGTTCTTCATAAAGCCTTGCCCATCCTGCTCAGAGAAGCTGGTCTGAATAGAACTCCCTGCAGGCCCGATCAGCATGAACTCACCACAAGACCTCAGCAGCAACATCTGAGCTCATAACATCACTGAGACACACAGCAACCTTAGCATCAACAGATGAGACATGGTGGAACTAAACACCAAAAAAAGGGGAATAAAGTAGAGAGAGCGACGACAGAGTACTTTTTTTTATTCGTATTTGACACACGTTCTCTCCAGGACTTATCAGCAGCACCATCATAGTGTTAAAGGAGTCTAGCACACACACACACACACACACACACACACACACACACAGCCTTTGTAGGCCACCAGCCTTCATGCCAGGACGATGGCTAGGGAGGGTCCATTGTTTTCTGCCTTGACACATAATGTACAAGTCTGTTTCCTCAGGAATGAATGGGCCATGCAGCCCCACCATGTGCTTTGGGCTTCTCACTGCTGAATGAGCATCACAGAGTGACCCTGAGGACGGCCAGTGACATTATGGAGCGCAATCAGTCTCTGAGTCTAAGGTCAAAGGCACAATCCTGAGCCTTGTTCTCTCTTTACAACACAAAGACATAGCTAGAGAGAGAGAGAGAGGGTGACATGATTTTAAACAGCAGGAACAGCTAAACTAACGAGACGGGGATAGTTTAGTGTTACAGCTTTTCACTGCAGATCAAGAAGATACTAGTTCAAATCCCCCTTTTATCTGTCACTGTGGATAAAAGCATCTGGTAAATGAATATCATTACTTTACTGGTAAGTTGAGAGTGGTAGGCCAGTTAGCAAAGTTAAACACCTGGGTAGTCAGGGTGAGATCATGAACATGAACCCAACACAGATACAGTAAGGTTAACGTTTTCTCCTGCTGGTGGTATTTGGGTTGGTTAGAGATATGTGTGACTTAGTCCAGCAGGTGAACCCTTTCCCTCACAATGTTGGGGGTCCATTCACTAACCTATCATGCAGAAGTCTTTATAGATACTTGTATGCCATGTAGTGTGGAGGGTAATGACGTTAGTGTAAATGATGTGCTGCTCAAGCCCCCACACATCATAGATCACCGTGCCAATGCTACTAGGCTGTGCCGTAATTCAGTAGAAACAAATTTTGAAAGGCATGAAGGATGGGGTTAAAATGTCTTAGTAGTGATTTGTGTCCTGTGTGTCACTTCTCTTTTGAAACTTCTTCTTTTTACCACATTCCTGGATCCCTTTTCACTATTTTCCGCATCTGCAATCAGGCTTTGGAAACTAAGCTACCCATTCATCATAAAAACAACAAAGCAATCAAAAGGCGAAACCAGCTAACGAAGTATTTCCATCTAATTAAGTTATAATTAAGTAAATGTTCGCCCTATGCATGCATTGCAACTTGAACTGGCGTAATGCACATGTGTTTTTGCCTTAAGTTCCCAGTTCAAGACAAAAACAGGTTTGACTCGAAAATGTGCAGACCTCTGTGACAGGGGTCCCCAGGAGGCTGACAGGTTCACAGGTGCTCCTGTGGCCCCTGAGAATGGATCTGTGAACAGGTGGCATCTGTCTGTCTGCTTCATCTCCATTTCTATCCTGAGCTGTGATATCACTGTGTGCGAGTAGTGAACTGATGTCATCTTTGGCTCCACCATCACTGCTTTTTAGATGCCTATTGTGAGTTTAACTATTGACCCATTTAATAAAGAAGCATTTTAAAACTTATGTAAAAATATTCCCCTATGAAACTACACATGAATTCTCGCACCACTGAAAAGTTGCCGCACACACGTATAGCAGAAGGCAAATAAAAATAGTCTTACTCACATCTCCCATGATTAAACACTCCTGATCCGTTATGTGCAAGAAAAACCCTCGACTGTGCCTCTATTCTGGACAAAACGCATTAAACTGTCTTGTTCGCGACAGCAAGAAGTGCAAATCAAACATGACGCAAAAGTGGAAGAAAAGAAAATAATAAGGAACTAAAGTTCGGACGCTGAACTGTTTGTCTCTTTTTTCCTCTTTCGACTCAACGAAAAGAGTTTGATGAAGAAAAAAAAGAAAAGAGGTGGGTTTCCGGTAAGTCCCTGAATGCTGCAGCCTGTCAGTAGAAAGACACTTAAAGCACTGATGACCGTGAAGAAGTGGTGGCCTCGAATTGTGCAGAGAGAAAGTTATGCATCCTTCGGGAATGTAATCAGCTTGAAAAATCAAGAAAGTTGTCATTTTTGTATAGTTAGACCCCTCTGTGTCATGGTATACTGATACAGACTATAGAGTAGATAATAACCATACTGATCAAAAACAAAACAAAGATTAGAGAAATAAAATAATGTCACGTGTTTCTTTATTGTATTGCTGAATGTACTTTCGTTTAAAATATTACTTATGATTATTGACAATTTTGTTGTAGTATTGTTTGTAGCATTTGTTGCATTGTTTACTTCCTGGTAGGTGTGGGGGCAGGATGTGCTGTCACAACAGACTGTGCTCTATGAAAGAAAACTTCAATCAGACAAGGCCTACTTTTTCTTCTGCTGCATGAGGTTGGATACCTGGCTCAGATCAAACCAAGTTTATAAAGACTTGTATGTATGTGTGTGTTTGAAGGAGAGAACTGTGTGATTGTGTTTCTTCATGACCATCCTCTCTTGTCAGCCCAAACCAGATTAGTACAAATAGAGACCTTTTCCCTGCAGACAGCGCCTCAGTCACCCATCTCTGGTTCTCAGCAGGACAGCGCCACCTTAAGATGCTCAGTGGTACTGTAAGTGTGTGTGATGTCACCTTAGTCACTTTCACTGACCCTCCCTGTATAAGGATCTAAGTCTTACACCCCAGAAGATCCCCCGAATATAAATCTGGTCTTCACTTCTAAACAGGGTTTGTAAATCAAATCAGAAAATGTGTGTTAGACTAAGCCTGTTTTAAGAGAAGTTGACAATAGGTCGTTGTAGGATCTAGACCTGTTCTCGAACCCTTGCTCAGTAAGGCCCTCCTCTCTGTCCTAGAGAGCTGAATAACATCGTTACCTGTCACCATGTTCCCCCATTAGGATTCACTATCTGCCCTGCTGTACTTTGTTCTCTCTTAGTTTGGGAATGACATTGCTCTGTTTTATCCTGGGATCACAGACAAGCAGTATTGGGATGCTGTGAGTGGCTAAGCAGTGGCAGCTGCTATAATTGCACTGTCATACAGCTGATGGGATATGTGGACTTGTGAATCAATAAGAATCACTACTGGCCCTGTCTACCATGACAGGCCAATCTGGGCAAATACCAAAGCCGTCTTCTGGAACTCTTTCTCTCTTCCCTCTTTCGCTCTTGCACTATCTTTCTTCCTTTCTCTCTAGGGCTCGTTTTCCCTTTCTTTCACCCTTGTTCTCTCACTCACTGACAGTCTATCTTGTTCTGTTCCCACTAATGTAACCTTTCCCAAACAGGTTCTTCACTCATGAAGACAGTCATAAGTCACTCATAAGCACACGCAGCTTTCATACTGATAATTTTGTCAGACCAATGTACCATGGTAGCGCTGGTGGATTCTAATAGACTAGTGGGAAATATCTTTTGAAAAAAAAGATTTACTGTTGGAAGAATAGAACACGGACCACATCATTTCTTAGAGATTTATTTCTGTTTGCATGTCATTTTAGCACAAAAACTCATGTGACTTAATTTCCCCCTCCGAGGAGGTAAATACTGTAGCCCTATTCACAGACTGTTTCATAACAACATTTAAACGTTCTTCACTTGGTGCTGCAACTTTCCATATCTTCAGATCATATTTTTAAACTAAGCATACAGTGGCGGTGAGATGTGCCGCTGTAATTGCAGCAAAAGGTGGACGTAACCAAATATTGAAGTTAAAAGTGAACAAAAACAGCAGCGCTCGACTCACTTCATCTGTTATTTGTTGTGCTCAGATCAACAATCTGCATGTTTCATGAACATTATGGAATAAAATCATGTTTTGGAGGCAAACATTGTTTTATATTATCAGATCTAACAGGTGACCTAATCATTTTGGACACCACTGTATATTGAAAATCAAACAGCAGCTTTGGGCTCAATAGTAACATTATGCTACAATTTGGAGAAAATCGTAAATCCTGTATTCAGTTGTAACAACCTATCAATATTGGATGAAGTACTTCAGTGGCAGTTGACATTTTAGATCCATTTGCCACAGCAAACATTCTGACCAGAAAAACGCCCCCCCCTTGCTGCTCCATAGATCCCGACTGTGAATCCTTCCCTCTTGTGCTGATCTTCAGTCATTTTGTTCATTGATTCTGGCCTAAGCGTTCCCATAGAGACCCCCCAACCCTCCTAAAGCCCCTTTAGCTGCAGCAGTTTTCCTCTCAGAGGGTGGGCTCTGAAAAGCTGCTCTGTCCCCCCCCCCCCCACCCCCCCCCCACCCCCCACCCCGGTCTGTGCTTATGTCCGGCCGCAAAAGCATGCAGCAAACACGTTAAAAGGGAGAAGGAGGTCTTACTTAAATGCAATTATACGGATCACTGTGGCTAGTGTGACTGCATGCAGTGGGCCCAGTTTATCAGTATGTTGGCAGAATTAATAGCCTCTGTACAGATTGTTCATTTGAAAATGAGACTTGAGTGTTCATGAAAGGAAGTTTCTGGAAATGGACGTCTTCGATCCTGTCGATGTTTTGGCGCCTCAGATTCATCTAGTCTTCTTTTGTTCTTTCTTGATGTTTCTATCTGCTGTTATTGACATTGATTGACCTTGTGTGGTGATACTTATTGATTGATCTCTTAGAGAGTTAATTACCTTGCAGGAGGCTTTCTGGTGGAATGATAGGCTGGACTGCCGCTTCATTAAAGTCTAATCTTTATGAAGTGAGATGTTTAGTCTGAAGAGCGAGGACAATTTAATGGTAATTTGGTCAAAGTTTGTCCCCGCTGGCATTGAAAGAACAGCTCCCTGATATATTCTACCATTAAAAACTTTTCTTTTAAAAGTCAAGCTAACAGATAATCCAACATTCTGGTGTCCTTTTGATGACTGACAAAAATTTGGTTTCGCAAGTTGTGAAATTCACAGAAACCCTCAGAGATTTGTTGAGTTTAGAACATGAATGAGAAACAGAGTATAATGAGATTGTGTTGATATGAAATTGCATAGCATCCCAAGCTGTCTGTAAGTAAGACAGGTTTATCTTCATATCATCTCAGCTGCAGGCTGGGGCAGGAATAATAATGAGTTTTTTTTGGTGTTATACAAAAATATAAAATGCACCTCATGAAAAGGTTATTTGCAGACTCTGAAATTGACAATGTCATACACAGGATTATTTCAATCTATAGAAAATCTGTATGTAAGGGATAATGCCTGACGAGGTGTACAATATCATCTGATAATGTAGGAACAGGAGGCACGAACCTTCAGACAGTTTTTCTGGAACTACTAAGTAGTTGTCAATATATCACCTAATAATCGACACCCCTGCAGCCAATCAGAATCGAGTATTCACCCAGACCAAGTTCCAGGTAACTCTTCAGAACCCCTAAGATTCTGTCAGGGTACACATGTGGTAATTTACTACTTCACTGGTGTAAAGATTCCTAACACAAGATGGCAGCATTATTGCTTGGTTTTCCAGAAGGAGCGATAAATACAGATGAAATATAGTTTGTTTTATCCTGGTAACAGGATCGATAAATCGATAAAGGCGTAGGTACAGTATATCCATTTGTTCTGGCTTGTTGAACATAATGAAGGATTTGAGTGAGATGGCCAAATGGCATGGCAAGTCAGAAACCTTATCAGCTGTCAGAATCAGTTGTCAAATTTCTGCAAAGCCTTTAATTACCCCCAAGAAAACCACTGATGTATTTAATAATCACATTTAATTTGAGTCCCAGAGGGTTTGTTCAGTAGACTCTCCACAGATCCTGAAATTCTCTCTGTTTGAAGAAATAGATGATTTATTGGGCAGTGACACATACTCACCTGAGAACTTCAAACACAAACCGGCCAGCCTGCCAGCTCTGCCAGCCTCATGCCAGGGCAGGAAGCAGCCACTGTGGAAGTCTATCTGCACCATGGTCAGACTTAAAGTATACTGTATGCTAACACACACACACCCACACACACACACACACACACACACACACACACACACACACACACACACACACACACACACACACACACACACACACACACACACACACACACAGACACACACACACACACAACACACACAGACACACACACACACACACAGACACACACACACACACAGACACACACACACACACACAGACACACACACACACCCACAACACACACAGACAGCTCTATACTTCATTGCACCCAAGAAGCCACAAGTCTAATACATTCCTGCCAACAGCTACTTTGTGGGAAACTCACTCTGTAGTATTAAATTGCACACTTTCTCTTGGTATTCACCTTGTTATTAAGAATAAAAAAGAGGTTGTATGTGTTAACAACCAATATAAGGCTTTTGTTGACTTCCTTTAATCCCACTCAAAACACATAAAAGTGGGGAAATAAACAGTTTGCTAGAATTGTGTTCATAGAATAGAACATGAGAGAGTTTCTGGAAATCGTATTCTGGAAGGACTGCATGTATATAAACAAGAGCCTTTATCAATACTCATTTCATGACATAAGTCAAGCAACAGCCAATCAGAGCCCTTGATGTCATGGGCCAGAGATAGGTCAACTACTGCGGACACATTTCCAACATGAAACTTTGTTCTCAATAACACAAACAGACTACTTCCTGGAATCTTGATACATCAACACGTTCACAAAACAGTGTGTTTTTTCTCACTCTTGCATCATGTCTGTTTATGCCCAGTCTGGCCACATGCTGCTTCTCTTGATAGCACTGCAGAGCTAATCCTGACTGTCTTGTGTGTTTAGATTGTCCCCCCTGTATCGGTTAATTAACTTCTATTTGCATAGCAGCTAAAAGGGATATGGATTAATGTCTCAATAAAAGCATGTGTGTTGATGGTAATGCTCACTGATGGCAAATCAGCAACACATTATTTATTAATTTCAAAAGAGAAAGAGAGGGAGAGAAACGGAGAGAGAGGGAGAGAAAGGAAGAGAGAGGGAGAGAAAGAGAGAGAGGGAGAGAGAGAAAGAGAGAGAGAGAGAGAGGGAGAGAGAAAGAGAGAGAGAGAGAGAGAGAGAGAGAGAGAGAGAGAGAGAGAGAGAGAGAGAGAGAGAGAGGGAGGGAGGGATAGATAAATGATTATGGGTTTAATGATAGTCAGTTTGAAGGTTCTGTGATAATGGAACTGTGGTGGTTTTAGGAAAACTGAATGACAGACCCCATAAGCAAAGTAGATTCCCTCAGCAATCATGTTGAATGTACAGAAGCATAGTAGAGGCACAAGTAGGATTTAATGTCCCCTGATTTCCTCCCCCACCCCCTCCCCTCCTCCCATAGTAGGGTATCGATTTTTACTTTAGTAAGTTCATTTGTCACTTGTCTAACTCAGATGAAGTGATGCCAGAGTTCTGCCACCAGATTCGTGACCAGGCAGCGCCTCGGATCATGACATGTCCCTGTGAGGTCTCTGCGCACAGGTTGGAGAGGCGTGGCCCCCTAGTGGCCCCCCTTAGTAGCCCCCCTTAGTGGCCCCCCCTAGTGGCCCCCTCAGCCTCAGATGCGCCTCTCTCCTCTCTTCTGCGGTTAGAGGCTGCACTGACATGGGACTCTCCATTGGTTACTGTACTTACAAATAGCGGAGGACTTTCACGGTTAATACTTTCTAACTTTTTTGCGCTATTTAATTGCAGTTGGTCAGTCAGTGAATCTCACTTGGACTAAACTGGCTGGAAGACGATGGACACATAATGAGAAACTGAGTTGGATTTGACGATTTTCTGTGATTTTTTTCTTCCTAATATTGGACTATAACTGCTGCTTCATTTGAAAGTGAATGCTGTTGGACTGATTTTAGATCATCAAAATGATGATATTTTTAGTGTTTCTTTTTCCCAGTATAGAAGTGTGTCAGTCTTTGAGGGGGAAGGTTTACTCTAACCACTGGGCTGTGAGGATAGAAGGGGGACACGAGGAGGCAGACAGACTGGCTGAGAAATATGGATATAATAATCTGGGACAGGTAAGACAAGTGATCATTTTTTACAGTCATATTTATTTGTATTTGATTAACAGTGTTTTGTCTAGAGGCTATAACCTTGTGCGTCTCTCTTTTCTCTTGGAAATGCGAATAAATAGTGATATGTCAGGTACACGACATCATCATGGAGTTATAACTGGAATGTTTCATTTAAGTAAAAAAGAAAACATGTTTGATAAGAGATGAAGGTGCTTATGTTTGTAAGGAGTTAAAAATATAAAGATTTCTTTTGGCATCACTTCAAACACACGGATTGACTGGATCTGCTGTGCTTCAGACTGGTCTGATCCTGCAGCTCACTATGGATAAAGTAAGGATCTAGAAAACCATTTAATGAAAAATCCCTAGATCACTGAGATTCGATTTAAGCGCTGTCGAATGTACGAAAAATATTGGATTAAAGATAGATCCAAAAAAAACAAAAGAGAGGAAAAAAAATACTTATTGGATTTCCAGGAGAGCCTATCTACAGTGCAAATACAGTATTGCAGAAGGATGAGATAAGACTTAGTTCTAGATATAAGAGTTCGACAACTGTGTGCCAAAAAGCACACGTGCTCGAAGGTGTGAGTGAAGATCACTAGAGAAGAGGGACCAGGTTCAGGTTCACCTTCTCTGCTTTGGGGGAAATTCAGTGTGGAAAACTGCTGCATATGGGTGTTTTAGCAACAGTGGTAAACTTCTGGTATCAGACAGGTACAGTATTATGTACAGTATTCAGTTGACTAATCATAACTTCTTAACTAAAGTATATAACCTAAAGATAGAAACCATAAATAAATAACAGACCCATCATCCCTGTATGTTTTTGTGGGAAGGGTATGACAGATCCAAAGTTAGAGGCTACAGTTTCCTTCTGTACGTCCCTTTGGATAAAAGCATTGGCTCAATGAAACCGTTCTTCTTGTTAGTCTCATAGTGTTGCTTTGGGTTCGCATGTGTTTCTGTGTGCCAGATAGGAAGCCTGGAGGACCATTACCATTTCCACCACAGCCATGTCGTACGAAGAGCTGCCTTCTCCTCCAAGGGCAAGCACAGCTTCATCCACATGGACCCCAAGGTGAGCCCGTGGCCCACACACTGCTCACCATCGCCTACATGGCCTGCAGGGCTGAGTGGGTTTGTTGGAGGTGTGTTGTTACAGTCCAGCGTCGTTTCCACTGGCAGACTAGTAGAGTTCAAAGGAGTCATGACAACGTTTTTACACTGTGATCATTAAAACAACAACGTTCTAGATCCAGCTGTCAGACTGCGTCTGTTTATCTGTCTGCACTCCGACATTCCATTGTCTGACTTGAAGTTTAAAAAAAATGTACCTCAGAATTCAGAAGCAGAACGCCAGAGGGCAGATTACTCTATTCCAACGTACTGGGGATGGTATAGGGGCGTAACCATGGGAGGACGTCCCTCTGCGGCTTCCAGGCTGGTAGACAGCAGAAGACAGGCTGTTCTGAGAGCTTGTTCTCTGGCCTGAGGGCTCAGATGATCTCCCAGCATCCTGGAGCTCAGGAGTAATAAAACCCAAATCCCACATCCTAAGGAAAGGCAGAAGAAGAGGATCCAGATCATAGCTTCTGTAAAGCCCTCAGTTGGAAACGAAGGGTTTGGTAAGGAAGCCCAGGGAACTAATTTGACCAGTGTCAGCCGTCTGATGGATGTATCCAGACTGTGTGATTTCAACACCACCTCAAGGTCATTTATGTTGAGAAATGTGGTGTCTTCAAGATTTCTCTACCAGCTCCTTCATCTGACCAAAACCGTTGGTTTTCTGAGGTCCACAGCGCACAGCCAGGTTTTCAGACATCCTGCACTGAGTTGGCACCATTATTAATGGATAATTTACCCTGAATTTACTGAATTTACTGAGGAAGGGATTGATGGTCACAATCCCTTGCTCAAACCTGCAACATTGTGTTGCTTTGGAGGCTGCTGTAGATTATTGTTAAGTAGCAGGTTGTTATCAATCTACATGTGACTGTATTATGAAAGTGTATCTGAGTCTGTCTCTGTATTAGCCAACAGTGCGTCTATTTAATGGATAGGTTCATGATGGGAAATTTAATTTGTTTGTTAAAGTTCTTTATTGAAAACATTAGTGGTAATTTCCACATTCATGAGTCTCCTCTGAGGCCCCTGGACTGGCCACAGTGTCTTTGTATTCAACTCCTCAGCATATGGTTTTCTGCAAACTTTCCTTCAGGGAAGTAATCCACTATGTTCTGGTAATTGTAATTTAGGGAAATAACATTCACTACGAGCTGAGGAATTTCTTAGGCCTTTGCAAACAAATGTTAATAGATTTTGATTATGAAATAAGTTAATCACTCTAAATTGCCATTCCATTATCAATGGCTCTTAACAATTGTGGCGAGTTCCTGGAATACTCTCCATGTATATAAATACATTATATATGAACTAAGCAATAGCTCATGACCTGTCATTGAATATGGAAATGATGTCACTGCTAAGGGGTTTCAGTCAGCCTAAAGCTAAAATATTCAGTAAATCTTCCTAATCTGTCTCTTTTCCTATGTGATTCCCAAGGTAACCTGGTCAGAGCAGCAGCTAGTCAAGCCTCGAGTGAAGAGATACACCAGGAATGACCCCAACTTCATCCACTTCAATGACCCGAAATGGTCCAACATGTGGTATATCGTAAGTAAAAAAAATTCCTCCCAGAACTCTTGTCCAGTCGACAGACTTGCAGCAGCGATGCTTATCTACCATAACACAACTCAAGGAAAGAAAATCTCCTCAGACTGTGACATGACTGAAGCTCCGCTCCAGCGTGGGCCAATCAGGAGGAGCTGCTAGTGTCTCTCCCTCGTCCTCCCAACATCGTGACAGTCGCTGTTCTGCTGTGACATTATTGATCTTATGTTTAAGCTGCATCCAGTGGCACGTTGTCTTAGGAGCACCGATTAATGGAAGGAGCCTCTGCTGGTCTAGCTCTCTGACAATTACTCAGTGTTGTATGTTGTGATACGTTTTTCTTTAAAGAACTCAAGTGTGAAATTGTTCTAACCGCCAACGTCTGTCTGTGAGTGGAGATGTTGGTCTCAGGAATTCAGGGGGCAGTAGGGATTAGAAAGACCATCAGAAGGGAAAGGCGATGCGCTAATAGAAAATTATTCACTACCTGAATGTGCACTACATGTCAGGAATGAAACCAGCACTGGGGCTTCACTCCTGCATTCTGCAGCACGGCCGATCTTAAGTAGGACAGATGGCCCATAACTGTCTTCTCCATTGCTTACGGTGGGTATTTCTTATTGAAGTCTCTTAACTTGGAACAGTGAACCTGAATACTAAAAGGTGTCTCAAGGGCTGAATCCTAATTGTCCCCAGGGAGATGAGGAACATTGGTGCAGGTGTCTGTTCACCAAGACCCAGGCTCAGACTATGAGTCTGCTTTGTCACATTGGTGCCATTTCAAAAAGCCCAACCTGATCTTCCAATGTCCTCAGCCTCAAGGACAGAGAAACACTCGTGCTGTTAAATAAAGATGACTTCTCCGTCTGACTGTACGATGGGCTCTGGTGCTTCTGACACATGATGGATCTCCCTTCAGCCTGATCAACGACAGGAAGGACAGCAGCAGCACGTCCAGCAGGTCATTATCCAGCTCTGTCTCCATGCTCCCGTCTGCTGACTTTGTCGTTTGTCCTCCCGTTCCTTTCATCAGCACTGCACTGATAAGAACAACCGCTGTCGCTCGGAGATGAACATCTTGGCGGCCTGGCAAAGAGGCTACACCGGCAGGAACGTGGTGGTCACCATCCTGGACGACGGCATCGAAAGGAACCATCCAGACCTTGCGCAGAACTACGTGAGCACCTCCAAGCCCCTTATACTTAAGCCTCCCCACGGGCAGTCTGGATGTATGCAGACGACAGACATTACTCTGTAACAACACATTCATAGCATGTCAAAATAAGAAAATAATACACCTTACCCTATAGCAAAATTTAATGATACAATATTTAGTGTGTTGTTATATAATTATAAATAGACGTTCAATATTTTATGTTCAGGCTTCTGGTTTTGTCTTTCCTCATAGAAGGCATACATGCAGTTTTCCCCCACTAAAAGGAATAAGGAACAGGTTTATTAAACACCTAACATGGGCATAATACAGGGAGCAGATACTGTGGACTGCATGGAACAAACACAGGCTCAGCACTGCTAGTATTTGTAGAGCTCATAACACTCACCAATGTAGGACACAACCTTGTCGTAAATAAATTTCATGTCTGTGTCTGACACCTTGGATTACAACTGTAAGTTATAGCTGGTGTTGGTCCTAATTTATCACTTGTTCTCTAATAGTACACGAGATGAGATATGACTGAAAATCGCAAAAAACCAGGGCAATATATTTCCTTTCCTTTTTATGCACTGTGCTAGCTATGATTTGTTTTGTCGTTCTATATCTCTTTCTTGTCCTCTCTTTCTTCTTTATTTTTTCTTTGTGTTCTCTTTCTTCCTAATCCCCTCTGTCTGTCCATTTTGTCCAGGACCAACTGGCAAGTTATGATGTCAATGGAAACGACCCCGACCCGACCCCGCGCTACGACTCCAGCAATGAGAATAAGTGAGAGTCTTGCCAGTCTTTTACCCATCCTTCTTCTGCTCCAACACCTCTCTGTCCAACCAGCTTTTTATATATTTCTCCATGCTTCCTTCTACATATCAACACCTCCACTGCGTCCTTCCATCCCCCCCCCCAGCTATCCCACCGTCTATCTCTCTGTCCCAGTGGTAGGGTGACAGGCAGATCTATGTCTCAGTCCAGTCATCTCATGGAACCTTCCAGGTCTGTTGGCTGTTTTGAATGTGCTCTGTTAAAATGGAAACGCTGAGCCTTGGTGCTGCTGCTAAGTATATTTCCCTGCCTGTCCTTCTATATATCAGATACTCCAGATCACAGTTGGACAGAGTCTACTTTTTTAGTAATTTTCTCAGTTATTGTTTCCTGCAGTGCATCTGCTCGTTATCGCGGAGCTGTCGCCTTACTAAATTCCCTTGCCAATCAACTTCAAACGCGGAGAATTCTATCACCCGTCTGTGTTGTTGGCAGCAATCAAACACGAACGGTCTCAATTATTCTTTTTTGTGCACCTCGACGGCGCACACCAAGCTAGTGCACGAGGCAGATCCCCTTCGGTGCGGAGGTGGACCTCATTTGAAGCAGCCAGAGAAGAAATCAATTAGAAAGAGAAATGTCTGCATGCCAGTTTGTCACCCAGCCCTGGGGAGATGAGTTCACTCGATGCACCTGGCCCCGGGTGGGATTAGAACATGTTAGTATTCAGAGCAGCCGCCCCCCCCCCCCCCCCACACACACACACACACACACTCTTTGTTCATTAGCAGGCCTAATGCCAGACAAAGCCATGTCAGTCTTACTATTCTGCTTCATTCAGCCCTCGTTTGGTCACGTGCATTTTTATATCAGCCATCCAGGTGATCGTGTATCGTCTACTCTCATTTACTCCCCCTGCCCCCCCTGCCCCCCACCACAAGCCCCACACACCCCAACAACAGACACACCACAGACACTCCCCCCTGCTGACCCCCAAGAGGGGAAAAATGAACAACAGCCGGTTGTAAAGTGGTCGCTCTCTTTCCCCAACTTCAGCTCTCGTTTCTCCTCTCACAAGAGACTTAAGTCTGGTCTTTAATGTTCTGCAGCCATTCCACCATTTTCACTCTTTCTTTCACAGTTTCACACTCCCAGTTCACCTTGGTTAGTTGGAATTCTGTGAAGTTTTTATCTCTTATTTCTCTCTTCCAACATTTCTTTTTCTTCAATTAGTCATTATCTGCAGGCATCAGCAGGTAACCTTGGGTCTGAATCAGCTCTCAGGTGTGTTAGCTGACTGAGATAAAGCGATATGGTAAAGAGACCGTGAGTGGCGCTCTCTGAATAATCATCCACCTGCTGAGCCTGTGAAGAGAGGATAACCTTTAACTCTTGCCAAAGGTCCCCTGATTACTATATTCCATCCGTTATGTGAAATGCAAATAAGCACTTGGAGTAGGTGTTGAAACGGGTATCCAATTTGAAAAGTTTTGGACCCAACTTGCGTGTAGCAAGTTTCTGGACACAGCTTATCTTGTTGATATATGTGCATGTTGTGTCATCAATAGAAGATCCTTAAGGAGTTTAGTAAGAGTTTAACCCTGACAGTACAACTCATTAGTAAACAAGTCACATTCAGCTGTGCAGTTCTCAGACACAGCAGTGGGGACAACACACCAAGCTGAAGAACGATGGACTCATAACTGTGTTCCCCTCATAACTGTGTTCCCCTCATAACTGTGTTCCCCTCATAACTGTGTTCCCCTCATAACTGTGTTCCCCTCATAACTGTGTTCCTCTTCCCCTCTATTCAGACACGGGACCCGCTGTGCTGGTGAAGTTGCAGCTGTGGCCAATAACTCCCATTGCATTGTGGGAATTGCCTACAATGCACGTATTGGAGGTAAAGTCCTCTTCTCTGTTTCTGTCTCCTTCCCTATTCCTTCACTCTCTCGTTCTCTCGTTCTTTCTGTCTATTCTTTCTCTTCTGTCTTGTAGACTGAATTATTCTGCATGTTTGCACAGGATTAACCTTGAGTAGTGCTGCTCTGCATGGCTTCTCTCTGGTCCAGCTCTGAGCTGGTGGCTGGACAGGGTGCAGAGATCCAGACCTTCACAGGACATTAATCCCTTCAACTGCTGTGATGTCAAATGTCCAGGGGTTTTAATCAGAAGGTGGAATTTTAGATCTCCTCCTTCTGTGTTTGTGTTTGCCACAGCTGTGCACTCTGTCTCTCTCTCTGTCTCTCTCTCTGTCTCTCTCTCTGTCTCTCTCTCTGTCTCTCTTTCTGTCTTTCTTTCTCTCTCTCTTTGTCTGTCTTTCTTTCTTTATGCAGACGTCTGGAACAGAACAGTACAGTACAATACCAGTGCTCTGCTGTGTTTAATTAATTTAATTTAGTCGATGGGTGTTAGATTATATTTCCTTTACCTCATGGAATTGTCTGCCAGGGTTCCTGGTCATAGACAGGATACAGTTACGGCTTCACTCAGTCAAGGCTGCAATAGTAAGGTTCTGTTAGGATATCTGATTGTTTCAGTTAAATCTGTTGTTTGTTTTTTTTCTCCTTGAGCTTTTCCTAATGAGAAGCAGTGAGCTGAGCTGTCCCCACGCCTGTCCCAGTCTCCACCTCCCCTCTGCCCTCATCCTCAGGGCACTCCTTCAATTATTTCCCCCGCTGTTGTGTAGAAATAAAAAGTGACGTCTACGAGAGCAGTAATTGATTGCTGGAGGAGCTCTGGGCAGCTCTGTGGGGCTGTGCTGCTATTTGTTTTACAGAAGCATGTTGACGTTGTTTTTGCTGTTTGCATGTTTCCCTCGGGGGGGCTTCTGGACTGCGTTCGCACGGCTCGATGCAGTTGCCCTCTCCTGTCAGTCACGGGAATCAGTCACTGTCTGGAACAGGACGCCGCGTCGGGAGAGAGCGCTCACCAGCTCGATAGTGTGCGAGTTATTCAAACTGTATCGGTGCAGTTTTGTTTTCCCTGCCAGCGCAGTTAACGGATTGTCCTGGATTATCACCCCGTGTCATTTCCAGTAAGGCTCCATCCTCTGCCAAGAGCAGAGCATAACAGCAGCTCTTGTCCAGAGAATAACTGTGGAGGACTGGCTAGGTTAAAGGTTCATGCTAGCTGTACGGCCTCTTTAAATGCCTTGCTGTTTTCATTACCTTATTGAAGCCTCTGAGACAACATTAGCATTGTCTTCATGGACCATAGAAAGCACGGTTTCTTCTTTAGTGGTTGGAAACATGGGCATGATCTTCCAGAACCATGCAGATGCAGGCTGATGGTCAGGAGTAATGGCTTCATTAAAACAATAGTTTATTGACTGTTTGGAACAGTATGAAGTGGAAGAGTGGGGCTGTTTTGGCGGAGGGCCAGAGTAAATGTTTTTGATCCAGATCCAACCTATCACAGTGTTTCAGCCAGTCTCAGCAGCCTATCACAGTGTTTCACTCAGTCTCAGCAGCCTATCACAGTGTTTCACTCAGTCTCAGCAGCCTATCACAGTGTTTCACTCAGTCTCAGCAGCCTATCACAGTGTTTCACTCAGTCTCAGCAGCCTATCACAGTGTTTCAGCCAGTCTCAGCAGCCTATCACAGTGTTTCAGCCAGTCTCAGCAGCCTATCACAGTGTTTCACCCAGTCTCAGCAGCCTATCACAGTGTTTCACCCAGTCTCAGCAGCCTATCACAGTGTTTCACTCAGTCTCAGCAGCCTATCACAGTGTTTCACCCCCATCATCCTCGTCTGCCATAATTAGACCTGAACACACATGGCTCAGTGGCCATGGTAGGACTCATCAAAGCCATTCCTGTTTGCTGCGCTCTATTTTAGAACTTTGAGAATACATTTGGGTATGAAAAAGGAAGTTATGTAGGAAGCAGTTCTGATAGAGATCCATTGATCCTCTCCAGGAAGGTGTTTAACACACGTCCACGTAATGGAGGGAAAAACAAGCCTGAGCTCGTAGCCTGAAGTATGGCTCTGTTTTAGAGTTAGCTGGCTTCTCATGTCCAGACAGTCACTAATTCTGTCACACACACATCCACAGGTACACACACACCAATATAAACATGCACAATACAACACAGCAGAGTATTACAAAGGTGCAACTGTTGATTAAACATTGTCAGATCTTCTTGACTGTTGTATAAACACGTTAACTGTCAAAACTCCATATGTGCTTTTGTGTGTGTGCCACTCTAATTGCTCATTAGCACATTCTCTGCTCCTGCTTCAGGAAAATAGAATACACTCCTGAGCAGCTGTTGCTGAGAATAGCAGGGAAAGGCGAGACACCTGCAGGCGCCTAGCTAACTAATCATGCTCGTTGGCACGGATTGGCCAGCTTGTAATTGATGGAAATTGTTTTGGGGGGGAAAACTAACAAGCAGCCTTTGTTTGCCCCTGATTTCTAATGAGTTCTGATGCTTGGGAACTTCTTTAAAAACTGCCCTCGGCTACTCTCTGGGATCGAGGCAGGCTTACGCGTGGGGGGGGGTTGAGTGCGGGGGGGGGGGGGGGTTCTCGTCCTCGTCTCGTCCCGTCCTTTCAGTGTTTCCAAATGACGGCCATGAGGAAGTCCCCCAACACACAAACACCCCAGACGAGCAGAAGTGTGTGCCTGCAGCTCATTACAGAGGATGAATATCGCCTGATTGCTCAGTGTTACAGTTTGTTTTGCACCCCGAGTGCCCAGTGGTAGCCTGGCAACAAGAGGCCTCTGATTGCAGCTATGCCATTGGGTGATAAATGTGCCGATGATCTAAGGCGACAGTGTTTCCTCCTAATGATGGTACTGTAGACCTGCTCTGACGTGCTGTGAGCACCAGGCTCACTCTTCTGGGGGGACGACACTGAGAAGGCTTTTCTGTGGGCTCCAGGTATTCGGATGCTGGATGGAGATGTGACTGATGTGGTGGAGGCCAAGTCTCTGGGCATCAGGCCTGACTACATCGACATCTACAGTGCCAGCTGGGGACCGGATGATGACGGGAAGACTGTGGATGGACCAGGGCCCCTGGTCAAGCAGGCGTTTGAGATGGGCATCAAAAAGGTGCGTCCAGAATCATCATTAAACTTTGTCGATTTTGGCTGATTGATGAAAGGGTAACTTCCCTGACCTTTGACCCCTGAGTCCTCCCCTCAGGGTCGGAAAGGCCTCGGCTCCATCTTCGTGTGGGCATCAGGTAATGGCGGTCGTCAGGGAGACCACTGCTCCTGCGACGGCTACACCAACAGCATCTACACCATCTCGGTCTCCAGCACCACGGAGAACGGCAACAAGCCCTGGTACCTGGAGGTGTGCAGCTCCACCCTGGCCACCACCTACAGCAGCGGAGAGTTCTACGACAGGAAGATAGTGAGTCTCCTCATGAGGCGGCCTGGGCCGGTCCAGCCCCCCTGTACCCTCTCTGGAGACCTGCTGAGCAGGAAGTTAGCTCTCCAAACATAATAACAACATCCCCTTTTCTGATAGTTCGCTGGTTGATCCAAATGCACACATGTGGTACTATTTACATAGGTACACCCTGCCATGAATAGTGTATACTGTGTGTTTAGTTTCAGAATCATGCCATCCTTCATTCGGACATAAGAAACCACACACACACATACAAACACATACAAACACATACAAATGCATACAAACACACACACACAAATTAATATTTCTCCCACCCTTTCATATTTAGCATGTTAGTAATGTCCACTGGGACAGAGAACGGTGTACTTTGCCAAAGTCCAGACATGTCACATCCATCAGCTAAGCTCAGGTGGTGTCCTGCTGTACAGAGATGGTCACTGTTCACTGGAGTTATGACAACATCAACAGCTGGGACACAGCTTGTCCCCTCCAATAGTCACTCTCTACAATTCATCAGTTTGATACATGTAGGTTACATTTCTGCTGTAGTGGGTTGTAAACAACATCTGCTTCAGGCTTCTGATTGCTGTGTTCTGTGAAAATAACAAAATATAAATTCCGTAAGATGGTATGTTTCTGATGTAGAATTTGCGGTGGATGCAACTTTATTTTTGTACCTGTCAGACGATTGCGGGTAACAAGTTGCCATTTATTCACCCCCAGGGTTTGACACTTAAGGTGTTTGTGCATGTGTTGCACGTGGAGCAGAAAAGGTGCTTCAGATCGGGAAGTCTAACTTTGCTCAGCGACTGTGGAGATTTCTTTTGGGGGGAAGGATGGGGGAGAGGAGGAGGAGGGGAGATGAGAGGGCAGGAAAGACCAGGTGACAGAGGACCTCTCCTGCATTGGTAATGGACAGAGGGAGTCTTGAGTGAACACTTCTGATTTAAGTGCCCCGCCCGCGATGTGAACAGCCTGGGGCTCTGTGCTGCCTTCATCTCCCTGCTCCTGCCTGTGGTCCAGGCTAGCTCTGTGGGAGTCCTGGTTAGTCATCCACAACCTGTTAGTATAATATTTACAGAGAGTGGTAGAACCACGTCTGTAGTGTAGAGCTCAGGGTGGTGGTCTCAGTCTTGTTCTGGGGGGGAGGGGGAGAGGAAGGCAGGGATGAAGGGAGAGAGGCAGGGATGAAGAGAGGCAAGGATGGAGGGAGGGTAGCAGGGATTGAGGGAGGGAGGAAGGCACGGATGGAGGGAGGCAGGGTTGCAGGGAGGGAGGGAGGGAGGGATGGAGGGAGGCAGGGATGAACGGAGAGAGGCAGGGATGGAGGGAGGCAGGGTGGAGGGATGGAGGGAGGGAGGGAGGAACTGAGGGAGGCTGAGAGTTGCCCTCTGCCCTTCTCCTCTCCCATCTGTCATGTTCTTTAAAGCCATCGTTATGCACTTCAGCTTTAACAGTCCCTGTCTGTATCCTGCCCCAGTCTGAAACAGCCTGTTCTCCCTGTCTCCTTTCACTCTGTCAAGATGAGATGGGACACAGATAAAAATGGGACTGGAGGACCCTGATGTCAGCAGAGACCGAAAAAAAAAAAAAAAAAGTGCAATAAATAACTGATACATTCCTGTACAAAGCATTCTTCACAGACTTAATCAACCAGTTCTACCATGCTTTCCCATATCAAGTCAACTAGAGTATTTGGACTTGGGCTGATGGATGTGGGCTGATGGATGTGGGTTGATGGATGTGGGCTGATGGGCTGATGGATGTGGGCTGATGGATGTGGGCTGATGGATGTGGGTTGATGGATGTGGGCTGATGGATGTGGGCTGATGGATGTGGGCTGATGGATGTGGGCTGATGGATGTGGGCTGATGGATGTGGGCTGATGGATGTGGGCTGATGGATGTGGGTTGATGGATGTGGGCTGATGGATGTGGGTTGATGGGCTGATGGATGTGGGCTGATGGATGTGCTTGTTTTTCAGGTCACCACTGACCTGCGTCAGCGCTGCACAGACGGCCACACTGGGACCTCCGTGTCAGCTCCTATGGTGGCCGGGGTCATCGCCCTCGCACTGGAGGCCAAGTCAGTAACCCCCTCCTCCATCACCTCCCTCTCTCTGTCATCCCTGTCCCCATCCTCTATGTCTCTCTCTCTCTCTCTGCCCCACCATCTTCCCCTCCTTCTCCTCCATCATTATCTAAATCTAAACACGTGTATCTGCCTACAGCAGAAAGCTGTTTTTCGGAGATGTTTTTATCAGGGAATGATTCATGTTTGATCAGTCATCAACCTGCTCCCCTCATGACTGTTTGACAGTGAACAGATCTGAAAGGTCTGTAAGATATGCAACATATGCAATATGTAAATCCTTAAATACCCCTCTTAGAGTTCTTGAAGTATTTCAGGAGCGTTCAACTTTAACTGAGGCGGAGGAGATGGTTCCCCGGGGTTTGAAGTAGCTCAGAGCATTGAGGCTGTGCTATAGAGCTGCAAGGGGGCTTTGAGAGTGGAAACCCTGCACAAAGGCATAACAAAGGCTAATATCCAACAGAGGCCATTCAGCTCTACAACAGAAGACTAGAATAACAAAGGAATTCAACCGTACAGTTACTGCAGTAAATGGTTCCACCATAAATACTTCAATACACAATTGGTTGGCGAATGCAGGATTTAAGAACCACCTGCTTGATCACAAGGCTTCTGTAACGCTGTGTCTGAACTGAGGGTGTTCTCTGTTCCCTCCAGTCCCCTGATCACCTGGAGGGACGTCCAGCACCTGCTGGTCAAGACCTCCAGACCTGTCCACCTGAAGGCCAACGACTGGAAGACCAACGCAGGTGGACACAGAGGTACCTTAAGATCCTGACCGCCACACCTGAAATCTTAAAGCTGTATACAATAAGTAATATTAGTCTCTCAATGGTCCCAGCATTAAACATGATCCCAGCATTAAAGCTGGTTTTGATGATATAAGATGGTCTGGTTCTGGGCTTGTTATTTGTTTAGCTTCCTTCTTCCTCTTGGGCCACAGGCTCAGAGTTCAGGTTCAGATCAGAGAAAGAACAGAGGGAAAATTCCAGCAAACTCGTCTCAGTCAGCCATCTTGACGATATTAAGCCTTGAGAGCGCCAGGATGATCAAACTTGCTTTATAGAGCTTCCAGAAACCAGTGTGGATTACTGGGACTTATTACAGTAAGGATTTTCTGTTTTTTTTTTTCTGGTGCCATCTGTTTTCATCACGTGTCCCTCGCTCTCCATCCTCAGTCAGTCATCTGTACGGCTTTGGGCTGGTGGACGCCGAGGCCATGGTGGTGGAAGCCAAGAAGTGGAGGAGGGTCCCTTTACAGCGCACCTGCACCAAGGTGTCAGACAGACGTACCAGGTGAGGGGGGGGGGGGGGTCAGACAGATGCATCAGGTGAGGGCGAAGGGGGGAGGTGGTTTGGTGTGTGTGTGTGTGTGTGGGGTAGTGAGCTCACATGTCCAGTGCTGGTAACACAACTCTGAGCAGTTCTCCCTGGCGAGCTCTAGCACTCTTCATCTCAGTAGGGCTCTCCAATCAGAGGCCATCAAGAAACCTCTTTTTACTAAAAGCTGTAATATCTCCTGAGTGTCACACTCCACATTAAACTCGTCTTTATTGTCTATCGCTCTTCCTCTGCAGATAGAGAAGCGAGGCCAAATTGTGTCTTGATGAAGTGCGTTGGTGCATCATAATCATTCACTGAGGTAGTAACCCCCTTTCCCCCCCCACCCAGTCTGCACCCCCCCTCGATGCGCCCCTCAGGCACCCTCTCATAACAGCCAATGTTGTGATTCAGTGCCATAAATTACACTTTAATATTCGAAAAGTAGGTCTGATGATAATGCCCTGTGATTAGAGTAATTTATTTTCATAAAGAGGCCATTGTTAGTAACTGGAGCAGGTCTGAGTGTTATGAGGTCACACCTTTAATGAGAAGCGTAGCGCCGGCTTTCAAAGGAAGATGAAGTGAGACGATAGGCCTTTCGTAAGCATTCAGAGGCAGTGGAGGTTGTGAAATCCAAACAGAGTTGTTAAAGTCAGATGAACTTCATCGTTTGCCTTGATCTTGCCAAACAGCTGTAGGTCCACCCAGCCTTGGGGCCACATGTTGTGTTAGCTGAGGTCTATGCATTGCCCAAAGATTTCCATCCGCTGACAGGCATCTGCTTTAAACTCGTAGATGTCTTTTGTCTGTTAGGATGTATGCATGTTCACAGAATGAATAAGCCTCATTGAGAGACTGTTGATGTTTCACAATAAAAGCGTCTTCTTGCCTTTGCCTGTATTGGCAGGGAGGTTCTGTGTTATTCTTGTTTCTTGAGTAATCCTGAAACTCTATCTGAGTTGAGGACCAGCCTGCACTTGAGCGAAACAAGATGGCAGTTGTTTGTTTATTTCACCATTGGAACGTCATTTCATACCACCCAGAAAGAGGGAAATGGCCAACGTACGCCAACAAGACACTCAGGCTTTAGTCATGGACAAAGACAGAGGCCGTCTGCTTTGAACTCGCAGGCTTTTTTTCTCAATGTTGTTGTTGAGACTCTTTCTTTCTCTCTCTCCTAGAAGTGGAACCTTCGGAGAGCTCTCCAGATAATGGCTTTGTAATGGACTGAGCTGTTCTGTAGACGGAGACTGAGGGATGGATTTTCCTGGCGCACAGAGGAAGCTAGGCTCAGCTCTGTCTGTGTCCTCATGTCCTGCTGCTCTGTTATTACAGTGGATGATCTCCCACTGCAAAGATGGAGGAGGTGACACATCAGTGGCTAGTGATTGGAAGGTTGCGAGTTTGATTTCCGGCTGTGGCCCTGACGTTGTGTCCTTGGGCAAGGCACTTCACCCTAATTGCCTCAGGGGGGAATGTCCCTGTACTTGCTGTAAGTCACTCTGGATGAGAGTGTCTGCTAAAACTACTAAATGTAAGAAGGTGATAGGGTTTTTTGGGAACCTTCTACGGTTTAGACATCGGTTGCGAGTGACTGTCAGCTCCATGGTTGAAAATGGTGCCCAAAGAGAGCTGTAAGGGAGAATGTAAGTGATTCTGAGATTCACAGTGTGAGACCAGTTTGAACGCAGCGTTTAAGATACTGTCTGTGTTCTGTTTGACTGGTCCATCACTAAAAGGCTGATGCATCAGGACTTACATGTTGTGCTCACACTTGTACTCACTGTGAGGTGTATTACTGCCGCTTACTTTCCTACAGATACACTCTAGCACTTTTCGAGATTCCCTTTTCCTGGTTACGAGTGGTTTGTGGTTGAGCTCGGGGGGATGGGACCTCTGGCTCATAAACAACAACATACATGTGCTGTAGCTGAATGCTAAAACCAACAAACGGCTGTTTGCGGAAAAGCACACAGACTGCAAAAGCACTCGCCTTCTGAAATGATGGGAAAAGAGTGGAGTACATTTTTGCGGCTTGCCACACTAGAATTCTCCTGACACAAAGACCGGCTTTAAAACCCTTTTATTGTTCTGGCAGAAATAAGAAGTGAGAATACTGAGAAACAATCAAAATGCTAATGTTTCTGGCGCAGGGGTCTGTGCTGAGGGTGAGGGGCTGGGGGTCCGTCCACGATGGAAGCTCCTGGAACTGTGAGGTCCCAGATGTGTTTAGTGAGGGAGTGCTTATTCAGTTAGACTGGAGGGGTTATGAGATTAAACTCATAAATAGTGCTCTTTATCTGCATGGTTATGATCCGGTGGCACCCAAGGATGAATTGCTGTTCATCTCTGCTCACATTCCAGATCAATATCCCAGCGACGTGGCTGCTTCTTCTGCTGTGCTGTTACTGGACTGCAGAGCATTAAACCAGCAGCTTGCACCTTAGATACTACAATGTTCAGATGTTAAATCTTAGTTTTAGTGAGTTCGTTGAAGGACATAGTAGGATAGTTTAGCCTAGTTAATCAATAAACAGTTTGTACACACTTTTGGGGACATTTCGCTCAGAAAGTCTTTTTCCATGGATTTGTATGCATGATGGTGAGTCTGAATGGTTCAGGAGCTCAGTGTGTGGGTAGGACAGTCACAGTCTGAATGAACATCTCAGCCAGGGGGAAACTATGAGAGGGCTTTGCAACTCTCGACTTAGCCTTGATTGTCGGCTGGGATTTTCTAAGGACAATCTGTCCCTCAGTATTACAACACACACAACACACCCACATAGACTGAATGGGGAGGGGGCTCGCGGCCTAGATTTTGATTTTGATTTGCCTGGAGCGGGTAGGAATCGATTGGCTATGCTGGTCCACCCCCATCAAATGGAGAAGTGGAAAATATACTGGACAGTAGGGGTGGGGGGTGTGGGGGGGGGGGGGGGGGGGTTAAAACTTTTTGCGCATGTGACTGTGCAATGCTGTAGAACTTCTAGCACGTGAGAGAATGTGTAAATGCGGATGTGTTTGAACGTTTGTGTGTACACGTGAATGTATGTTTGCTTGTGTGTGTGTGCATGTGCGAGCGAGACAGATTACATGGACAGCTTCTCTGTCCATCTGCGTGTGTGTGTGTGTGTGTGTGTGTGTGTGTGTGTGTGTGTGTGTGTGTGTGTGTGTGTGTGTGTGTGTGTGTGTGTGTGTGTGTGTGTGTGTGTGCATACTCTTCGTATGCAAAGACAGATGACACATGATTTGGAGAAAGGTTGGAGTTCTGGGCTCTCCAGAGCTGAGTCATTCTGTCCATCTGGAGATCGTAAACACAGCAGAGGCGAAGGATTTTCATTGGTCAATAAACAGAAGAGGAGCTTTAAATCTCCGCAGATACGCAGATTACTTGACTTTTTGATGTTTGTCAAGGAAATCGTCCAAGAGCTTTGAATATTAGAGTGAATAAGAGCAGCAATGTAGAACGTCTTTAACAGCCAGAGTCGTCCCTAAGCCTCCCTTTCCTCTGCCTTCCAGGTACATCCGCGCAGACCAGACCCTCAACAGCACCATCAGCACCTCAGGGTGTTCAGAGCAGGCTGAGCAGCATGTCAGCTACCTGGAGCATGTAGTGGTGCGTGTTCTGATCGCCCACCAGCGCAGGGGGGACCTGGAGATCAACCTGGTGTCTCCTTCAGGGACACGCTCCCAGCTTCTGGCCAAGAGGTGAGCCCATCACACACACACACACACACACACACACACACACACACACTGGAACGCAAACACACACTCATGCATGCGCACACAGAGTAAACACAGCCCAAAACAACAGGGCAAAAGGCAAGGGGCCAGTGAGTGATGGAACTGAAGAATATCCAAACACTCCAACAGCCCCTGGAGGGCCCCTCAGACTGAGGGCCCTTCTGATCTCTGGGCTCAGATCCCCGTCAGACTGGGGCCTCCCCCTCATCACTCACTGCACTCTGATCGTCTTGTCCTCCCCCTCCCTTCTTATCTCCTATCCATCCTACCTTCATAGTTGCTATTCTGTCAGTGAGGTTTGCACCCCTGTTATGGCTGCCCTTAGCGACAATGGGATTCTTCTTCTACCGTCCTCATGAATAAAAACTCTCCAAAAGTGTCGTCTGAAGCGTGGATGGATATTTTGATTTCCTTTTTCTGTTGTCAGGGGAAATCTGAAAGCTGGACATCATCCGGTGTCAGTGTGCGATAGAGTGAGACTGCTGGTCACCAGGGCGTTAACCCTGCAGCTTCAGTTAGCCTTGGTTCTGCAGCCACCAGCTCTTCCTGTCTCCTTTGTTTTAATCTCGCTTGTTGTTGTTATTGTGCAGAAATCCCATTGTTATTACTTTCGAGACACTTTTTAATTGAATCTCCAGCTTCAAGGTCTGACTTGCGTGACACAAGGGGCTTCGTTCAGTCCCAACAGGCATGCAGATAAGCTGCCCCTCTGCTACAACACAAACAGCAGAGTGGTGAAATGAACACAGTCTTATTATTGATGATTATTTCTTATTATCTAATATGCTGATGATGTTTGGCCCAGCAGAGAAGGCCTTGCTGGCCCTGACGGCCCACCACTGATAAACATGGTCTCTGTGTTGACACACACACACACACACACACATACACACACACACACACACACACATACACACACACTCACCCTGCCATAACCTCACTTCCACACATGACCTTATCAAGAGGCATTTACTGATCCAAGACATTTGGTCTGTGCTTAGCTTGCTGAATTGATGAAGCATCCTCTTCATTATGTGGGAATGGAGGAGGGGGGAGAGAGGACTGCCCGGAAAGACATTTAGTCTGGACATTGCTGGTCCATCTATCTGGACCATTTACACCTCCCCACACGCACACACACACACACACACACACACCTCGCATGCACAGCCACCAGTGAGATTTAGTTTTTCATTTTCTCCCCGTGAAGCAGAATGGTTCGATCCTCTTGGATGCCTAGTGTCTGAAGCGCTGCTCTGTTGCTCTGTGATGAACACACCTAGTGTATCGCTGACTCGTCTACACTGGACAGAGCTCATTTGGAGGGTGGGCGGGTTGCCAGGTTTGTTTGGATGTAGACTAGAGCATTTCTGTTGCTGCGTATCTCCGTGGTGTGGGATGAGGGGGGGGTTTATTGGTGTAATCAAATGGAGAGCAGACAAATCTTCCTATTGCTGAGGAGAGGAGAGAGTTATAGAGTTGTGTTTTACCCTGGAGGGCCATGGGGCAGATAAACCCAGATAAACCATGCTTTGTTAGGTCTCTCGTCTACCACATCTGCATAGCAGGTAGCTAATATACACTGCTCATTATAAACAGTGTAATGTGATCCTATAAATCTGTCAGTAGCGTTTGATCAGATCCCCCCCATATTTCCCCAGCAGCCAGATGGCTGTGCTGTCTCTTTGTCCTGCTGTTGTTGTTTGTCTGATCACACAGCTGGAAGCCAAAGTTCTGAATCTAGGCTGGATCACGCTACCCATCCCAGGAACTGTACTGAGTTATGAGATGCATACAATGTCACATGTCATACTCATCAAACTGGGAGGTTATTGGAGCTAAAAGTAATGACACTTTCACTCACCGTGTACAGTTAGCGTTCTATCACAAACACATTAGAAAGCTGAGATATACAAGGTTGGCTGAGATCTGTACTGGCATGTAAAAAAAGAAAAAAGTGGAAATATAACTTAAAATGATCTCTTTCAGTGCGAAGCTTTAAATCGTGTTCATTCTCTTTTGCTCTTCACCCTCTGAAATGAGCTGAACTCATTTTCTTTATTTTCCCCTCTCTCTCCTCTCTCTCTTTAACTCTCATACACTCTCTCTTAGGTTGTTTGATAACTCATATGAGGGCTTCAGAAACTGGGAGTTCATGACAGTTCACTGCTGGGGAGAGAAGGCAGAAGGCCAGTGGACACTGGAGATCACTGACTCACCCTCGCAGCTGCGCAATCCGGAGGTACTGGGTAAGGGTCACACACACAAACACACACACAAACACACTGACAAAACACACACAGACAAACACACATGACACAAACTCATCAGTTGTGCAGGACACACACACACACAGTTATCCATAGCAGTCATACACGTACAACCTTTTACTGTAACATGCAAACTCACTACCTGTATCAGTGCTGAGAATCCAAATGAAACTGACTAGTCCCTCTTCTCTGGCACAGGCAAGCTGAAAGAGTGGACCTTGATCCTTTATGGCACCTCTGAGCATCCGTACCAGTCCCATGGTGCCCAGCACTCCCGCTCCAGGATGCTGGAGATCCCCAACCCCAGCCTGGAGCCTCAGGGCCTGGAGTCCAAGAGCCTGGAGCGGCCCTCAGAGCATCATGAGGAAGAGGAGGAAGAGTACAGTGGTAGGACAGTGATGATGATGATGATGACCCCGGTGACGATGACCCCGATGAAGAAGATGATGAGGATGGTGTGTGTGTGGGTGTGTGTTTTTCAGGGACGTGCCACAGTGAATGTGGGGACCAGGGCTGTGATGGACCTGATGCTGATCATTGCCTCAACTGTATCCACTACAGCCTGGGAAGCCTGAAGTCTGGCAGGTAACATAGGAGGGTGGGGCTTGGTGGGGGTGGGGGGGACCAGCCACGGGTCAAGGAGGTCACCTGACAGTGTGTGTGTGTGTTCTTCTGTTCCCAGGACGTGTGTGAGCCACTGTCCCCTGGGTTTCCATGAGGATGCGGCAGCACGCCGCTGCAGACGCTGCCACAAAGGCTGTGAGCGCTGTGTGGGACGCTCTGCCACAGAGTGTCTGACCTGCAGGAGGGGGCTCTACCTCAACCCTGTCAACTCCTCATGCTCGGAGACGTGCCCCCTCGGTTACTTTGCCGACGAGAGTGAGTGGAGGGTCTGTTGACCGCAGCGGTAACACATGGAAAAGCACACCTCCTCCATGTGTAGCGGGGAACCAGCACACATCTGGCTGCTTGGCAGGGATGGAATAACAGGCTGGAATGGGAAAACGCACGCATGCACGCTGAAATCACAGACGCACACTAAAAGCTTTTGAATTCTAATGGTTCAGTGGAGACCTAAGCTGCCTCCTGAGATCCAGTCCTCCCATACATCTGCACTGTCTTATCTCTATTCCAGGCGTGTTGCCTACATTTAAACAGTCTTGTAAGAGTTTGATAAGACCGACAGATCGCTGACAGGGCAGAAGGGGATTTCCGCGTCATCAAACAGATGTTTGGATGGCATTTCAGCTCTACAAACCCTCCAGACTCCTGGATTCTGTTACTGTAATGATCCCTTGAAAGTGTTTGAAAATTAGCTATTTTGTGTTTGTGGAACATGGTTTATGAGCTGTATACGTCTTCATGCTGTCTTTCTGAATCCCTACCCATAGTTCAGAGGCAGTGTCTGAAGTGTCATGAGAACTGTATGAAGTGTCTGCGAGATTCAGACAGGTGCACCGCCTGCAACGACGGCTTCAGGTACAGAGTTAAATCTGTGGGAAAATATGTGATGTTTTAATGAAAACATAAGTAAAGGTGTATCTGAGGTCTGTTTTCTGTAGCCTGGCAGGAATGACCTGTGTTCCGGAATGTTCCAACGGAACCTTCTTCCACCTGGAGGAGATGAAGTGTAGCCCCTGTCACAGCTCCTGTTCCACCTGCACAGGTGAGCATCTCCTGATCCTGCTGCTGGTACAGCTGTGCCACATCCTCTGAACCTGCTGCTGGTACAGCTGTGCCACATCCTCTGAACCTGCTGCTGGTACAGTTGTGCCACATCCTCTGAACCTGCTGCTGGTACAGCTGTGCCACATTCTCTGAACCTGCTGCTGGTACAGCTGTGCCACATCCTCTGAACCAGCTGCTGGTACAGTTGTGCCACATCCTCTGAACCTGCTGCTGGTACAGCTGTGCCACATCCTCTGAACCAGCTGCTGGTACAGCTGTGCCACATCCTCTGAACCAGCTGCTGATACAGCTGTGCCACATCCTCTGAACCTGCTGCTGGTACAGCTGTGCCACATCTCCACACATGGAGCCTGGTGTACCTGTTTCTCTCACTGGCCGACAGGATTTCTATTGTGTTTAAGTTGGGTGGTCAGTGAGGCTCTGTAACATGGTCTGGTAATGCTGGGTCATGCTGACCACATGACTAGCTGGCGGCTGTCTGCTCTGGCCATCATTCCCCTTCAGTCCAAGCTCACTGACTGACAGAAAGTAGGAGATGCATTTCAAGAACTTGGAATCAAGTGGAGAAGGAATAACAACTATTCTTAAATCTATTCTAACCCCTGTGACATTTAATTTAAAAGTAAAGGCCTGTGATAACAATCTCATGAAATCTACTCATTTGTTTAGAGATTGTGTTATTGATGTGTTGGCTGTGACACAATACAATTAAAATGGTCTAAAAAAAACAGTTAAAAAGGTTTGACACAGGGACTATTTCTACTTAGTCTAAACAAAGTTGATTATTCTTGTAATAATTGCTAATGCTTTAGTGATTGGCTAATTATCCAGTAAAGTTTTACTTTAATAATTAACACCTTACCACCAGAAATTGGAAATCGCTCCTCTATATCACCTGTCTAGCTAACTAGACTCTCAGTTTGAGCTGTGACATCTCTGCTTCTAAAGCTAGACTTGGCGACGTCCAGCGAGACACTCGATGATCTGTAGGATGGCAGACTGACATTCATTAAAGCAGTCTAATTATGAGCAGAGTGGTCAGGTGTGTGATGTCACCTGCGGTCTACAGATGACATTTAACAGGCGAGGCTCGGGATTAGACTGAGCTGGAACTATCGACACACATCCACATGGGAGAGCGGGGAAAGGGATTAAAGCAACACATGACTGGGAACAACTGAATTATGCATTCACTCACCATAAAAGAGTGATTATAACTGCTTTAGGGCTCCATTCAGGCCCTCAGGGATACATTTGAATAGAGATCGAGAGGCTGGAGGAGAGTTCACGATTAAGTGAAATCACACTTTGCAGTTTTGTATGAAGTTGTCCTGTATTGTCTAGCAGTATGATGTGGTATGAGTGGTACAGTATTGTATCCTGTTGAGTTGTGCAGTATGGTATGGTGTTATGTCTCAGGTCCAGGGAAGGAGGAGTGTATTCAGTGTGCCAGAGACTTCCTGCAGCAGGAGTGGAGGTGTGTGCAGTCCTGTGCCCCTGGCTACTTCTCAGGGGAGCCAGCAGGCTACACCCAGCACATGTGTCGCAAGTGAGTACCTTTAATCACTCAGCAGGCGCTCTCATAAAGCCTTAACCACTATTGAAAAGTACCCACAGCATGTCTAAATGGTTGCTTTATATTACCTTAGCTAATCCTTTTCCGTCTAAAGGATGAAATAACAATGGCTGGCTTGACCAGGTGTTGACTACTGAGTCGCTGGCAGAGGTAGAAGTTCAACGTTTTGGTTCAGACTGTTAATATATCATTCATATGTAAACATTCTCTGGGACAGCTGTGTATTGAAAGTCTTAAAGTGAGGCATAGCTTTGTTAGTATTCCATGCCATATGAAATCTGGAGCCTTTTATACACATTGAATCCTCCGATCCCAGATGAACGAGAAAGATAAGCACAAGTAGACTGGATGAAATTAGATGGCGTTATTAGTTAATTTTTCTTCTAATTCTACCGGGATGGACAGTGGCTCAAGAGGAGTCTAACTTTTCCAGCAGTGTTGTATCCCTGTGTGTGTCTATGTGGTTGTGTCAATATGTGCAAGGTTTAATCTGTATGTTGACTGAGATAAGCAGCTGTGCTAATGAAACTACTGAAGGACAGCCTATAGAGACGTAGGATCCTACACATATAGGATCTACTGGTCTCTCTTTACGTCTCACACTGATGTATCTCTCTAGACTTCCTGTCTTTAGAGGAACATTTGCACATTCTTCTTCTCTTCTTCTTTCATCATTAACTCCCTCACTCTGTCTCTGCCTGCCACAGTCTTACTTTCTTTGTCTAATTTATATTGATTACCTTCATTTTCTAGCCCTGTTCTGGGGAACTGGGGTCAGGACCGTCGGACAACTGGGTCTCATTAGTTTGTGAGTGTGTGTGTGTGTGCTTAAGCATGTGTAAGCGTGTGTGTGTGTGTTGTTGTCGTAGTCACTTGTTTTAAACCTTTGAAGAGCTGAGCTGGACTCTAGACCCCTAAGGAGTCATCTGAAGCCCTCCTGGTCCAGGAGAGTCACTGAGCTCCTGCTCCTCATTCCTGCCCTCGGAGATGTTATCTGTGGCTCCCAGCCAGCCTAGCAGACCTCTGGTCCTGCACACGCCTCTAACCAACACCAGCCTCAGTCTCAGGACACTGTTGACACGCTGAATCCAGAACAGGACCTTTCATCCCACTTCCTCTGATCGCTCTCTCTCTCTTTTTCTCTCTCTCTCTCTCTATGTCACTCTTTCTCTCTCTCTCTCTCTCTCTCTCTCTATCTCTATCTTTCTCTCTCTCTCTCTCTCTCACCCTCTATCTCTCTCTCTCGCTCACAGCAGTGACTTACTGCAGCAGTATCCCAGGTAGCCCCCTGTATACCTGCTCCTTCCCCTCTATCGCCTCCCACACACCGTTCCTGTTTGTTCCTCTCCTTTCTTTATTTCCATAATTGCCTATAAATCAGAGCCGTGGTGCAATCTAAGAGGAACAACAGGACTGACTGGCTGTGTAAATCTCTCACCTGCTCCACCACCCACGATTGATGGCAGCATCAGCATCCCTTTAGCTCACAGTAATGGCCGAGCACGGCGCTGTGGAACAGGAGGAAAGCTGTTTCTGACGCCCACTTTTTATAAATCAGCCCGGTGGTTTATGGAGGCCGTCAGCAGCAAATAGAAGCTCTTAAAGAAGGTCATGGACTGCGATCGCGGAGGCAACGTTTTCTCCTCGCTCTCTTCTGGCGGGGGTCTGGAGGGAGCACAGGGGGGAGCGAGGCGGGGGGGGGGGGGGGTGGAGTGGGGGAAGGGGCGAGGAGCTGTGCGGTTGACTTCAGCCAGACGGCAATAAAATACCAGCAAAGGCCGTGACCCAGGGGTGCCAGAGCAAGGGGAGGGGTTTAATAACGCTCGCTAAACCAGAGAGACATCCTGCAAACACTGTGTGTCAGAACAGACCAGAGATGGAAAACTCTCATCTCATTGTTTTATATTCAGAAGGATTTGTCTCTGTACTGGGAGCTGTCAGTGCATGAAAGGATAGACAAGACCTTTATTCTCTCTCTCTCTGTGCTTGTCAGGACAATCCCTGACATTATTGAAAAATATCACTGCATGATAGCATCTTGTTCTGACTTGTTTGATTATTTTAGTCAACATGGGTGCCCTTTGTACAAACTTTTCTCTTTCCTCTCTGGCTGTAATAGAAGAGGATGATTGGATTGGGGGGGATGAAAGCTCTTTTCTGTTTTGTATTTCCTCCGCCGTGTCTTCGTGGCGTCCAGGTGTGAGGAGAACTGTTTGAACTGTGATGGGCCGGGAACAAGCTGTACCAAATGCAAAGACGGCTACAATCTGGTCAGCAGAACTTGCATTGTCAACGCCACCTGCAACAATGGTGAGTTTCATCATCGAATGTCCCACAAACAGCAAGAACAGAGAACCTCATCCTCAGCTACCAGCGAACATGATCCCTATAGAGACTGTGAACACAGAACAGATTGCTGTATGTCTCACAAAGTTCTAGCTGAGCTTTTCGTCACATATCCTCTTTCTCACCCCGTGAGAACCAAGCACTGCGTGAAAGGTTCTAATTGGTTCTAATGTAACAAGTTACTTTTTCTCACCTATTAACAGAAGCTATGTCATCCATATCTGTACCTACATTCAGGACATCACCAGTTAGATCATTATAAAAGTCAGGTTCGGCTGTGCCAACATGACGTTGTGTCCTTGGGCAAGGCACTTCACCCTACTTGCCTCAGAAGGGAATGTCCCTGTACTTGCTGTAAGACGCTCTGGATAAGAGCATCTGATAAATTACTAAATATAAATTAACAAATAGGCCCACAACTGAACAGCAGGCTACATTTTGACCTTTCAAGCACTGGTCTTTGCAGCTGGCTGCTAATGTTGTACTTAGAGCTGTGTTATATCTGAAAGAGGGATGTTTTTAAAGATAATAAATTATTGTTCACATTTCAGATCAAATGGTGCAGGAAAACATTTGAAACAATATCCCTCTTTAAAAGTAGACAATGTGTACAAGCGGCAGATATGTACCAGTGATTCAGTAGGGTTTCATGTTTGAAGATGTTTGTCTGTTTAAAAGGAAGCACCCACACCGATACACTCGTATGACACATCAGTGTGAGTGTTGGCTGTCAGGGTACAGACCTCAGATCTGCTACATGCTTCCATGTCAGACTTCAGCTTCATGTCTAGACAGACTTCAGGTCAGTCTTTAATAACACGACATCACTGCCTTGGCAGGACAACTAGATGTGAGCTAGTGCAGAAACAGTCCTGGCTGCATGTTCTAGCTTTGTAGTCTCAGGCAGGAGCAGACAGTGCCTGGTGGATCCACAGATCTAAAGGTGGATATCTCACCTAGGTGACTGTAGAGATACCTTGTTACATTACAGTAGCATCTGTTTCAGTACAACTTGGTTTTGGTTCTGACAGCTTGCCTAGTTTCATACACTTCAAGATGAATAATCCTCCTGCCACTATGTCCAGACTTAATGCAACCTTGCATGACTTTCATGTGGCTGCTTCCTTCCTCTTTTTGTGAAATGTCTTATTTCGGGTTCCCTCCTAATGTATTTTTCAGTTTCTCAACTGGAAGCCCGGGGGGGATCCAGCAGGCTCTGCTGGTTCTGCAGCTTTCTGTCCAGTTGTGTGCTGTGTGTGTGTGTGTGTGCGTGTGTGTGTGTGTGTGTAGGGGGGTTATCTCACTCTATGTTGTTTGGTAAAGAGGCCCAGGGATCTGGAGTCTGCTTCACTGGTCTGTCTCTCCAGCTGGTTGTCAGACTGGCCCAATTCCACCCAGGCAAGATCTGCCAATTCAACAGACGGGTCAGGGAGAGAGAGCGAACAGGAGGGGGAGGGTATCATCATAGGGGGATTACATTGGTCAAATGTTTTAGAGAGTTCGGCTGTTTGTTGATGATAGAGTGACTAGAGTTCAGATGGAGAGAAGTATGGTGTTTGATGGGGGCGGGACACAGTTCTGATCGTACAAACCTGATTGGCTCCTTCCTTGTTTGTTGTTGTCTCGATCAGCGGACGAGTTATTCTGTGAGATGGTGAAGTCTAACCGACTGTGTGAGAAGAAGCTGTTCCGCCAGTTCTGCTGTAGAACTTGTCTGATGACTGGCTGAACTGGGAGGGGAAACCCTGGGGAACCCTGAAGAACCCTGAAGAACTCCTTCATCTCACCCAGTAGAACCCCTCCACCCGCATCCCTCCATCCACCCACGAACATCCACCGATCCAGCCACCTCTCCACACCATCCTCCACAGAGTTAGAGGTTTAACACTAATCTGGGACTCTGACCCACTGAACATTTCTGAACTTACTAATATCTGTGCTTGATATATATTTTTTGGGACGTTGTCTGTTTTTATAACTACACACAGCATGTAGAACATGTACAAAGGGTTAATTTTGTATTCAAGACCACAGCATAAATCATTAGGCTTCCTTTTACAGAGTAGAATGGAAGGTGTCTTAACTATGGTTTGAATAAGAATGGATCAGTCTACTTTTATTGGTTGAGTACATTGCTGGCCTTAAGCAAAAACAGCTTAGCAGAAAAGTTGGATCAGCATTTTCACAAAACTAAACATTACTTGTTATGTAAAAACTTTCTATAGGGCTTATAGTTTTGTAAAATAAACAAAATGTTTGTAAATCATGAAACATGCTGTATCGTTTAAAACGCTGTTGTACATTTCAGAATGTGTATTGGATGTTTAATGTTAAGTTCATTTCAATTCAGGGGAATTCAATAAATATGTACATTGTGTATAATATCTTGCCTGTGTTTTACCTTCAACTTGTTTGATGATGATTGTATTTTCCAGGTCTAAACAATGTTTGTAGTTTCCTTATCTTAGTCAAATCCTTGCTGATGTGTGCCTTCTTTTGGTAAAGAGTGTAACCGCAACTCCATCACTGACCCCCGATGATACATTCAAAATGATTTACATAATTAGATTTCTCTTGTTATTTAGAAAAATCTAAATAAGAACATTTGACGTTACAGGTACTTCTTCCAGCACAAGATATTGACAGTCATGTAATTCCCTACCAAATAATATTTCTAATAGAAAAGGACTCCTTGAACATTTCAAAGCAGTACACTCTGCAGTCTGCAGAGAAGGGCCAGGGCTTTAGCCCCTTAGGGAAACCCCACAGCCCTCTTGAGCCACACTTGAAAGACAGCTTTCATCTCTGTGAGTATAATTTCTGTCCCGCTTTAAGTTCTCAGAGTCTCCAGTCATTGTCATCCATGGAAGCTTCTGTACTTGGGTTCAACATCCATCACCCCTTGGGCTCTTTGAGTAAACCATGTCATCACTCAAACCTTTGGGATTCAGTCCTTCAGCCACTTTTTTAGTCCGAAGTGTGTCAAGACTATTAGCATTGGTCTTGTGAGAGTCCCCAATTCTCCATGCCTTCTTTCAGAAGAGGAATATAGCTCCTTATATGTATTTCATATATGAATCAGGCAAATGGTCCACTGGTTTGTTGTCGCAAAGTGTTCTGAATAGATTCAAGAACTCACCTGATGGTCTTGGCTGTTATGAATAGTTCATCGTAATTTTATTTGACGTAAATTTGAGGTAAATAAATGCCTAAATTGTCAAGCTGACAAAACATCTTACTTGTTGATATAATAATAGCATCCATTGAAGTGCATCTATGTATATATTCAAGTATCAGAGTCTAAGTAGCACGATTTCTAAGCCAAGACTCATGAGACACTGGGATGTTACCCTTCCCTCTCATCTGATCAGACTTATTCCACTTCAGTTTCACTTTGTATGACTGAAGCTCAGGTTCCAGATCCTGGGGGGACGACACTAAAGCTGATAAGCAGTTGAAGGGTTATAGACCAGGTCTATTGGGAAACCTGCGCTGAATGTGAAAATGCGTTAGTGCTGAAGAGTCAGCTTACATGCCTTAGATCACTACACACTGGGGGGCGGGGGGGGGGGGGGGGGGGGTTATCTCATTGGTGTAGCTATCTCCTACCAGCAGCAGCAGAGTCTGGCTGATCACTCACCGAGGGGGAAATAACTCAAGGGGTTTTGCCCAATAATGAATCAAGGAGGAGGAAAACCATATCAAGTCAGTTTTACCTTTGAATCTTTAAAGCTTCAAGTGTTGAACGACACTTGTTGTGACGATTGCTTTCTCCAACAATTTCTCCAACATTATTCTTTCAACTTGAACAGGAACTATGAAAGAGATAGGACGTTACTGGACTTTTTTCAGTTTAATATACTTTTTTTTCTGAAATCCGGAGGATTCAAGCTACAGTTGGGGCCTTTGTCCTATCCAGTCTGTCCGCCACCTATGAATCGTGCTTTCCATGCTTTCCTAGGCACAGGACAACAGCAGAAATCTATTACTTGTATAAAATGAGAACAGACACTGCTCTGCAGAGCAGAAATGGCTTGACAAATCCTCTCTGACTTATGCAGCAAGAAGGGGCTAAAGGCGATTTTGAGCCAAGAGACAGACTCGATAAATAATAATATGACTGAGGGAGGAAGCTGCTCCCCCTGTGTTCTGCCTGTAAGGGGCCTCACTCACCCCAACAGGTAGACATTCAAGCCATCTGTGAGTGCTGTGGCAGCGGTTCAGTATTACAGGACATGCTCACTGGCCTACAGGGAAATTGAACCTCATTCTAAAGGAATCTCCAGTCTTGAATATTTCAGCAAGCATTCTGTGTAAACAGTCCAGGACTGATACTGCACATATCACTGCACTGTAAGGCTCACATTCACTGTCTTCATGCAGCAAGCTGACACACATAAACACCAGGGTCTTATTTGTCAGGTATGTACATTGTATTGATCATTTCATGTGTGTTCAAACAAAGCTTTTTTATATACTTCATTATATATATTAAGTAATTAAATAATGTGACTTTATAATGATTTTATATATTATAATAATGGTATACACACTAATCGGTGTGTAGAATCAAATTGAATTGTAAATAACAGGATGCAGCATAATGTATGAGCTGTAGAGGGCGCTAGCTGAAAAGATGAGTTATTATAACTGATGCATTGTGGGAATTAGACTTGTTGTCACTTCCGTTTGGCTGCAGCGTGTCGGGAAGCTTTTGTGAATCCAGAATTTAGAAATAATCAGTTCAGTTTGAGTCTTTTTAAACACATTTCACCGTCGATATGGTGAAGTTATCCGCAGAACTGATCGAGCAGGCGGCTCAGTACACTAACCCAGTGCGGGACAGAGAGCTGGATCTGAGAGGTACACACACTACATACATGATACATACATGTTAACCCGCGCAGTTTGTGCTAATGATGCTAGCCTAGCTGAAGATGCTGAACATTACCGCCTTATACAGAGAACAGTTAGGTTGTTGTGAATTAAATATGAATGCACTTCTGTACATTTCTTCCAGGTTATAAAATCCCTGTGCTGGAGAACCTAGGAGCAACTCTGGACCAGTTTGACACCATCGACTTCTCAGATAATGAAGTCAGAAAGCTGGATGGTTTTCCTCTGTTGAAGAGACTGAAGACTCTGCTGATGAATAACAACAGGATATGGTACATTACACACACACTCACACACTAACACTCATACACTAACACACACATACACATTATCAAACTTTGGTCGTCACTCCCTAATTCATGTTTTGCTCTGTCCTACAGCCGTATTGGTGAAAACATTGAACAGTCTTTGCCAAGTCTAAAGGAACTGATCCTCACGAGCAACAACATTCAGGAGCTGGTAATGACTGTAACACGTTCAGAATGCGAATATCAGAAAAGTATCACTATTTATAGGATTTAACATGGCTGTTTTTTATCAACAGGGTGACTTAGATCCTTTGGCTTCGGTCAAGACCTTGACCTTACTGAGGTATGTGCTGAAGATCAATGCAGTCATTTGCCATTAATAACTGAACTGTAATTATTCATCATAATGGTTTGCACAGAACTCAGCATGTTGTTTCCTGCATATTACAGCCTGTTGAGAAACCCAGTAACCAACAAGAAGCACTACAGGCTCTATGTCATCAATAAAATCCCTCAAATCCGAGTTCTGGACTTTCAGAAGGTCAAACTTAAGGTTGGTACAAGAAGGAAGCTCCTCAAGGCAGAGATCTTCAGATTCACATTACTTTATTGATCTCGAGGGAAACTCCTTTGTATCAACGGCACACAGTCTCGCAAAGCACACAAGGGTAAGGGTGTGAGGTAAAAGATTAGAAAGTGTACACAGGGATAGGGGGTGGGGTCAATAACAATAAGTAAAAATAAAAAAACGGTGGGTGAGGTGAATCCTCCCAGGGAGCTTAATGATTATGTACAGAAGCTGTACATTTACAATTATACAGTATTGGTCTTTTGGCAGTGGCACATCTTTTGAAGTGTTGTGCTGAGTAGGGGTGTCTGGTGTTGAGGACCTTATACTTTTAACTGGATAGTCACAAGACATAAGGATGTATGTTGTTTTAACAGGTGAATACAGTTAGAATTAGGTAGTAATCCACCTAATATTGTCCAAAATTGCACATGAAAATGAGGATTTGTGTTTTTCTTTCTCCCCAAGTATCTTGAGTCCAAGTTCTGGGTTGGCCCTCTCCCACCAGACAGCTGCATGAAATCTTTCACTTTAACTGTGTGATTATTGCCATAGGAACGCCAGGAGGCGGAGAAAATGTTCAAGGGGAAAAAAGGTGCTCTGCTTGCATTGGATATTGCCAAGCGAACAAAAACGTAAGATGAAAGTCCCTGATGGACAGCAGCTCCTTAGAATCACTGGACACTGGATGGTGGGGATTCTGGAATGACTGGAACACTAGAATCAGAGCACGGCCAGTCACTGTTTCTAAACATGGTGGCAATTTTAGAAGATTAGAAAGCAGTTGACCTGCCGATGTCAACAACCAAATCCACAACCCCACAAGAACAGTGTTTCTGAGGTGTGCTGTCACTGGGCATTTTCTGTTGTATCAGTATTTGACTCAAGAAAAGATACTACACCTGAGATGCTGCAATGGTTGAGAGGCTGGAGAGGCAACAGTGTTGCCCTGTTGTCTAACTGGGTGTGTCTGCTTTAGGTTCACTCCTGGAGCCCCCATGCAGCCTGAGAAGAAGAGGACTGGACCAACTCCTGCAGACGTGGAAGCTATCAAGGCACCTAATGACTTTTTAGTTTTGCCTTTTGACACGACCCATTAGCCAGTGTGTTTCTGTACAATGTGTTTGGTTGTGGTTGAAGTCTAAATGATTGTGTTCATCGTTGTGTGTCTGCAGAATGCCATCGCTAATGCCAGTTCTCTGGCTGAGGTGGAGCGGTTGAAGGGACTCCTTCAGGCTGGTCAGATTCCTGGACGAGATCTCAGACAGGGTCAGTTATCATCTCTACATCATCTAATGGTCCATGACTTGTTCTGTAGTTCTTTGTGTAACTTTCTTCTGCATTGTTTTCAACCCTTGTCCTAGGGCCCCCTGGTGCGGTGGAGGAGGAGGAAGAGGAGGAGGAGGAAGAAGAGGTGGAGCAGGGAGCAAACGGAATGGTCCATGTAGAGCAAGAGATGCAGATGGAAGCTATTGAAGGGCAAGAAATGGATGAAGGAGAAGGGGATGAGGAAGAAGCGGAGGAGGAGGAGCGAGAGGAGGAGGAGGAGGCAGAGGTAGAAGAGGAGGAGGAGGAGGAAGAAGAGGAGGATGATGGCATGGAAGAGGACACACCTGTTAATGGATCTTGATTGTTTTGTATGAATCATTTTTCTGTCAGTATGTATTGTATTGAACATTATTTGGATCGTTTCTACATTAAACTTTTATTTTAAAATTAAAACGTCTGTTTGACCAGTATGTTTGATGTAATGAAAGTAAACTGCTTTTTGGTCACAGGTTTCATAAAGCCTTATCAGTAGTGGGATCTGTGCAGCTGTTGCCTGTGTTCTTGGCATTTCTGTCATGTACATTAGAGGGGCACTAATCTGATATTCAGAAGTTTTTCTTTGTTGTCCTAAGTTTGACCCTTGTACTATTATGCCACAAAGAACCAATAAATGAATACAATTCTGATCTGTTTTTAAGCCTTCTTAATAGGGAAGGATTAATCAAACCTGTATAAAAAATCAAGTCAACACATGAACACATTTCTACGTGAAAACAGAGAAGACCCATGCTATTGGATAACAACAACTAGGATATCAGTCTCAGCATACATTTCCAAATAGGAGTTCATGTAGACATTGATATTTTTGCATTAAAACATGAGCTATTTTCATTTATATATATATTGGACCTATATATATAATGTATATATGTAGCTAACGTTGGTTTTTCAATGAATAGTCTTGTAAGTCACTTGTATCAGCTACAATTCCACAAGACCCAGATCAGTGTTTCTTATGCAATGACCCCCCCTACTGTGCAAACTGCAGGGTTTGATCTCTTCACGCGCAGGCTTCACGCGCAGGCCGTGTGTTTTCCTTTTTTTCCCTCGCGCTGACGTCTGACGTCACGTGCTCAGTTCCAGAAGGATCCACGTCACCAGCTTGTTATGGTTGGACAAGCTAGCATGTATTAAGTTAACGTCTTAAGTGAAGGTTTTCCATTGTTTCAGCTCAGCTTTAACGCGCTCCTCAGTGATGGAGGGGACTGAAAGGATCCAGAAGACTCCCCTTGAAAACCAAGATTTAAGTTTCTTACATCAAACAGGTTGGTAAGCCTACAGAACATTAGCTACAGCTAGTTAGCTTCCAGCTGATAGTGACTGTGCTACTCTAAGTAGCTCCGTAGTGTCGATGGTTGGACGCTTAGCTTGGTAACTTTAATATTTCTTAAAGATGGACAGTATTACCGTTCACAGAGCCTATATGTCACAGGCTTAAAGGACCAAAGGTTACATAGTTAGCTAGCAGTATAGCTAGATAGACCCTGGCTGTCTAGATGCACCATCATCATCCCATCATCATGTACCTGAAGCACCATCACTGTTCTGGAGTCAGTATCTAACCACACCTGCTGGCCCATCACTGTTCTGGAGTCAGTATCTAACCACACCTGCTGGCCCGTCACTGTTCTGGAGTCAGTATCTAACCACACCTGCTGACCCGTCACTGTTCTGGAGTCAGTATATAACTACACCTGCTGGCCCATCACTGTTCTGGAGTCAGTATCTAACTACACCTTCTGGCCCATCACTGTTCTGGAGTCAGTATCTAACTACACCTTCTGGCCCATCACTGTTCTGGAGTCAGTATCTAACTACACCTGCTGGCCCATCACTGTTCTGGAGTCAGTATCTAACTACACCTGCTGGCCCATCACTGTTCTGGAGTCAGTGTCTAACTACACCTGCTGACCCGTCACTGTTCTGGAGTCAGTATCTAACCACACCTGCTGGGATTTCGAAAGGAAAACTACAAACAACAAAGTGTCACAGGCTAATGAACTAGATTAATGGTCTTTGGCATTTACTCTTACAATGTAGTTCAAACTATTGACTCAGTATGATAGTGTTCTTACTTTGTGTCATTCCTTAACATGTTCTCCCCTGTTCACAGTCGGGATCTTCGTGGCTGAATATGGATGGTATTTGCTTTTGACGACTGTCTGTATGTACATGCTGATTCAACATCTGCTGAACAAAAGGCCCAGTCGGATTAGCTCAGCTTCTGAACCAACACCAGGTGAGTGCCTGGCTCCCTATCTAAACACATGCTGCACATACTGTGTACTATAAAAACAACACAGCACAGGGTTAAAACCCAGATTCTAATCATGTTCTCTCATGCACAGATCCCGTTTCCGTGGCAGCGAGACAGGAGGCTCTAGCAGCATCCAGGCAGAAGATGCAGGATGAGCTGGATGCTAAAGCGGCTCTGTTCAGAGAGAAGCAGCAGCAGGTGGGACATGTTTTTGTGTAACACAGGTTAGAGCCCCAGTCATAGAGAATCAAACACACAGTGTACTCATTTAGCAGACACTCTTATCCAGAGCGACGTGCATCAAATACAGGGAAATTCACCTTGAGGCAAGTAGGGTGAAGTAGGGTACCTTCTGTTTACTAGCCCGACTCTAACCGCTCAGCCACATGACTCCATTTTTCCAACTAGCGGTAATGATCTCTCTGTTTTTGCTGTTGTTGCAGCTTGAGGAGGAGAAGCGGAGGCAGAAGATTGAGACGTGGGAGAATATGAAACTGGGCAGAAGTTCCAAAGGAAACTCAATGATTGCACAGGTAGGATGTAGCTCTGTACTGTCTGAATGAATTATCACATGATTAGAGTCATCTAATGAAGCCCTGTACTGTCATACTGTAGAGCACAGAAGCAAGCACATCCACAGCCACAGTCAAACCTAAGACTGACAAGAAGGCTCTCCGGAATGCTGGTATGTTGGCACCTGAAATCAGGACATTTATTCAACAGTATCTTTAAACATAAAGGAAATGTGTTTACCAACAATGTTTGCCAACATTATTCAGTGGATAATCTCACAAGCATATATTTTATGTTTCATACATACCTGTATGACCTACATGTCGAACTCAAGGTGATCTATTGTGTTTTGTTTGCGTTTCAGATTATAATCCTCTCAGTGGAGGAGGAGGGGGAGGTTCATGTTCCTGGAGACCAGGAAGAAGGGGGCCGTCATCTGGAGGATGAGGCTAAACATGTCAGAGCTTCATAGTCACATGACCAGCCTGTGAACTCTGACCCTTGGGGAACAAGCTACACACTGAACTGCTGAAAGAAGCTGCAAGCTCTCACAGATGAACCATCTATATGTTCCTGTTTTCTATTCTTCAGTTGTTGAAATATTCTAGTAAACTCGGCTCACTGTGATTCTTTGGGCATCAAAAATGTGTAATTAACTGTAATATATGAATTTCTTCTGAGTATTTGCACAGTGTGTATAGCATTTATACAGTGTGCAATACTGTCTAATTTGTTTAACCAATTTGGTGATGGATAACAAATGTTGGTCTTGTGAGAATTGCAGCTTCTAATGAAGCCTTTCCCTTCAATGGCATCTTTGCCAGTGGGCTTGGCTGATGTATTTTACAGAAAGTGTGTAACTGTGTCTCTATGCATTATTTTTTTTATGTGCTACTCTCTTCATATAATCTTTAGTGTGCCATCGTGAAGAGAGTGTAGATAGCAGCTGTTCATGCTGTGCTCTCCACTTTGTACTGTATACCTTAAATGAAAAGAAATGTAACACAAATTAAGATGCTTATTACAAAACTTGTAGTTACTAATATAATAAAAGCGATAGCGTCCTTTGAAGTGGATGAGAAGACACGCCCTGTTACGAAAATGTTAGACACCTGATTATTTTAATAAAAGTATGATCGTTACCAAACCTTTGGTCCGTGTTCCTTTGCCATGTCCTTCCCTGATAACACGTGTGTCCTCTAGATGGCGTCACTGTGCACCATATAAACCTTCCTGCAGACACATGACATAAAGGCAACTTCACAGTTCTTATTTGGTTTAAGTTGTTTTGTCTTTCCAGCAAGCATGACAGACGCATGCGATTCATTTGCAATATACATTTATTTCAACCTAGACTGTTTCAGTTGCCAACATATCGTGTTTTATTTCAACCTTGCAGATTATTTAATTTTCTTGCACATTCCTTCTATTAAGGCTTCAGAGAAGTCTGCTGGTGAACAAGCTTAAGTGCGTCAGATGAAGAAAACGTCATACGTAATCACACCACAGCCAATCAGAGCTCTACGTCGTCACACCACAGCCAATCAGAGCTCTACGGCGTGACGCTAGGTCCAATCCCCGCAGTAAAGCGTCTTCCGTGAAAATCGCTTTCGACATTCTCACAATGGCGAGATAGTGGAAAGAATGGGAAGAGGCAGAGCAGGGAAGAAGAACCCATAAATTTTGTTGAAGGTCGCAGTTTTTTTTTCTTTCTTCAGTTGATTGATAGCCAAAGGAATGCTTCATGATTAGAGGGGTTACATGAAGAGAGGAGTGTTCAGGTGGCGGCTTTATGGAGACTGTTCTGGTGCTACGTAGGCAGCAGACAGTCTGGATCAGGACCTCTGATTAAGACCAGCGGGCAGCAGCAAGAGGAGGCTTCCCTATGATGAGAGAGGGTGAGACCAGGTCTGAGCCCAGGTTTGAACCCAGGTTTAAGCCCAGGTCCGAGCCCAGGTTTCTTGAAGGAGGCACAGCTTAACCCTGCAAAGGATCCAGGAGACACTGGAGAATCAGAATCTGGATCCAGGAGAATCAGAGTTGGAGGTGAAGTTTTTGGGGGAATGGCAGGTCGAAGCAGGAGAGCCTGGTTCAGTGTTCTTCTGGGGCTGGTGGTCGGCTTCACACTGGCTTCCAGACTCATCCTGCCTAAAGCATCAGAGTTAAAGAAAGCTGGGCAGAAACGCAAGGCAAACCCCGCTGGTTGTGGGATGAACGGGGGTGTCTTATGGCCCCCAGAAGATAAGGGTCTCTCTGGGACCCCTCAGCCGGTCCTCAGGTCCAACAGGTTCCTCTTCGTCGGGGTCATGACCGCCCAGAAGTACCTGAAGAACCGAGCTGTGGCTGCTCACAGGTATGATGATGCCTTTTATTATTCCACTTACCTCAGGTTTATTTTATATATTTATTGTTAATGCATTTTTTTAACTCTCCAACTTAATCCCAGTGACAGTTTCAGGGTTAGAATTGAGGGTTTTGAATCCCTTTTTTAAAACCAACTGACTTTTCAAATGTATTCGAAAACGGTTTATTCAGATAAACCGTTATAATTTCTTTAGCCCATCATTGGTTCCAAAGGCTATAGGTTATTCCCTAAATGCTATAGGTTATTCCCTAAATATCAGGTTTTCATGCTAATGTCATCATTTGGACTACATATACGAAACCATGAAACAGACATTATTACAGTAGCCATCTTTTGAAATGTTTAGATTAGATAAACCTGAAATGAAATTGAATCGTGGCACATTTGATAAATGACATCAGGTTGATACAGTGTTATTCAAAAAGGATCCTTATGAAATGTAGTCTTGCCACAGCAACATCACTTAGCTCAGCTCCCTTAACCATAGTCTTTTCCATCAACACTGCCATGCCAATCTCTCTAGCAGGACAGAAAGCCTTACACCTCTATTCTTTGACTATGACCCTGACAGTCCTTTAGAGGGTGTCCGGTTGATTCAGATGAGCGTGTTGGTTCCAGGGGTGTTGGACCATGCTGGGATCACTGGTCCAGCTCATGCTGATGGTTCCAGGGGTGTTGGACCATGCTGGGATCACTGGTCCAGCTCATGCTGATGGTTGCAGGGGTGTTGGACCATGCTGGGATCACTGGTCCAGCTCATGCTGATGGTTGCAGGGGTGTTGGACCATGCTGGGATCACTGGTCCAGCTCATGCTGATGGTTGCAGGGGTGTTGGACCATGCTGGGATCACTGGTCCAGCTCATGCTGATGGTTGCAGGGGTGTTGGGCCATGCTGGGATCACTGGTCCAGCTCATGCTGATGGTTGCAGGGGTGTTGGACCATGCTGGGATCACTGGTCCAGCTCATGCTGATGGTTGCAGGGGTGTTGGACCATGCTGGGATCACTGGTCCAGCTCATGCTGATGGTTGCAGGGGTGTTGGACCATGCTGGGATCACTGGTCCAGCTCATGCTGATGGTTGCAGGGGTGTTGGACCATGCTGGGATCACTGGTCCAGCTCATGCTGATGCGTCTCTTCATCTACAGTAGACTTGTGTTGTCCTTGTGACTGTTAGGGTAGCTTCACCCCAGGGACACAACATCACACCATCTGTTCGAAATCCCTTTTATCTAGGATTGACTGTAAACATGTAATGTATGTGTTGTAAGTTATGAGCGATTAAATTCGATTTTGGATATACTACTGTAGGGGTTTAATGTTGGTCAAATAACCAAAATGATTCCCCTGGGTTTAAAGGAAGAGGGGTAAAATTATTAGTGTTTCAGTATGAACCAAATATGCTGGATTTGACTCTATGGGTTAAACTAGACAAAGAAAGCAAGTTAAATGAAATGTATATGGAATAACATCACAAATGAATGAAATCAGTGACACGGCAAAACATGTTACAAAGTGAACGCCTTGAATCGTATCTACTCTACCATGTATCTACTCTACCATGATTATTGTAATTCAGAGAGAGTAAGAGGTGAGGATGGAGAAGCCTGAGCTGAGAAGCCGTCAGGAGATCAATAATCTCCAGAACAATGCTGCCCAGCTCCCTTTACACCTCTAGAACAACCAATCAGACAGCACCTTGACCCTTCCTCATCAGCATATGACTAGCAATGCAACAGTAATTTAAGCCCCGAGGTGTGAGAGCCGTTAAGCGGAGACTCAGCTCTCTTTTAGCATACAAGAGGTGGGGGCAGGGTGGCACCCAGCCTAACACCATAGACCTACTACTAATACAAGTCTATTTCCAGAGAAACATTTGAGAAATTAGATCTTTCAGTGGGTCCCAGTGGATTTCTTCTTTATAGCACAGAGCCTCTTTGATATGAGTCCCAGTTTCATTTAATAGCACAATTTTAATTGTTTGTGGATCCAGTCTGTCTCACCTTTGTCTGGCTTTGTGTCTCTCTTCTTGGTTTCCTCTGGTCAGGACGTGGGCCCAGACTATTCCAGGCCGTGTGGAGTTCTTCTCTAGCGAAGGGTCCGATACCTCCATCCCCATCCCCATCGTAGCCCTCCGAAACGTGGACGACTCCTACCCGCCCCAAAAGAAGTCCTTCATGATGCTCAAATACATGCACGACCACTATCTGGACCAGTACGAGTGGTTCATGAGGGCTGACGATGACGTCTACATCAAGAGCGAGAGGCTGGAGAGCTTCCTCCGCAGTCTCAACAGCAGCGAGGCCATCTTCCTGGGCCAGACCGGGATGGGGGCCAGGGACGAGCTGGGCAAGCTGGCTCTGGAGCCAGGGGAGAACTTCTGTATGGGGGGCCCGGGGGTGATCATGAGCAGAGAGGTCCTCCGGAGGATGGTGCCCCACATCAGGCAGTGTCTGCAGGAGATGTACACCACCCACGAGGATGTGGAGGTGGGCCGCTGCGTCCGAAGGTTCGCTGGGGTGCAGTGTGTCTGGTCCTATGAGGTGAGCGCAAGGTCACAGGGCTCTGTCTCTATCTCACTGCTTTTTTACTGTTGCTGGCATCCTGTCATATCGTTTAGGGTGAATTACCTCAGTACATGTCATTGATAGATTTCTTGAGTCTTGAAAGGTCTGCTTCAAGGTCTTTGAATCTTTGTGTCTGATATGCGCTGTCACACCTAATTTGCGAGACGGATTCCCTGTTCCAGACTTATGCTTTCTAACTCACTTTTTTTTTTTTTATTCAGCCTCTTTAATGGCATTTCTGAACCGTTGGTCTGAGTCTTTCAGATTATAGGTTGCCATTTGTCAGAGAGGCATTGTGTGGGGGGAGAAAAGACCTTTGTTATCCTGTTCCTCTCAGAATAGCTGTGATACTTGTCCTCACAAGTGGATAGAGATAAGAGAGTAACGGCAAAGCAAGACTTAGTATGGAGTGTGTGAGATTGTACCTTTAGTTTGGTGACAATCATCCTTTCTGTGTAGCGCACAATCCCTCAGAATGAAGCAGTTTTTTCTTGCTGACACACGTTGCTCAGTTGTCCTAATACTATTATGTGATGTGTTCCCACCTAGATTAAGCTACTCCAACAAATTTCATGAGTACTTACCCTTTTTCATGAAGTTACTTTGAAGGTAGAATGTTTGCAGTTGAGACATGTAGCTCTAGACACAAAGTTTCCATCTAAATAATTGTCCAAAAATATGAGGTTTGCACGAATGGGCAAAATAAGCATCTGTTCACTTCAAAGCCACAGTGCATGCGCTTTGGCAAGTGGAATGAGCCAGGACTGATATGGCTGCGCTCTCAGACAAGGTTCAATCACTGCCACCTTTATGACAGAGCCCTTAGGCTGCACACAAGCAGCATCTGAGGTGAGTTTTAATTACAGCCTATCGTCAGAGAGAGAGAAAGGAGGGAAGGGAGAGAGAAAGAGGGAAGGGAGAGAGAAAGAGTGATCAGGAGAGACAGTGAGAGAGAGAGAAAGAAAGATCAGGAGAGAGTGAGAGAGAGAGAAAGAAAGATCAGGAGAGAGTGAGAAAGAGAGAAGCTTTACTCAGTGGTACATCATCTCTACTTTCTCTCTGTATTCCTTGGGTTTAATTCATGGATTGATAAGCATGGACATTGGTCATTAGTGAGAGAGATGGGATGGCTAAAAGTGAGCCTCATTTATATTTCAGTCTGGATCCAGCTGTAAGACTGAATATACATGCACGCACACACACACGCATAAACACACGCATAAACACACACACACATTGCAAACGGGCTCTTTGTAGTTCGGGTCATGAAATAAATCATGTGTCAGTGACTCATCACAGATCAAGCTGTTGTGTTTATTTCAGTCAACATTTAAGTCAGACTTTCCTTCAGAGACCAGTGTGGAAACAGATGGTCCATTAGCTTCTGCATCATATGGCTGACATGAGCTGAGTAGGAAGCTTTTAGGCAGGAGAAGTGCTGCTGTGAATGTAGGGATGATATGTGAGAGGAGGCAGGGATGGTGCGATGGGTAGGAGAATCACACCTGGTCTTTGTGTATGATGAAAGGTTCCTTATCTTCTGGCTGGGCTGTGATGATTGGCCAGAGGACAGGAAGACAATGCCAGCACCATAATGACTGGGAGGGAACCAGAAGCATGAGAGCCTGGTGATACCAGGGCTCTATAATGATACATTACATCAGACAATCCCAATCTCCGGACCACCTTCTTAAACAGGCGGACTGTTGGCTTCCATAGATGCCGCTTCCTGAGCCGGCTTGTGGTTGGAGGAGACAGTTGTTGCTATGGCAGCTGCATAGAATGTGGTCTGGTGTGTCCATTCACAACAAGTGAGTGTTGGGTGAAAGATAGTGTAGGAGAGAGATGGGGAGAGAGAGAGAAAGAGAGAGAGATAGAGCCATTATCCCAACAGCCCCATATATAAATCCTTCAGCAGCACTTCAAAAAGAGCAGCAGTTTTTCCCAGCCTGGCTCAGTCGAAGTCAGGTAATAGATGGGAGGGTTCTGCTGGATCTAATTTACTGGTACAACATCCTCTCCTTCCATACCTCCTCTGCACCATCATTACCAAGCTCTAAGCCGTTAGACCGCCTTAATGACTGCAAATTGTTCCATGTCATCATGAACCCTCATTAAAGATCCTGACAGAGTGTTATTGAGCCGCACATGATCTTGTTCTATCAATAAATAGTCCAATTGAGTCTCCAATGGAATATCTATAACAGGGGTGTCCAATCCTGGTCCTCGAGAGCCCCTGTCCTGACAGTTTTAGATGTTTCCCTGCTCCAGCACACCTGATTCTAACGAATGGGTTGTTATCAAGCTCTGTGGAAGCCTGATAATTAGAATCAGGTGTGCTGGAGCAGGGAAACATCTAAAACTGTCAGGACAGTGCCTCTGGTCGCCAAGGATTGGACACCCCTGCTCAATAGATTTCCGTGAAGCATTAGGTTATCTTTGCAGATTCAAGTGGTTGATAGCTGGAGTTTCCCCTCTCATGTTTCAGATCACTTTACTGGAGCGTTACGCTATCAGTGGTTAGTTGGAGGTCAATGTGTGACCTATGGTCATGTGACCACGTGGACGCTGATCTGGTGTCACCTAACCTTCCACTCTGCTGTGACAGATGATGTCATGCCTGCCAGCATTAACATCATCCTGTATTCAGGCAGGTCACAGAGGAGCTAAGCTTGCCGTTTTACTCCCATGCATTCAAATGTACAATGTTCCAGTGGATTCTTCTGTGAGATGCACAGACAGGCATGTCTAGGAGAGACACTTAGGGTCCTGAACCAGCCAAAAGGGATGAGAATCTTGATTTAAGGTGACATGTTAAAGTTACAGTTAATAAACATTCTGTCAAGCTTATCAACTATGTTTTTAACTGCTGCCCATCAGCTTGGACTAGGCTATCTTGGGCTATGTTAGCTTGGGCTATGTTAGCTTGGGCTATGTTAGCTTGGGCTAGGCTCCCCTGTAGACCAGCTGTACTTCCTGTTTCAAGATCTGACTGTTTCTTCTGTCAGACTGTTCATCATGCAGGAAGTCAACCACCCACAGTCACATGACTAACATGTTCTCTCCCTCCCTCCCTCCCTCTCTCTCTCTCTCTCTCTCTCTCTCTCTCTCTCTCTCTCTCCTTCTCCCTCTCTCTCTCCCCCTCACTCTCTCCTTCTCCCCCTCTCTCTCTCCCTCTCCCCCTCGCTCTCTCTCTCCTTCTCCCCTTGCTCTCTCTTTCTCTCTCTTTCTTTCTCTCTATGGAAAAAATGGGGACTAGGAGGTGTGTGTGTATTTGAACGTGTGTGGAATACCTCTCCCCCTCTCCCTATCTCTCGCTCTCCCCCGCTCTGCCTCCCTCTCTTTCTCATGTTTTCATTTTTCTGAAAAGTTTCCACAGGGTGCACAAGGTCAGGCCCTTTGCTGACCAGGGTCTGTGCCCTGAGTTTGACTAGTTGACCCCAGAAGAATGATTCATATGATTCTAGAATTTGGAATCTGCTTGATTACAGCAGGTCAGTTCGGTCAGTTATCATAGTTTTGAGTCTCTGGCATGTAGTCAAGAGGACAGAATGTTATCAGCGTTTCCTGTCTGTAGAAAAGAGATAGGGAGTCAGGTGGCTGAGCGGTGAGGGTGTCTGGCTAGTAATCAGAGGGTCCCTGATTCAAACCCCGACTGTGCCAACATTGTGCCTCAGGGGGGAATGTCCCTGTGAATTGCTGTAATTCACTCTGGATAAGAGTTTCCAGCCTGTCCTCACCTGCCCCTCGGGGGGGGGGATGGATTTAACTGCCGCCACTGGCCCTGTGGTGGAGCACTCTGTAGGAACGTGAGGCACATCTCCCCGGAGGAGCCAGAGAAGGAGACTGGACCTTGGAAGGGCTTTCTGCTGTCCTCCATCTTGCTCCTGCTCAGTCAGCCCTGTGTGTGGTGAACCTCATGTATTTTCAGACATCCTGTGGCTGCTGGTGTGTGTGTGTTGTTCTGTCTCCTTCCAGCGTTGCCTTGCACCATGTTCAAATTAGACCCCAAACGACCAACTAAATGTTTACGGGCTCAATTTAAAAATAAACACAAACAGAGGCTAAAGAGATGTGATTTTGTATGAATAACAGTTTGGGGGTATGAAGCACACCCTGTTTGTGTTCCCAGCTGATGCTGATTGGCCAGACAGTGTCACTGGAGGGGGATGCAGGGGGAATTAGATTTATGTTGCTCTCTCTCTGGGTGGGCCAGCTTCTCTTGATGACATCTGACTCAGTCTCTCTCTCTGTCTCTCTCTCTCTCTCTCTCTCTGTCTCTCTCTGTCTCTGTCTCTCTCTCTGTCTCTTTCTCTCTCTCTCTCTCTCTCTCTCTCTGTCTCTTTCTCTCTCTCTCTCTCTCTCTCTGTCTCTGTCTCTGTCTCTCTCTCTCTTCCCCTGTCTTTCCCTCTGTCTCTCTCTCTCTGCCTCTCTCTGCCTCTCTGTCTCTCCCTCTCCCTCTGGGTCTCTCAGAGGCCCCGCCCTCCTCTCCTGTGGCTTCAGGCGTTTTTAATGTCAGTGGATCACAGCCTCGTGTGTTTGGAGATGTGCTGTGGGGGTTCCTGGTTCTGAGTGCTCTTGTGCTCTTGAGGCCTCTCAAGCTGTGGCCTCGTCATCTCTATCAGAGGGGGCGGGGCTACTGAGGGTGTGACACTCTGCACACATCTGCTGTCTGCAAACCATCAACCCTGAGAAACTGACCGCCCCCTGTCCATGACCTCCCTGACCCCTGCTGCCCAGCTCCCAGACCCCTCCCAGAGGAGTCCTACCCAGCCCCCCCCCCCCCCCCCCCCCCCAGAGTTCAAGACTACGTCTGTTTTTATCTTCTGTTGTTACGATCTTGTCTAACACACCTCGCTGCTGTTGGGATCTGTCCTGAGCTGTTATACCAGCGAGGGGTGTGTGAAAGCTGCATCCTGGTCTGATCCCAGGTCAGTCCTTACATCTCACCCCCTGGCCAATGAACACGCAGGAACACAGCTAATGGGAATCACAAGGCTGTGCTGAACTCTGGACCCACGTCTGTTCTGGGGCTGGAGGGCCAGCCTGCCCTCCCCTAGCTGGGGTCTCTGACCACCGGCTACTGTACTGCCTGAGCTAACAGCCCCAGTAACAACAGCAGCCTTGTGCTCAGCCCATACTGGCTCTTTTATTTTGACCCTACTGTACACTGAGAGTTCTCCCTGCTTAACTCAATTCAGTCTGGCCCTGTGATCCAGCCTGCTCAGGACCCCGCTACACGCGGTCCATGTTTAAGGTGGGGAATGCAGCGGTCTGGCCTGTCTTCCTGTCGGGAGAGGAAGCGGAGGAATAGGGATTAGGGTGAGAGAGAAGTGTACAGGGCGCAGAACCCATGCTCCACACAGAGTAGCAAACCGCTAGGTTATTTTTAACGTGCCGCTAATGCACAAATACATTCTTGTTATGAGATGACAAGTTCCATTTTTATTGACCCTAACCCTGACCCTAATGCTTGTCATCAGTGTGACTGGTGTCAGATAATCATGTTGGCTGTGGAGGCTTTGACAGTGCTCAGGATCACTCCTGTGTGTTTTCACACTAACACTGTGATTAAACACAGGTCACATGACCTTCTGCTTGTCCGCTCAAACAGCTTCTGTTTCAGTGTGTGATTTGGGTTCCCTCCGTCCCGGTGCATTCTGGGTAAGAGGGCTGCAGATCCCAGTGTTTGAAGTGTTCCTGTTGGAAAGACTGTGGTGCCCCTCCTACATTGCAAGCTTGCCTTCAGGGAGACACAGCCGTATAATTACCCCCCACATACACACGCACACACAGACACACACACACTCACACACCAAGTCTAATCCTGTTTCTCCCTGTCCGCTTCACTACACTGTGTTCATATGACAAGTTGTCACATCCCACCCCTGTCTCTGGGACACCCTGGTCTCATCATCACTCACTGGCCCCTGGTCTCATCACTCACTGGCCCCTGGTCTCATCATCACTCGCTGGTCCCTGGTCTCATCACTCGCTGGCCCCAGGCTTCCCCTTTGGTGACCATGTGTGCCGATCCACTGTCACTAGCTCCACAATCCACTAGCCCTAGCTCCAGCCCTAGCTCCAGCCCCCAGCTCCAGCCCCAGCTCCAGCTCCAGCCCCCAGCTCCAGCTCCAGCCCCAGCTCCAGCCTCAGCTCCAGCCCCAGCTCCAGCTCCAGCTCATGCTTCTACTAACCACAAACACATCCAGAAGAATTCATGTCCTTAGGCTACATCTGGACACCCGAGCCTGTCCTGGCCATGAGAAAGGTGCCTTTAGGAGGAGATTTAGAGTTCACTTCACCTCCTGAACTGTTCTTCTAATTCAGCAGAAGAACAGACACAGCCAGTGACCTCAGATCATGACTGAAATAACTTCACTCAAGCATTTAATGTATCCTGTCATCAGCTCAGGGAGGCAGAGATGGTATCTTCAGGGGTGAGCATTGTTCCTCTCTCACTGGAGGATTGCTAATTAGCAGAGCTGTTATCTGTTCAGATCTCCTCAGATCCTGTCTCATTCCGGGCTGTGGCACCTCCTCTCTGAGGTGTCTGCAGGGGGAGAGGAGGTACAAGGCTTTTGGGACACTTCTTGCGAAAACGTCTTGGTTTTTCCTTCTCGGTGTCCTCTCCTCTTTCTACCTCTTCCACAGTTGGACGACTGTTTTTTGACAGGAAGTCAGGTGGCTCAGCGGGTTAAGGCTAAAACACAGATTCCCACACGCGTCACTCTCTCTTGTTTTTTTTCCACCTGCCTCTCTGCTCTGGTGACCGTTCGAGGTAGTTGACCTGTGGTTCTTTTCCCTGGATGAACCCTGTGCTCATGTAAGCTGCCAGTGAGCTGAGGAGAAACAGAATCTGGGGGAGTGGGGGGAGGAGGGGTGGTTTAGTTAGCGAGCAGCAGGGCTGCATGAAGGTCGTAGACATGGGGGGCGTTTGTTTTGGCTTCTCGGCGGGTGAGATTTCCAGAGGAAGGACGACTTACTGACAAGAGAGGAGTTGTGCAGCAGCAGCAGCCTGAGGAGGAAACTCAGAGTCTCAATTCCAGCCTGAGAATCAGCCTTGTGAGTTTAACTGCTTGACTGTCTGCTGGTGTTTCACAGTCCTGCCAATGATTGAGCGTTCAGATCTTTTCTGTTCCTCTTCATGCCAGGCTGGTTTGGTGCTTAAGGAACTGTTTCATGCTCGTTGGAACATTCGTTCGTACACCAAAAAAAATAAAATAAAATAGTTGCAGGAATCCTTGGAATTTAGTTGTCAGATCTCGGTGGGATCTAACGGTATGATAGAAGCTGGCTCCTCACTCAATGAGGTGTGTAAATGAACCCATCACTGAGATGGAAGTAGGTTATAGATGTATTGATCAGTCACGTACAGAATATGGGGTGAGGGGGAATGGTAGGTGGAGGATATTGATCCTCTCCAGCCTGGCCTATTTAACAGCCTATATGAAGCAGGTTATTATACCATGGACTGCTGCTTGGTGACGCATCCACTGCACACACACACACACACACACACACACACACACACACACACACACACAAACACACACACGCTGCCTACTTCCTGCCATGTGTCTGGTCTTATCTGATGGTGTTTGTATGTGTACACGTCTCCCATCTGCAGCTTAGGATTATGTTGGCAGTTGGACAGCACTTCTCCAGGGCACCAGCTCTGGTTCTAGGCTGCTTTGTAGTTGTGTTATTCTGCTCAGGAAGAGGATCACAGCGGGTGTTTGATGGGGTCTGTGTTAACATGATCAGGCAGGCTCTAAGAAAGCAACAAATCACAGCCAGCTCAACCCTGCTAACGCTGCTGTCCCCAGCCCTGCCCAGCCCTGCCCAGCCCAGCAGGCACCCTGCTCTCACAGTCCCAGCCCACTAACCATGCTCCTACCACCCTGGCCAGCCAGCCCTGCAATCCCACTTCCTGTCAAGACTCCTCCCTCCTCCAGGAAGCAGCGTTGCAGCCCGTCGGCTGCCAGAATCATCCGACCTGGATTCCTTCTCCTCTTTAATCGTTTTTTCGCTCTCTCTCTCTTCCCTCACCAGCTTTCCCAGGAATCATTTAGCAGACTGTGGCCCTCCCTCCCTTCCTCCCTCCCTCCCTTCCTCCCTCCCTCCTGTTTTGGCATCCCTCATATGTCTGTCTGTCTGGTCACATGACTGTGCCCTCCCCTCCCTCCTTCCCTTCCTCTGCCCAGTCTCTGCTCCTCCCTGCCAGCCTGGCCTCAGCTGCTCCTCCCTGCCAGCCTGGCCTCAGCTGCTCCTCCCTGCCAGCCTGGCCTCAGCTGCTCCTCCCTGCCAGCCTGGCCTCAGCTGCTCCTCCCTGCCAGCCTGGCCTCAGCTGCTCCTCCCTGCCAGCCTGGCCTCAGCTGCTGTTCCCTGCCAGCCTGGCCTCAGCTGCTGTTCCCTGCCAGCCTGGCTGTACCGCCATGGCGCTCGTCATGCCTATAGCGTCTGCTCTCCCCCCCCCCCCCAACTCTTTTTTTCTCTCTTCTCATTTCCTCGGTTTTTCTCTCTCCTTCAAAGTGAGTTCTTTTCTGGGACCGGCACAAGTTGCCTGGCAAGTGAGGCGTCTGTCCTGATCTGACCTCTCCGGGGATCCTGGGTCGTTGGGTTGGTTTTGGCAGGACTTGTTGGCACCATTTCCAGGTAATAATCGTTATCACCTTCGCTCTACGTCCAGCCCCGGGGTGACTCGTTCCTGTGTGAGTTCCAGGCTGCAGTGAGTCAGCTCCAGGGGGGAGAGCAGCTCACAGGTCACAGCAGGACCTGCAGCATCCCAGCACCTCTGCTCTGCCCTGTGATGTCGCTCCAAACCCCCCTGGTTTGATGAGGCTTCTGTCTGGTTAATGTAGCTGCTAATACCCTGGCTAGCAGCCATGCTTCACACCGTCTGCTGGCTGGACGAGAGGAGCTGCTGGGGCCGTGGGACCTGGAAGACCTGTTCCATCTCCAGTCTCTGATGAGCTCTTCACAGATCGCCGCCCAGCTGCTGCATGGAGATCGACTGGGTTTGTGCTCTTCTGACTCGGCACTTCTCTCTCCGCTTCCCAGAATGAGGAGCGTTTTCCAGCAGACCAGTTCAGCCCTCGCCCCCCCCCGCCTCTCTTAAGATCGATCTCTATCTTCTCAGATGGGTTCACCTCAGCCAAGTAGTCACACTCCTTGTTTGGACTAACCTGGAGCAGCTGTGTCTGGTGTTCCTGATCACCGGCACCAGAACTCTTCATTACTGTCCCTCAGTGCTGCTAATGTGCTTGTTCATTACAGAGCAGTCACACAGTACAGAACCATCCACAGAGTTCATCTCCATCTGTAACGCTGGCGTCAAAATCCTCTTCATATGTGTTTGATTATTTAGTGGAGAATGAATTCTGGAAGATGATGACAGGTTTAATTGGCCTAAAGGACTGAAATGCACCAATCAGAATGGCTGTAGTCTTGGATGTTGACACCTGCTTAATTGGACTTAATTGGGCAGACTTGAATTATTCAATAGGTCGTTCAGGATTCCAGCTGTAAATGTGGGGGAGAGCTAACAGCTAACGACCCAGTCTCAACCAGATGGGCACAGCTGCTGCTGAAACTGTGTGTGTGTGTGTGTGTGTGTGTCAGCACTGCACAGCTGGCAGCTGTGCTAGAGGGTCATAGGTCAGGCCTGAGAGGGAGGGGTCCCACTGGGGTTGTGTTGATGGATTCTCATCTTTGTGTTTGTGTTCTCAACAGAGAAGGCTACCTGAGGGAGCCCCAGTTTGTCACTGGGGGGGGGGGGGGGGGGGGTGAAGCTGGGGGGGGGGCGGACGGACGGACAAGGGAGGATATACACACACACAGTTCTGGAGGGAGGTGTGGAAACACACACACACACATATGCAGCTTTCCCCACTAAAGCCCACAATCCTTTGTTCTCCTCCCCATCCTCCCAGAACCCCCCATGGTTGTCTTCCTCTCTCCTTCCCCTATCCCACTCCCCCCCCCCTCCCCTTTCCTCACCCTCTCTCCACCCTCACCCCTCCATCTTCTCATCTTAACATACAAAGTCAGGCTAACCCTGCTGGCCACGCATTCGAACACGCCTGAATAAAGCAGTGATGTTATCTGAGGATTAAGCTACACTACATCCCCCAGATAAAGATAAACCCACATCACAGAGTGCTTGTTCAACTTGGCCCCGCCATTAAACCAAGCATAACACTTTTGGACGTAAACATAGATGTTGGTTCTAACAGGAGCGTGTAAGGAGCCCCCTGGGTGTGATGGGGACTGTGAAACCTCATCCTATCTCCAGGCATCTCCAGCACCAGATAAAGCACGCCTGTGTAATATGCCACATTCATATCGGCCCTCTAATCTTGTACAAATCGCTGGTAACGTTCTCAAGGGTAACCCATGTGCTTTGATGACACCCTCAGCTTTCTGAGCGTCTACACAGGGGCCCACGGGGCCCCTTCTGCTGTGTGATTGGCCCTCAGAGAGGTATAATCTGATGATTTAAACCCCCAGCCGTTATCCATGGAGGCAGCCAATTACGTGACGACAGCTCGCACGTCTGACCACCCAGCTGTGTATTTCTAAACTGCCTGCTGCCTGCCTGCCTGCCTGCCTGTCTGCCTGTCTGTCTGGCTGCCTGCCTGCCTGCCTGCCTGCCTGCCTGTCTGCCTGCCTGTCTGCCTGTCTGTCTGCCTGTCTGTCTGCCTGTCAGCGTGTCTGCCTGCCTGTCAGCCTGTCTGCCTGTCTGCCTGTCTGTCTGCCTGCCTGTCTGTCTGCCTGCTGCCGGTCTGTCTGCCTCTCTGTCTGTCTGTCTGTCTGTGAAAAGCCAGGCTGTCCTCAATGTATGATTCAAGTCAGTAGGCCAAAACAGGTTATAACTTAGTGGAACATTTGACTGTAGACTGTATTGTACGAAGCATCGGATGAAAGCATCCGTTAAACGACTATGTCACGATTAATAAGGAGAGACGTGTCTGTCCCAGGCGAGAGTCTGAACATGAGGGTGGAGCTGGGCTGCTTGCTGAGCAGCAGAGGGTCTTTGTGAGGAGGAGGATGGCTCGTTCTGCAGCTTTGTTCTCCGTGTGGATCCTCTGCAGTGCTCCCCAGGGAGCTGTACATCCAGCTGCAGGAACCAGCACTCAGCTGCCTCCTGGGTGTTGGTGCATGTGGTGCTGATGGCCAGTCTGGTGTTGGGCTATAAACCCTGCAGCACCAACACCTGAGCCCATATTTAATGGTTATTGTCGGCTAGGTTAGGCTAAGCTAGGCTAAGCTAGGCTTGCAGTTCCTGGGCCAGGGTCTTTTCCTTATTCTAGTTCTCCCTGTGAAGGTCACTGTCAGCCTGGTGTGACTGCAGTGTCTCCATGTCCTCATTCCTCTCTGTCATGGTTGCTCTTGATCCAGACATGGTTCCTCTGACATTCCTCAGCATGTATGCTGCGTATCAGCTGGTCTCCCCCCCCCAGACCTCTCCCCCCAGACCTCTCCCCCCAGACCTCCCCCCCCAGACCTCTCCCCCCAGACCTCTCCCCCCAGGTCTCTCCCCCCAGACCTCTCCCCCCAGACCTCTCCCCCCAGACCTCTCCCCCCAGACCTCTCCCCCCAGACCTCCCCCCCCAGACCTCTCCCCCCAGACCTCCCCCCCCAGACCTCCCCCCCAGACCTCTCCCCCCAGACCTCTCCCCCCAGGTCTCTCCCCCCAGACCTCTCCCCCCAGACCTCCCCCCCCAGACCTCTCCCCCCAGACCTCTCCCCCCAGACCTCTCCCCCCAGACCTCCCCCCCCAGACCTCCCCCCCAGACCTCTCCCCCCAGGTCTCCCCCCCAGGTGTCTCCCCCCAGACCTCTCCCCCCAGGCCTCAGGAAAGGGTCATTCCTGGTAATGAACATGCATTTGAATCAGGTGTGTGAGAAGGGGGAATCATCTAAAACATGCAGGACAGTGGGACAGACCACTTCCCTAGGGGACTGCTGGGCTGTGTGATGAAGCTGATATGGGGGGGTGCTGAGGGGCTGGCTGGAGCTGGGGGGGGGGGAGTCATCTGGCCTGGATGCTGGCTCCTCCCCTCTCTCTCTCTCTAAGGGAGGGACGGACCGAGTAAGAGGCTGACAAAGGTGAGTGTGAGTTAGACAAGAGGAGAGAGAGAGCGTGTGTGTGTGTGTGTGGTCTGGCTTCACTCTGCATTGTTCCACCTCCCTGCTGAATATCCCTGGTCCTGCATTACTGGTGTGGCTCTGCTTTCAGGGGCTTTCAACACTCATGAGACTCCCTCTCTTATTTATCTCTCCTTGCTCCCTCTCCTCTCTCATCTTCTCTTCATCCATCACTCTCCTCCCTGCCTTACGCTAAGGCCACAGCCATCCCTCTCTCCAACAAAGCAGGCTTGTTAAAATTCTACTCTGCCTTCTTCCTAGAATGGGAAGGTTTCCATGTTGAATATTGAAGGTAGTCATATTTACATTTATTCATTTAGCAGACGCTTTCATCCAAAGCGACTTAAAGTAAGTACAGGGACATTTTCCCTGAGGCAAGGACACAACATCATACAGCCACAGCCGGGGCTCGATCTCACAACCTTCCGATCACGAGGCCAACGCCTTAACCATTGAGCCATCTGACCCCCCATATTTCTGATGAGTGGAAGCGGAGGCAGTTCCAGGGTGTTCCGAATGAGACTGCGTGGCCCACTGCTCTCTGCCGTTCTAATCCCCCTGTCCCACTGGCCACTGCCTGGCCTCTTCTGCTGTGGCTGGAGGCTGATTGGCTGGAGCTAAGCCCCCCCACTCCCCTGAGAGACTGGAGGGATGGAGACCTGACCTCCAGACCAACCTACCTGGCCTGGCCGGCCACCCCACCGGCCCCCCTTCCTCCCTGGTTAATGACTTCAGCGTGGGCTAATCCTCCAGCGACACTTGCCAGGGTTAGCCAATAACCAGTAACAGGATTGTGTTCCACACACAACCTCCCCTATCCCACCTCCCCCTCAGTCTAACCTGGGCAGATTCATGAGAATCGTCAAGATATTGACAAAATATTTAACCATGATGTACTTCTGTTCTTCTGTTCTTTCTTTCGGAACTATCTTGGGTATCTTCAGGCCTCAGAATAATAGCCCAGGATTCAATCACTGAGGTCTTGGACAGTATTCCAGCAGAAATTGCACAGCCGTGTGTGTGTGTGAGTGTGTGTGTGTGTGAGTGTGTGTGTGTGTATGTGTGAGTGTGTGTGAGTGTGTGTGTGTGCGTGCCTGTGGGCTGGTCAATTCATCCTGCTGGATCCCTCCTGACACGCATCACAGTCAATCACACAGCCGTGGTTAAGCCGTCTGCATCCTGTTAAACTGGATTAGCCTGTAAGAGGCTTTACAGTACGAGTCTCAACCATGTGTCTTCTAAACCCAGGAGAGACTCCTGGAAATGGGATTCATCCACCAGGATGCTGTTCTGACCCGCACGCCAGTGTTGTCATCACAGGGCTCCGCGTGGCGCCTCGTCACAGCTGTGGGCGTCCTGCTGGGGGACATTAAGGAGGCAGCGGGTCCCTGGTGACTGGTGGAAGCAGTCATCCATTGTTTCCAAACACACTGGAGAGGGGCTGGGTAAACATGACCCCCCTGCTCTTCAGAAAGCACACAATTGGCTTTCAGCAGGGTCCCACACAGTTCAACCAATCCTGTGTAAGGTCATTTCACTGATGGCGTTATGTGCTGGTGCCCACACAGGACTTGTAGTTTGTGTACTGTGCCAGGCTACAACTGTGCCGCCCCCACCCCCCCCCCCCTCCTAGATCCACCTTTCACCCTCCGCTGTTTCCCATCCCCACCCCCATCCCTCTCTTGTCCCCACCCCTCCCCCCACCGTCCACCAAACTGGTGCATTCCCAGCGTCTAGACTGAAGGTCCGATGAGTTTGTTAGCGTGCGTGCATGTGTGAATGACGTGTGTGTGACTGCGGGTACAAGGTGAGGAGGAGAAGGCTCACTTCTGATGAATGCTGTCATGTGGGGTGGGGGGGGGGGGGGGGGGGGGGGGGGGGGCGTCTATATATTCAGTGAGTCCAGACTACTTGTGAGGCTGAAAACGTCTGTCTATCTTGAGAACCTTCACAGAACAAGATATTTGTGGAAATTCTTTGAATTCTTCGACGCCCTCAATAGACTGGACCTTCGAGTCCCTTCGAGGTATTCTCTGGTTTGTGAAGGGAGACAAGACAACCTACCACAAGCTGCACTCTACACACACACTCACACACACGTACACACTCACACACGTACACACTCACACACACACACACATACATACACACACCTAAAACTCGACCAGTTTGGTCGTTGTCCTCCAAATTCGACCACAACTTTGTTTTCAAGAGAAGATAATGAGTTTAAATTTAACCTGCTGTGTTTCAGTAACAGCAGCTTCCAGTGCTGGCTGTGGTTCCCCGGTGGTAGACTGGGTTTGTGGTTGCCTGGTGGAATGGCATTGCTGAGCCCAGCAGTGGATTTTTTTTTGTGTTTCTTTTTCAGGGATCGACTTTCAGGAGTTCTGCAGGCTGCAGCTTATCCCAGAGTTCCCCTCTAAGTTGCTCTTTAGATTAGCTGCAGTCTTAGGCTGGCTGATGGGAGGATAACCTTGTCTGGTCCTGCAGGGGGTGGAGAGTGTGTGTGTGTCATCAGAGATGGCCCCCTCCCTTCTCTTTCCCCCCTCTTCCATGTCGAGCGGATGAATTTGAGGGGGCCAGCAGAGTAATTAGTGGGGTACTAATGGAGCAGGTTCTACATGGAACAGAGTTTGCTGTGTGCACACTGGAAAAAAATGGGGAATAGAAGGGTGTGTGTGTGTGTATTTGAACGTGTGCGGAATACCTCTCTCTTGCTCCCTCCCTCTCTCTGCCTCTCCCCCCCTCTCGCTCCCTCTCTTTCCCTCCCTCCCTCCCTCCCTCCCTCCCTCCCTCCCTCCCTCCCTCCCCTCCCTCCCCTCCCTCCCTCCCTCCCTCCCCTCCCTCCCTCCCTCCCTCCCTCCCTCCCTCCCTCCCTCCCTCCCTCTCTAGGTGTGGGTGAGGCTCTGGTTAGAATGTTGTCTTTGTTCCTGAGCTGCAGCAGGTCAGAGCAGAGAGGGGCTCAGGTTGCTGCTGTGTTCAGTCTGCTGGGGAGCCCAAACACCTCAGGATGCCGGCCCCCGGGGGGCCCGCCGAGGGTGGGGCGGGGGCAGGTGGGGCGATGCCCCAGGTAGGAGATAAGAAGGAGAAGGGTAGAGAGAATGAGTGGACGGGAATGATTTAAGGCAGCTTTGTAGTCAGATGGCTGGTCTGGGTGGAAGGCTTGAGTGTGCATCATCCTCCACTGTGGGAGTCAGAAGCCCAGAGGAAAGCCTTGAAGTCTTGTGTGGTTTGTGCTGAGTGGAGCCTGAGACCCAGCAGTCTGGTGTCTCCTCACACTCTCCCTGGAGAAGAGATCATCACCGTGTCTCCTGCCAGCCTGGCTGCCCTGCTTAGTCACCCTCAGACCACAGCTGAACCTCAGCACGCCCAAGAAAGCTCTGTGAGGATGTTGGAATTGTTCTTATTTCCAATTTGGGATTCTTTCCAAGTTTTTATACTGTTATTGTTATATCACTATTACTGGAGTTAATATAAAACATTATATAAAAGCGTCTGCTAAATGAATATTTTATTTTAATACGATTTCTTTAAATGACTTCCTGTGTGGAAGACAGCTCATGAAACTGCTATTGAATGAAACTATCGCTGCAGGAACATTGCTTCTGCTCTGTGTGGTGAACACTCTCCTTCACAAGCAGTGTGTTTGTCTAGTATCCTGTTCATCTGTCTGTAAAGTGCGTCTAGCCTCTTCAAACATCCTCAATTATTCACCTCTCTCAATGGCCCGCTCTTTAATAATTCAGCTCTTTGATCATGCAGTAGTCTAGCCAGCCAGCAGAGCACCTGCTCAGGGTAGACTCCCCCTGAGCTCCCACACTGCCTGGAAGAACATTCTGGAGCTCAGAAGGTCTGTTTAGGCGGGGAAGATCTGTAGCCAGGTTGACTTGGCAACAGAAACGTTGTTTATTAAAGGGTCATTACATTAAGTTGGAGCAGACAGATGACTGCATTGGAGTCCAACGTCAGGCTTTTCTGTCCGCTCCTGCCATTCTAAGAATGGCTCAAGTTCTTAAGTGTGTGTTGTCTGTGCCAGACCAGAGAGAGAGCAGCAGTAGCACATCTCTCTCTCTCCAGTCCATCCAGCATTCACACCAGCAGACACCGTCTGGTAGCAGATCACATTTTTCCATGTCCTCACTCCCCATATCCCTCTGGTCAGTGGAAAAACAGCTGGCTCACTGAATCCTCTGGTTGTGACGAGGCAAATCTCCCCCCCCCACCCCCCCCAGTCTGTCGTTAAGACCGTCTGAGATTCCAGGACATCCCAGAGTTCCTCCTTTCTCCCCCCCCTTTCCATTAAGGGGGGGTGGAGCTGCCCTGCTCCAGCTACTGCAGAAGCCTGAACAAGACCCTCCAGCAGCAGATCTGGAGTCTGCTCACAGGACCCAGGAACACGAGACCAACACTGATCATGTGATTCTGGAGTGGCGTCAATGGGATCTCCATACTGAAGTGCAGAACTGGAAGTATGGGGGGGGGAGGTGGGTGGGGGGGGGGGGACTCCGAAAGAAAACAGCAACTAACTCGCTCCGATAACCAGGAAATGTTGGGATTTATTATTCTTATGTTCAGATGTTTATTTAGAAAATGAGTGAAACGCTTGGGTTTTTCCCTTCTCATTTCTAGCCTCACTTCCACATCCTGCATTCAGTGTGATTATGAAAGGAAAGACTAAAGTCACTGGAGACCGCTCATGGTAAACTGTGATGCCAAACTGTACGCAGTAGCAGACCTATTCCTGGCCTGGGTGAATGTATCATGGTGAATGTATCATGTGGATGGCTAGTGGCTCCACTGTTGACCACAGGGCATTTGGACGTTTGCTGTGATGTGTGATGAGTTGCAATGTTTCAGGACTATTTATATATAAAAAAAAGGCTTCGAAATACTTATTTGAAGTCTTAATGTGCATCTGCCTCAACATCAAGCATGGCGTCTTCTCTCTCTCTCTCTAATCATTCGTTTCATACTCAGCCTCTGTTTACTGTGGTGAAACCCCTTAGTTTAGAGTTTCCTTTGGACTCTGGAGTGACTTCAGATCCGCCTGCATCTCACTGCAGACAGAATGTGTTTTAATGTGATGAAAAAATGAGGTGAGCGCCTCTTATTTCTGTCATATCATATCTTGCCGTTCGACACGTTACTGGGCTGGTGGCTTAGTGAGTAGGCTGCTGTGGGAGGGAGGACAGATGATGTACAGACTGAGGTCAGTGCCCCCCCCCCTTGTGCTCTGTAATCACATCTTCACCTCTGCTTCAGCTGCTACCAGGAGGAGCATTAGAGCATGACATCTCTGGTGTCCAAGTCCACATCAGCACAGCGTGTCCCAGCAGCCCCAGGTGTGTCCATCCCTCTTCCTCAGCAGAGCAGATGTCCCTGTCTCTGGCCAGGGGCCGTCCTCCACACATCTCCTTAATTGAAAAGGGGCCTGGAGGTTGTCATGGGGAAACGCAGCAGAAGTTCTCTCATGTTAGACCAGCAGCAGCAGCAGTATGGCTTCAGCGTTGATGAAGCCTCTTATTTTATGTTACGGTTCAGTGCTGTTTTAAAAACTTTTATTTGGCCCTCTGTGAGGCAAGACCGTATCATACTGAGTCATGTCTATAGAGATCTCATGCAGTTTATCCACACTATGAATCCACTGTGTGGGCTATAAACTCTGTTATCGTGCCTGAGACTCTCAGTAAAACCCAGTTTGACTGTTCCATTAAAACAGGTCCCTAGCCCTCCATTTCATTCTTTGCCAGTGACTCCATCTCACATCCCTGACGATGTTTTTCATTGCTTTTATTCTCTCCATTACTCTCCCCTGTTTATCAAATAAGTGCCATTTGTTTCCCAGTAGGCTCACAAGCCAAGGGCAGCAGTGCTGTGTATTATACACCCCCCTTCCTTCCTTCATCACAGTGTGTGTGTCAGCGTGTGTGTGTGTGTCAGCGTGTGTGTGTCTGTGTGTGTGTGTGTGTGCGTGGTGTGTGTCAGCGTGTGTGTCAGCGTGTGTGTGTGTGTGTGTGTGCGTGTGTGTCACGGGTGTCTGGTGTGTGTGTCTGTGTGTGTGTGTGTGTGTGTGTGTGTGTGTGTGTGCGCGTCGCGCGCGTGCGTGTGTCAGCGTGTGTGTGTGTGTGTGTGGTAGTGGAATGTAGGACTACTGTTAGGGGGCTGGGCACAGGACTGTCTGTCTCTATGGGCTCCCTTTGAAGCTAATTGCTGTAATATGCGACGTGAGCTAAGCCCTGGAGGATAGGGTTAGCTGTGAGCTAGCTGAGCCTGGAGGATAGGGTTAGCTGTGAGCTAGCTGAGCCTGGAGGATAGGGTTAGCTGGGAGCTAGCTAAGCCCTGGAGGATAGCGTTAGCTGTGAGCTAGCTGAGCCTGGAAGATAGGGTTAGCTGTGAGCTAGCTAAGCCCTGGAGGATAGGGTTAGCTGGGAGCTAGCTAAGCCCTGGAGGATAGCGTTAGCTGTGAGCTAGCTATAAGCCCTGGAGGATAGGGTTAGCTGGGAGCTAGCTAAGCCCTGGAGGATAGGGTTAGCTGTGAGCTAGCTAAGCCCTGGAGGATAGGGTTAGCAGTGAGCTAGCTGAGCCTGGAGGATAGGGTTAGCTGTGAGCTAGCTAAGCCCTGAGGATAGGTAGGGTTAGCTGGGGAGCTAGCTGAGCTCTGGAGGATAGGGTTAGCTGGGAGCTAGCTGAGCTCTGGAGGATAGGGTTAGCTGTGAGCTAGCTGAGCCTGGAGGATAGGGTTAGCTGTGAGCTAGCTGAGCTCTGGAGGATAGGGTTAGCTGGGAGCTAGCTGAGCTCTGGAGGATAGGGTTAGCTGTGAGCTAGCTGAGCTCTGGAGGATAGGGTTAGCTGTGAGCTAGCTGAGCTCTGGAGGATAGGGTTAGCTGGGAGCTAGCTGAGCTCTGGAGGATAGGGTTAGCTGGGAGCTAGCTGAGCTCTGGAGGATAGGGTTAGCTGTGAGCTAGCTGAGCCTGGAAGATAGGGTTAGCTGGGAGCTAGCTGAGCTCTGGAGGATAGGGTTAGCTGTGAGCTAGCTGAGCCTGGGAGGATAGGGTTAGCTGTGAGCTAGCTGAGCCCTGGAGGATAGGGGTTAGCTGTGAGCTAGCTGAGCCCTGGAGGATAGGGTTAGCTGTGAGCTAGCTGAGCCTGGAGGATAGGGTTAGCTGGAGGGACAGATCCCCTTAGCTACACTTCCTTTGACAGTCCTTAAACATGGCGTCCTGTCCTCACTAAACAACAACTGGAACACAGCCCTGGTGAATGTCTCCCAGCAGCAGTATAGGCAGGGTCCAGGTTCAGAGCAGGACCTGTTCTCCAGGACCTGTTCTCCAGGACCTGTTCTCCAGGACCCTGTTCTCCAGGCAGCGTTCCTTCAGCGTGTTAACCTTGAGGTCCATTTGATCAGCCACAGATCAAACCCATTCAAGTGAGGGCTGCTGGTAATTCACAGCAGTCAAGGACCAGGAGACAGTAAAAGCCGTCTCTCTCTCTCTCTTGGCGTTAATGTAATCGCTGGCTCACCCCTCTGTGTTCCTCTACTCCCAGGAAGCAGCCTTACATTAGCACGGACATCATCATTTTTTGTTCCCTAGTCTTGTGTCTTGTTTACTTGATGCCTGCGGATATACTAACTCACTGTGACTTAACAAATGTGAATAATCCTGTTGACCCACTGGGGTGGAATACCCCCTGTCGTGATGCATTATGTGTAACTGTGTTGATTTAATAATCTGTCACAATATAAGCGACCCTGGTTGCTCTCTACCGGTAATGAGACATGGAAGCTGTGCTCCCCACCCCCTCCTCCCATCCCCACCCCCTCCTCCCATCCCCACCCCCTCCTCCCATTCCTTAACAATTTACAACAACATTTCCAACAGCAGCTCTGACAGTGTCATGCACCAGCGCATGTTCTGGTTAATTCTGCGGTTCATCACCTGTGATAATGATAGCCAGTTTCTCTCTTTCTTTATTTCTCTCTGCCTCTCCCTTCCTCTGTCTCCCTTCCTCTGTCTCCCTCTCTCCCTCCCTCTCTGCTCCCTCCATCCATCTCTCTTTCTTTATCCCTCCCGCTCTCTTTCTCCCTCTCACTTTCTCCCTCCTTCTCTCTTTCTCTGTCTCTCTCTCTCTGTTTATCTCTCTCCCCCTCCCTATCTCTGTCTCTGTCTCTCTCTCTCTCCCCCCCCCCCTCTCTCTCAGTATACTTCCCTGCCCTGTCCTCAACACCTTCCTTCTGCAGTGCTTCTGTTAACCCAGACTTTACGAGCCACTGTTAGGTTGAATTAAATCTGCAATTAACCTTCTGTGAAGGTGCAGCTCAGGCTGCAGGGAGCGGAGGAGAGGCACAGCTGATCATGTGACACGCCAACGCCATTGGCGCTCACTGACTGGGCACAGCATGGGGTCTATTGTGTAGCCGTGTCTTGCTGTTGTGACTGACGGCTGATAAACACATTTAATTAGGCTGTGTTTGTGCTGCTTCAGGTCCTCTAGCTTCCCCAGGTGCCCTGGGCCCTGCACACCCAGCAGCAGAATGGCAGCAAGAGGCTTTGTGTTGAAATGTTGAAAACATTTGGAGAATGGAATCCCATCTTCTTCAGATCTTGTTACATTTTGGAATCAAGATCTAGTTTATTCTGGAATTAGAGTGGTGCATCCCTTCCAGCAGTGTGTTCACAGCTATAACTGAGGCCTGCTGTGTGTGTGTGTGTGTGTGTGTGTGTGAGCAGCTTCTTTTCGTAGCGTTGTCATCAGAGCGGAAAGCTCTGTAAATCCTGTCCCTGGCAGGCCCATCCTCCCTCCCCTCTCCCCACCTCTTCCTCCCGCTCTGCAGCCACAGAGGGTTTAGCCCTCAGCAGCCTCTGCCATCTGCAGCTCACTGCTACGGCCGGGGCTCAATACTCCTCCACTCCCTCCTCTGTTCTGTCTCTGTCTCCTTCCCTCTGAGGAGGAAACATTGAGAGGCTTTTTGTGTGTCTTCCTAGTGTCCCTCAGACTGGAGAGGGAAGCTTCTGGAACGCTGCCTGCTCTGTGTCATCAGCTCAGTAGCAGCAGTGCAAACAGGCACGTATTTCAACACGGCTCCCATCTGCAAACTGCCACCAGGCTAGCCCTGAGCACACAGCAGTCCTGCTGGGGCATTCCAGCGTGGAGGAGGAGAAGGAGGAGAGGAGCGGTGTGGGGGGTGGGGGTGGGCTGGCCCCTGTGTGAGCCCCATGAGTGGTGACATCTGGACAAGGAGCAGTAACCGTGGGCCCGCAGCTGTTGCTCGCTCTACCTGAAGGTCGGACGGCCGTGTTTTTCCGCAGGATCAAACGGGACAAGGTTGTAATTATGCTGCCTCTCCTGTCCCTCCCCCTGTCATGTCACAGCCCATCCCTGTGCTCTCAACTCTGCCTTTAGCCCTCGGGGGGATGGGGGTGTGTGGGGGGGGGGGGTGTTGTTGACCTCTGTCTTCATGTCTGGACTTCACTGTCCATTCCCTCAAGCATAAACCGTCCATTCGGTGAGCACAAACTGTCCGTTCTCCAAACACAAACCTGGCTGTTCCACGCGCGCTAACCTCATGGAGAATCCTTTGGAATTCTGACATAAAAGACCCACCCCCCTCCCTCCCCCCCCTCACACTCTCGATCAACATCTCTAGTCTCCCATTTGTCACTTCAGCCTCGCCACCTCCAGGTTTTGTCCCCTCCTCCTGGCCCCTGGTCGTATTGATTCACCCAGCGTAGGCGGGTCCTGATTTAGGGCAGTGTGGCAGAGCGCCAGGCTGCGGCTCATTGGGAGCGCGGTGCAAAGTGTGGTCGCTCGGCCCTCTGGGAGATCTCAGAGCCCAGATGTGGCACACAGGCAGCCATCAAAGGGCAGCCATCACAGGCAGCCATCACAGGCAGCCATCACAGGCAGCCATCACAGGCAGCCATCACAGGCAGCCATCACAGGCAGCCATCACAGGCAGCCATCACAGGCAGCCATCACAGGCAGCCATCACAGGCAGCCATCACAGGCAGCCATCACAGGCAGCCATCACAGGCAGCCATCACAGGCTTCCTCACCAGAACAGCATCCAGACATGAGGCAGCAGCAAGTCCAACAGACCAGGAAACAGACAAGAAGAGAGAGGAGAGGAGGCCTCGTCCATCAGCTGGCCATGTTTTCGCTTCCTGCAGGCGTTCAACAGGGAACCTTCTGCTCTCGGAGATCTTAGGGTCGCAGAGGAGGGCTTCCTGAAGGAGGCTGCCATGATCCCAGTGTTCTGGGGACGTTAACCCTTCCATGGTTTGTCATTGGAGGGGAGGTTACGGTGACTCTGGGGCTGATCCCAGCAGACCCATCAACACCTCCATCTTCTCATCTAGAAGGAGAGGAAGGAGACTGCCAGGCAGGAAGCTGCCCCACAACACTTACAGGAGTGTTGATAACAGGGTGTGTGTGTGTGTGGGGGGGGGGGGGTGTACAGGTGGGCAGAATGTTATGGAATCCAAGCATTGTGTGTAGAAGGATAACCAGTCTCACTCATAGCGATGTCCATTATAGATAGTCACCATGAAAATAAACACATTTCACCGATCACATTTCTGGATCTTTCTTGATCCAGAGGCTGTCTGTCTATTTTCCTCATCATCTCTTCCCTCTCTGGATCGTCTCTCTCCGCTCTTCTCTGACAACAGTGACAGATCGGTCCATTAGAGGGACCGGGGGTGGGGGGTGGGGGGGGGGGGGGGGGTGACAGCCTCCTGTGCCCCCCCAAGAAGGAGTAGGCCTTTTTAAAGCAGCACATTAGCGGTCCTCCTCCCTCTTTTCCCTCCCCTTCTGTAAACACGGTGAGGTGGAGGAGCTCTGTGTTAGGCTTGTTTAGGGCAGAGACGCAGGAAAGGAGTGTCCCTCCAAACGCCGTTTCACTTTCAATCACTGGGATTTGTTTAAAGGTTTTTGTCTGAATGCTTTCCTCCTCCCACGCCTCAGATCCTGCCCCCTCCCCCCCCCCATCTTGGGCGGCGCTCGCTAAGTGCTAGCTTTTCGGACCACGGTGCGTCCACAAGCATGCTGCAGAACCACCGCTGGGCTGTAATTACCATCCAGAACACAAAGAAATACAACTCATATCTTCCAGCTTCTGCTCCACTCTTTCTCTCGGGTTTGAATTTAGTCTGTAGCCTTGATGGGGCGGTCTCATTGGAGGATCCTGCCCCTTGATGGGGCGGTCTCATTGGAGGATCCTGCCCCTTGATGGGGCGGTCTCATTGAAGGATCCTGCCCCTTGATGGGGAGGTCTCATTGGAGGATCCTGCCCCTTGATGGCCCCGGGCCCCAGGAAGGCTCTTGACAGGCAGGTCTATTCTGCACCTCCTGCCAGCTGAAACACACAACACTAATCTGATATTTACACTGGATCACTCCAGGCCTCCAAGCTCTCTGATTGGTTCCACCCTGTCCAAAATCAAACACCTTGCTCAGCAGGTGTGAGTGGAAATAAGGCCTCCTTTATTTGCAGATAAGGGATTGTGTACAGGGCTGTTTGCACAGTACTGATTTTGCACGTTAAGCAAAGTTTCTTTTCCTGCATCTAATCCAGTTTGGATGTTCAGGGTCAAAGTATTAGAGCCTCTTCCAGTGACCTTTACACATGAGAAACAGGCAGCCGGCTCCCAGAACATCCCACCTCCTCCCTGGCTGATTCAGCTGGGCTGCTCAGCCTTGATCCTCTCTTCCACTGGGTATTATCACAGGAAGGGTGGGGAGATGGAGGGATGAGAAAGGGATGAAGAGGAGTAGGAGGAGGAGGGAGGCTGTGGTGGAGCCCGTCTGTTGTGTTGCCAAGCTCCTCTAGTTGAACCCTGCCAAGACAAACTCCTGTCCTGTAACAAGCTGGTCCCTGTCCCTGTCCTCTGTCTGGCCTGGTCATGGAGGACACCCTCCTGCAGCGGCTGCTCCTCTCTCCCCCTCCCAAACACAATGCAGCTGTGTGTCTCTCCCTCTCTGCTCTCCAGAGCCCTGCTGCTGCTGGTGCTGCTGCTGCAGTCTTCAAGCTGCTCTCTGGGATCTCCAAACATAAGAAGCACTTAAGACTCCTATACAACCTGGCTCTCCCTTCTCCCTTCCCTCTCTCCCTCCCCTCTCTCCCTCCCCCTTCTCCCTTCCCTCTCTCCCTCCCTCCACTCTCTCCCTCCCCTCTCTCCCTCCCCTCTTCTAGATGGGAGTCAAGATGGATGTTTCTGCATGTAAGGAACCACATTTTGGATAGATGGGCATAGCCGATGGGGGAGGCAGGAGGGCGAGGCAGGAGGGTGAGGCAGGAGGGTGAGGCAGGAGGGCGAGGCAGGAGGGCGAGGCAGGAGGGTGAGGCAGGAGGGGGGGCAGAGGGGAGAGGCTTAGGAGACACAGTCCTCCAGTCACAGCAGGGTCCTGTAAAACTCATTGACCCAACCTTCATCAAGCTGCATATGGAGGCTTTTCATAGACGGGGTATTTTTGACATGTTGTTCTTGAGGAGAAAATGAAAGCTCTGGCCATGAGGAATCTAGTTTGATTCTCTGAGCTTCCTTGCTCTGAAAGATGCCATCGATCACGGAATGAATCTAGCCTGTTGTAAATTTTAATGGAACCATTTCAATTCTCATCTGTGAGAAATACGTTCCGTCAATGTGACAAGGAATGCCATATTCCCACCAAGCAAGCCTGTTGGTCACTTATGCCCGCCCCGCCCCCCCCCCCAGCTAAATAGATTTGTGTCTGAGGCATAATCCCTGCTATCTGAAGGAAACCAGGCTATCTAAAGGGCTTACATCAGGAAGACATCAGAGAACCTTCCCCCAACACTGTCTGATGGAGCCTAGTAAACATTACCTCCACTGGCATCATTTATCACTGAGGCACCTTTTCAAATTCTTACTTATAGATTATTTTAGTAGATGAATGTGTGTCTCCTCCCAGCTGTCTCTAAGGATGAGCAGACTCTGGTTGTGTTTCATGAATATTCATTCTCAGGGTTGTGAAACCCCAGATGGAGCCCAAATCAGAAGGCTCAGTCCAGACAACACCTCAGGCTGGGGTACGTGAGCTGGAGGCATGCCTCCTCCTCCACACCCAGGCTGGGGCATCCTGGCTGGGGCATCCTGGCTAGGGCACGCTGCTGTGGCTGGACGCTGCTCTTTCTCCCCGCTATGTATGTCTCTCTCCCTTCCTCCTTCACGGCCTCTCTCTCCCTCTCTCTCTTATGCTTTCTCTCCTCCCTCTCTTTCGATCTCTGTCCTTCTCTCATGCTTCCTCTCTCTCTTCCTCCCTACATCCCTCTCTCTCCCTGTCTCTCTATCTCCCTCTCTATCCCCCTCTCTCTCTGCCTCTCCTGAAGCGTCCTCAGCAACATCTGCCTGGCGCAGACACACATAGATAAACCTGTGACCTCCCTCTCCTCCCAGTCACCTCCAGGCTCTGGAGCTCCATCTGAACGGGAAGGAAATGCTGCTGTGTGCTCAGGTGCAGTTTTATTGTATTTGCCATTGTTGAATTGGAAATAACTAAAGATCTATTGACTTAGCTGAATCCCCAGTATTTCATATACAATGGTGAGCCTGATATTGCTGGACTGTGTGTCATTAGATTAAAGAACCGAGAGAGCAGCCTCTACGATGACCTCGGAGAGAGCCTAGCAAGGGATCCCAGCCCCTCATGTCCTCCACTGGAGCTGGTTTCCCCAGTGGATGGGACTCCTGGCCCCCCCTGGCCCCCCCCTGGCCCCTCCTGGCCTCCCCTGGCCCCTCCTGGCCCCCCCTGCCCCCTCCTGGCCTCCCCTGCCCTCACCCCGGCCCCCACTGGCCCCTCCTGCCCCCCTCCTGGCCCCTCCTGGCCCCCACTGGCCCCTCCTGCCCCCCTCCTGGCCCCTCCTGCCCCCCTCCTGGCCCCCACTGGCCCCTCCTGGCCCCCCCTGGCCTCCCCTGGCCCCTCCTGGCCTCCCCTGGCCCCCCCTGGCCCCTCCTGGCCTCCCCTGGCCCCTCCTGGCCTCCCCTGGCCCCTCCTGGCCCCCCCTGGCCCCTCCTGGCCTCCCCTGCCCCCCCCCCGGCCCCCACTGGCCCCTCCTGGCCCCCACTGGTCCCCTCCTGGCCTGTCTCCCAGCAGGCCTGGCTGTGTTTCTGTGCTGGGAGGTGTCCTGTGACGGCAGGCTGACTGATGCCAGGGTAGACCTCCTGTGGGTGACCCCCCCCCCCCCCCCTGTTCACCTGAGAGAATGCAGCGTTTCAGCCACATGGGAGGCTCATCACAGCCGTGATCGCAGCACAGTCCAGCTTGTTATGGTGTTTTTGTCCCCTTGGTGATGTGCGGCCTCCTGCCTGGCCCTGAAATACGGCCCGCAGGCACGAACAGGACGGCAAGAAGCATTCTGGGGGTTTCTGACCCGTAGTGACCAGGTGCTGTAGCAAGACCAGGTTTACCTACCGAACTCCTGCTGCTTTCCGCCTGGTTTCACACCCTGACCATTCAATCTATAGGATCAACTTGATGGAATTTCCGATGTTTTCCTTATTTTGTTCTGAAATTTCCAGCTGTGCTTTTTTTTGAGGGCTATCTGTGCTTTGTCTGGAGTTTCTGTGCCAAGGGTAGAAATTCTACCCTGGGTCTGTAGAAGGCTGCTTTCAGCACTGTCAAACCAGGACCAAGACTGCCTTTATTAAAGAATAAGCGAAGGTTTTGAAAGATTATTACAGAAGGACAAAGAGCCTCTTCATCCTGGGGTTATCATTTTCAGACAGGATGTATCCGTTCGTAATGCAACTCTGGGTTTGGCGTTCTGTGTATGGGCTGATTGCGGATTGTATGTTAGCCTGGGTTTATAGAAGATGCTCAGCTATGGGACCTCTCTGGTCATGCGCTTATTTTAGGTCCGATGTGAATTGGTTCCTTATTAGACCTCCTCCATGTTTGGATATACTATCAGGAGTCCCACGGCCCCTCGAGTGATATCCAGACTTCCTGCCCCGAAATGGGGCAGGGTGTGGAGGCGTGATATCAGGATAGGCCCAGGCTTGTCGAGGCCTAGCTGTGGGAAGATGGAGTGTTCAGCTTGAGCTGAGCCACGGAGCCCTCTAACGTAACCTCCTTATCTGTGTAGATAGCTGCTGTGTGCTTTAATATTCCAGATAGGAGCAGTGGAACAAGATTAGTGATTGAGTGTTTGGTGCCTTGGCAGTGTGTCCTCTGACACAGCCTTCAGAAGTATACTTTGGCTCCATGACACTCCAGCACCACCGCAATGACCATTCCAGAAGGAAACAGCCTAATAGGTGAATCACTAGCAGATGCTTAAAAGACTTGTTAGCCTCAGTGTTGTAAAATCCATATCTCTGTTGGTTAGATTCACTTCTAATGGTACATTTGTTTGGTGGTAGCATCCACGAACCACTTATCGACCACTTAATGATGTTGTGTGAGAGGGAGAAATAGGATTAATAAATGATGAATGAATAATGACCAAATATATACCTAATATTCTTTGAGAGCATTAGAGGCCTGGAAGGCTGCCTCATATTCCACTGCTGCCTCTGAGGAAGGAGGCCTGGATGAAGTCAGTTAATCTGGTAATCCTGCAGTCAGCAGGCTGGGACCTGGACACATCGAAACAAGTCCAATACAGAATGTGGATTCTAGTTTTCCCAGCCACTTGACTGTTTAAATGATGTGCTTGGCTGGCAGGAAAGCGTTTTTCCTGGCAACCCTGGTTCGGCTCCGCTAGATGTGGCCAGGATCGGTGGAGCGCTTTGAGCGCTCGGCAGATGATTGCATCACATCCTGTGATGCGTGTGCGGGAGCTGTGGTCAGGTCTAGGCGCGCCCGTTTGTGGCGTCGAGCTGATGATGCCTGCTGGGCTGACTACTGATGATGCCTGCTGGGCTGACTACTGATGATGCCTGCTGGGCTGACTACTGATGATGCCTGCTGGGCTGGCTACTGCGTCAGCAGCGGTGGAGCTAACACAGGAGAGAGAGAGAGACAGGGGGAGAGAGAGACAGAGAGAGAGAGAGAGAGCCCACATTCTAACTGTCTGCGGCCACCAGGATGTGGTCACCATGCGTGTTCACTAGTGCTAACACAGGGTGGGGGGGGGGCGCAGTGAGAATAGTCTCCACAGCTGACACCCGCCCCATCGGCACCCAGATAAAACCTTTTGTGTGCGACAAGGCGGTTTAGGATTAATTAAATTCCATTTAGGGTAATTCACTTCTTCCTTTGGTGTTCTTTACAAGCGACATATCTCTGCCGTCATCTGGTCCCAGGACTTCATGACTGACTTAAAGAAGACATGTCAACGGAACGGAATGTCAGCCAAGAACAAAGTGGTCTTTCTTTTTCTTGTCACCCGGGGGGCCTGCTCTGAGAGAGAGAGAGAGAGAGAGAGAGAGAGAGAGAGGAGAGAGAGGGAGAGGGGGAGAGAGAGGGGAGGGGGAGAGAGAGAGATGGGGAGAGAGAGGGGGAGAGAGATAGAGGGGAGGGGGAGAGAGAGAGGGGGGAGAGAGAGAGAGAGGGGGGGAGAGAGAGGGAGAGAGAGAGAGAGGGAGAGGGGGAGAGAGAGAGGGGGAGAGAGAGAGAGAGAGAGATGGGGAGAGAGAGGGGGAGAGAGATAGAGGGGAGGGGGAGAGAGAGAGGGGGGAGAGAGAGAGAGAGGGGGGGAGAGAGAGAGAGGGGGAGAGAGAGGGAGAGAGTGAGAGACCCAAGGGCGTTTTTCAGATTCCTCCCTCATCATCCCCCCTCAGTGCACCAGGGTAACCAGAGCTCTGCTCATAGTCCAGGGCTGAGTGACACGGCCCTTATCTAGATGACTGGGGCTGCGTCTCAATAAGCTGCTGTGTTTCTCTCTCTAAAGCCCACCTGCCGGAGTCAGGGGCTGTAAGGTGAGAGGACGGGACGCTGAAGCAGGATATTGAGATAGCCTGTTGTTGCTTTTTGAGCCATGTCAGATCTATAGTCCAGAGCAAGGGTGTCCAATCCTGGTCCTCCAGAGTCCCTGTCCTGACAGTTTTAGATGTTTCTCTGCTCCAGCACACCTGATTCTTATGAATTATCATTATGAGGCTTCCGCAGAGCTTCATAACAACCCAGTCATTAGAATCAGGTGTGCTGGAGCAGGGAAACATCTAAAACTGTCAGGACAGGGACTCTGGAGGACCAGGATTGGACACCCCTTGTCTAGACCCTAGACCTGCTACAGTGTTAAATTTTCGGTTCCATTCAGTCATGTGATTGACGTCCATTCAGTCGCTCGCACCCTGAGAGGAGCCTCTGGGAGGAGCTGGGGAGATGGATGCCCTCTTAAGAGGCTCAGAGACTTCTGAGTTTCTGTTTCTCTCCTTTGGTTTGGTTTGGTTTGGTTTGGTCTGGCATGGCATGGCATGGCACACTTGGGAGCGAGTTAGCCTGGTAAACGGATCCACGACCTCACAGAGTGTACCCATTTATGATCTTGTTGAGAAGGGCAGAGGATTGAGACCAGCTAGCAGCTAGTTCCAGGATTGAGACCAGCTAGCAGCTAGTTCCAGGATTGAGACCAGCTAGCAGCTAGTTCCAGGACAACTTTCCTCAAATCTAGGAGCTGAGAAGAGGAGGTGAGAGCTGGAGAGTTGAGACTGGCCCATGGAGGAGGGATTATTGAGAGATAAACAGCAGTACTGCAGGCATATTTAGAAACAAACACCCTCCAGCAGCTTAACCGCCTTGCCAAGCTTTTGCTTATTTCACGCTGCTTGTTTGACTCGATTTCACTAAAACACATTTCAGAATGCCGATGATTTGGAAATCTGTGTGTGTGTGTGTGTGTGTGTGTGTGTGTGTGTGTGAGACTGAGGTGCAGACCGTCCCTGACACATGCCTTCACTAACATGAGTAACGTGGGTTTGTGTGTGACTGAAAGCAGCTGGCCCACTGTGGGAAGCCTGTGAACTTTCTCCTGCCTGCATCACAGGGCGCCAGTGGAACACGCTTTACTACTGCCACACTGTCATGGCAGAGAGGGAAGGAGAGTGTTGCTTCATATCTGGTACCGTACTGATTCACCGGATTGCAGAGCAACATGTCAGTACATGTACCAGATCATGCCACAGTGGTACAATAGAGCAGCACCCTTCCTCCAGGCCTTCACCCACACACGGATGTGAATCACTGCTAGGGTCTGGATCAGGAGGTGCAGGGGAGGGTAAGAGGAAGGGACTTGTGTGGAAATATACTCTCTGCTGAAAGTTTAAGGACTGCTTGTTGGGACATGGTTCTGTAACGGTTGACATGATTGTTGGTGAAGATTAATGAGACACCGACGCTCGTTTATCTGTAGTTTTTTGTGTGTGTTGTGGGTCCGGCCTGGCTGGTCTGGGAGTGCAGGAGGAAGGGACTTCTGTGGATGCTTGTTGGGACCAGAGTGTTGTGTTCTCCAGTAGGCCCCAGGCCTGGACTCAGGGCCTTTCTGGGTTTAAACCTCATATCCTGTCCGCTACCACAGCAATATCCTGAGCTGGACTCTGCTCTAGACAGCGTGTTGACATCTGCTAGATGCTACGTTCTATGCCGATAAGCTTCTCTCAAGACCTTGACCCTTGACCTGGCCCTAAGACCTTGACCCTTGACCTGGCCCTAAGACCTGGCCCTAAGACCTGGGTTCCTGCCTGCCAGCCAGCAGGCTGCTGCATGCTGGGTAATAAGTGAAGAAGCAGGAGCTAGACAAGCTGGATGAGGATGAGGTTTGGAGGCCAAGCACAGGACACACAGACACACACAGACACACACACACATGTGGAACAGCAGGCAGTGTCTCTGTCCTCAGCCAGGTCCTCATCTCAGCCGTCTCAGGAAGAGGAAGGCGCCTGCTAGCTACGTTTATTTACGCCAGTAAAGAGCTCCAGTGATGTCAGAATGGCGTCTTTCAGCTTCTGATAAATCAGTTAGTTATTCTGGTGAAATGGCATTCTTCCAGTTAGGATTGTCCATGCTGTGCTTTAGTATGAAGCCTGGGTCAGCCAGGCAGGACAGGGCAGATCAGAGACCTATTGATCTGCAGGCCTTCCTCCAGCCAGCCTCTTCTTCACAGTAATAAAGTGATCTGGTGTCACTCTGGACCTGGAGGAAGAGCTTCCAGCCAGACTCTTTGATTTCAGGCTCATTGTGTTGCTGTCTGAGGTTAGAGGAGCAGCCCCCACAGCAGCCGGCTGGGCTGGCAGACCACCTCGCACCACAAAGGAGACAATCACAGCCGCATAATGGCGTCTCCAATTAGATTAGCATGGCTCATCCGGCCCAGGGTGTCTGGATTGTGCTGCACATTAAATGAAGCCAATGAAACTGCCCTCGTTTGCCTCTCTCCTGGCCCTCTGCCTCCCTATGCTCCATCTGACCCTCTCTCCTGCCTGTGTCTGCTCCTCTCTTTGCCCCTGTCTGCCCATCTCCTGCCCCTGTCTTCCCCTCTCTCCTGCCCCTCTCCTGCTCCTCTCTCCTGCTCCCAGCATCCTCCCCACCACCCTTCTCTTTCTCTTCTCTAGTCCTCCTCTCCTCCTCCTCCCTCATTTTTCCTCTGCAGCATTCTTCATCCTCTCCTCTGTGTGTCCTGCTGATGGATTGGTAGCCCTGTGGCTTGGCCAGCTTGTTGACTCAGCAGCGGGGGCTGTTAATGCCACTGGGCCATGATTTATCGACACACCTCACCTTTTAGATCTGGGCTGTTCGTGTGCAACATGGACGTACAGTGTGGAGCCCACACACAGATCCAGCCACATCACTGGAGCCCTCAGCCAGTAGCATGTATGTGGATGCCTAGCCTGTCTCTATGAGCAGGGGTGGCTTTGAATCCCAAATTACTATTGATACAAGCATGCAGCACAATAATCATGTCTACCCCAGTTTGTTCCATAATCCTATGATAGTACTTCTAAACTGTGTGTGGTTCTGCCCTCGGGGTTCTTGTTTACGACCTCTCATATCATACCTCAGCTCTTACTTATAACCGGAATAAATAATGTTCTGAATCAATAACACAGTCAAGGAGATATTCCCCTCCGCTGTGCCCTCCAGCAAGACCTTCTCCAACACCTCAGAGGTATTTTCTTTCCGTGTGCCAGTTGCATTTCATTTTCTCCTGTAATGGAGTTCGCAGGCTGCTCGTCTAATATGCGTTCAAGAGCGCAATGAGTCAGCGCTTGCTGTTTCCCTTGGCAGAACCCGACCTAAACCATCCCAGCGAGGTCCGTATCTCCCAGTGAAGTCCTGCTCTGGTCCTGATGGCAGCCAGGCCGCAGTCCTGCCCCCACCAGAGAGCTGCTGCCCTGGGTAGTCTCTGCAGAGCTGGGTCCCAGACCCATGTGTTTGTTTAGGCCCGAGGACTGATCATGGAGCAGGAGGAGAATAGTATCAACCCAACACACTCTCCCCCCAGTGTTGGGTCAGTCCCTGGGAACAGGGCCTGCATGGTCTGGTCCTAACGTAACTGCCTTCCAAGCATCTTCTCTACTGTGTTGGGGGTTTGAAAAAGCAGTGTGTTGTAAATGTGATGTAAATGTGTGCGTTGGGGGAGGAGATAGCAGGGCAGATGAATCCTTGATAGGAGAGAAGGCTGCTGAGTGGTTGATGGTCAGAGAGGATGGTCCTTTTCTAGGGGCCGTCCAGTCGACGGAATGAAAGTCAAATGGCTTGTGCTGCGAAGATCGCTGCATTGAATCCATGTGTTCTCACGTTCCTGCAGCAGATCACTAATCCTCCAGTTGTTTACACTGCAGTTCTGTCTGCGGTGGGAAAAGAAACCATTTGGAAAAAAAAACCCTGGCAAGAACATCAGCTTTATCAGTGTTCCTCGTGTAAATGACCTAAGCGGTGACTTTGAAAAATCGTTCTAATGAGTCGTTAGGTCTGGAGCCAGAGGAGGGCGGCCGTTCAGAGAGGTTCTATTGGCCCCTGTGGCGGTGGGGGGGGGCAGGTTTAAACATCCTGACTGATTGGCTGGCTGCTGACCACTGCTGTTTCAAAACTGGCCACAGCAGTCTGTCTCTCTCTCTGGATGAACTGACTGATCTGGAATATTCCAGTGTTCCACAGCTCCTTTGTTTAAAGCGGTTAGATTGGAGGCAGATAAGGTGAAGAGTTCCTTAAACTGAGTCATGGCTTCAGCTGGATTCTGAAGGAAGCAGAGGAGATGACGTTTCAGATTCTCCAGAGCAGGGTGTCCTACGCCCTGCACTCTCCCAGCCACAGCTAGATATACTGAGGTGTCTCTCACCCACAAAACACACACACACACAAGAATTCACCTTTTACTAGGGCAGCCCACACTACTACAGCTGTACACGTGTTTAATGCAGGAAGGAATACCACCACCACCACCCATAAATACATTCCCACTAAGGCTGCCATGCCCTGGGTCCTGATGTCATGGCTGACCCTTGCACTCTGGAGCTCAGGGTTGCTCAAGACTGCCATTGATGACAGAGTAAGGCCTGTTATGGTTGGCTGGCTGCCCACTCCCAGGTGCAGGAACGCAGGGTAGAGCCATGGAAAAGTAAAGAGACCCACTCACTCGGTTCCTGTGACTGTATAGAGGTTCAGATATCGCCTTCCAGGGCTTTCAGGGCCGGCCTGTCTGATTCTGTGTATTGCCTTTCCCCAGGGAGTGGGCTTGTGGCTGCATTCCAGAGCTGTCCTCTCAAATTGGCCTTTCTAAGCGCCAGCGTCGTTCGCAAATAGACCTCTGGCTCTCTGATGCTCTCTTCATGAGGAGGCTACAACAGAGCCTTCCTTCTCCCAGCCCGGGCTGACTCACGGCCAGTCAGGCTCGAGCAGCTGTCCCATAGTTAACTCATGCTGCTTCCTGTGTTGTTGGGTGAACATTTTGTTGGTAAAACTTCCACATTGAGTACCTTGTATCCTTGATCCAGTTGTGAATGTGAACCCTATCTTGAGCTTGTGATCGTGGATAGTGTTCAAGCGTTAGTTTGCACCTAGATTTTCACTAACCCCACCCTGCCTCTCCGCTTGTCTGTCGTCCTCTCCAGATGCAGCAGCTGTTCTACGAGAACTACGAGCCCAACAAGAAGGGCTACATCCGGGACCTCCACAACAGCAAGATCCACCGTGCCATCACCCTCCACCCCAACAAGAACCCCCCCTACCAGTACCGCCTGCACAGCTACATGCTGAGCCGCAAGATCGCCGAGCTCAGGCACCGCACCATCCAGCTCCACCGGGAGATCGTCCAGATGAGCCGCTACGGGGCAGCCGAGCCTTCCCGCGAGGACCTCCAGCTGGGCATGCCCCCGTCCTTCATGCGCTTCCACCCGCACCAGAGGGAGGAGGTCCTGGAGTGGGAGTTCCTCACAGGGAAGTACCTGTTCTCAGCGTCCGACGGACAGCCTCCGCGTCGGGGCATGGACTCATCCCAGAAGCTGGCCCTGGACGACATCATCATGCAGGTGATGGAGATGATCAACGCCAACGCCAAGACGCGAGGCCGGGTCATTGACTTTAAGGAGATCCAGTACGGCTATCGCAGGGTTAACCCCCTATACGGGGCCGAGTACGTGCTGGACCTGCTGCTGCTGTACAAGAAGCACAAAGGTAAGACCATGACGGTACCAGTCAGACGGCACGCCTACCTCCAGCAGACCTTCAGCAAGATCCAGTTCAGAGAAGAGGATGAGATGGACGCCGCAGCGTTGGCCGGACACATCAACCAGGACTCCGACTCCCTCTCCTTCCTGTCCAACTCCCTCAAGATGCTGGTGCCCTTCAAGCTGTCCAGCGCCAGCCAGGACCTCAAGGAACCCAAGGAGAGCAAGGTGAACATTCTAGTCCCTTTGTCGGGGCGCTACGACATCTTCGTCCGCTTCATGGCCAACTTCGAGAAGGTGTGTCTCATCCCCAACCAGAACGTCAAGCTGCTGATCCTGCTGTTCAGCACGGACAACAACACAGAGAGGGTGAAGCAGGTAGAGCTGATGAGGGACTACCACATCAAGTACCCCCGGGCAGAGATGGAGATCAAGCCTGTGTTGGGTTCCTTCTCCCGGGCCCTGGCTCTGGAGGTAGGCTCCTCCCACTTCTCCAACGACTCGCTGCTCTTCTACTGCGACGTGGATCTGCTCTTCACCCAAGACTTCCTGAAGAGGTGCCGGGCGAACGCTGTGCCCGGCCAGCAGACCTACTTCCCCATCATTTTCAGTCAGTACGACCCCAAGGTGGTGTACGCAGGCAAGGTGCCGAGCGACAACCACTATGTGTTCACCTCCAAGACCGGCCTGTGGAGACACTACGGCTTCGGCATCGTGTGCGTGTACAAGGGGGACCTGGTCCGGGCCGGGGGCTTCGATACGTCCATCCAAGGCTGGGGATTGGAGGACGTGGACCTCTTTAACAAATTCGTCCAATCAGGGATTAGGCTGTTCAGAAGTACGGACACAGGGATCGTACATGTGCACCACCAGGTGACCTGCGACCCCAACCTGGAGGCCAAGCAGTACAAGATGTGCGTGGGCTCCAAGGCCTCATCGCACGGCTCGACACAGCAGCTGGCTGAACTGTGGCTCGAGAAGAAGGATCACGGCTTCAGGAGGCTCACCGGCAGCCCCAATAACAGCTCGGTCCGGACAGCATGAGAGCCCGTCTCCAGCAGGACTATGAAGCAGGCTGGGGTTCTCCCCGCAGGGGCTTTACCTACCTAATTTATTTTTTACAGGAGAAAAAAAACAGACTTTAATGGATATATTTTGGAAATATGCTTTGTTTTTAAAAGAAGATCGCAAATGAGAAACACAAACGGTGATCGGAAACAGACTTGACTTTAGAAGTGAACTTTTATAAATTAATAATATAAGACAATGTTGTTGTTTTTTGGGTAAATTTTTCTTTTGGATGAACCTGGTTATGGGAGCAATGTGTTGCAGGAATTCTGTTTCCAGCATCATTAAAGACCGTGAGGGTCGTTGTAGAGACATGATGGAGTGTGTACCTCAGTGACGTACACTTACAAAGTCTTAAGTATTTACTTTGTCTGTGTGGGGCTGACAGACCAGTGTCTAACTGTAAACTTGACTTTGAATGTTTACAGGTGGATAATATGAACAAACATTTCATCCGTTCAGAAGTTGTCTTGGATCACAACAATGTTTTCTAATTTCAGACTGCCATTTTATTTTGTTTTTAGATTTGTAAAGCCTCCTTTTTTTCCTTTTTTTTATAATACCGAATAACACTGTTTTGTTAGATTTGGTTTCAGAACTTTCATTTTATTTACTTCTGTGAACCCAACTGCTGGATTTCCTCTCTGCAATTCATCCTCCGCTGTCTAATTTATTGAATTTGCAGTTTCCCTTCTCTGTCTTCTGGAGTAATGTATAATAGAAAGATTGTATAACAGTCTCAGATGTTGGATAGTGTTTCTCTGTCTCAAAACTCATCTGATTCACCAAAGAGTTTTTGCACAGTCTGTGTAGGTGTTTGTTGTGTCCGCATGTGTGTGTGTCTAATTATCAAGAGGAGGGGGGGGGGCAGCACAAATGAAATGTACTGTAGCATAGAAGGTGTGTGTGTGTGTGTGTAGGTGTGTGTGTGTGTGCTGTCCTGGATCTACCCCAATGGTACCACACATGGGGGAATCTTTCACCCTGAAGATGACGAGTGATTCAGATGTAGGAGCAGATGTAGAGGAGAGAATGTTCTGGAATAGTGCGATTGAAAGGTGCTGTCCGGTCACTGTGTCTAGAAGCTGGTTGAGGTGAAGGTCTTCAGTCCTGCAGCCTCCTGCTGTGTTCCCTCCTCTGCTCGACCTCCACAGGAGCAGGACTCAGACCAACATCACAAGCAGGACCGATGGCTGCTCTCTCTACAAAGTCTTCACTTCTGGTTTGGTTTTTACATTTTCTGTTTCTTCTGCCCTGTCCGTCTGGGAAAGGTTTTATATTTAAGTAATAAATGGGAAAAATGTTTATCTAATATGTTGCAGTTGTGTTTCTTTTTGGGGATATTTGATTGTGTGTTTTGTTACAATGGAACTGTCATCCCAATCAGTGTACGGTAGCTTTATAGAGTAGTTTAAGTGTTTGAATCCCACTGTTTTGAATCTCAGTATTCCCTTCTCACAGTAGTATAAATCCCAAAGTGTATGAAGTATTTTACAGTTCCAGATTGATGAAGTTACAGATTGATGTTGACGTTCAGATGGGGTTTGCTCCTGGTCTCTCAGCTCAGCTCTATAAATCCAGGAGCAGCAGTGAAGTCTCCTGTCTCCTTCTAGTCTGGGGGCAGCTTGTATCTTTGGAAAGGTCAAATGTCAAAAGGCCCCTTTGGTTTGTGTGTGTTGAGCGAGGGTATCTCTCCTGACTCCCTGTGTGTGTGTCTGACTGTGTGTGGTACCCACAGTGTGTGACTGTGACTGTGTGTTTAAGGGTTAGAGATGACTTGCTTCTTTTGTAAACCCGCCCCCCCTCTCCCCCCATTCCTGTGTGGCTTTATGGTCCCAGAACAGACACAAAAAGCACAATATTGACTTATCCTGGCATTAGCATGAGGCCCTTATTCACTGGCCCTGCTGGAGGTGGATGGGCTCCGTCGGAGCTTCCTGGGGCTGAGAGCGACCAGAGAGATGGGGGTAACCTGAGCTGAGCGGAAGCTCTCTAGAACAAGGCTCCAGAGCGGGGATGTGTCCCCCAGGCAGAACCTCATCTAAGGACCAGGTGTGACTCCACTCCTCCACTCAGAACAGTCAGAAGCTTTGGACCAGTATGGATCTCTGCCACCAGGAGGTTTACAGCTACACAGAGTGGCTGTAGTGTGAAGGAGCCAGGCTGCTCATGCTCCTGGTCTGGCTAGTCACATGCTGCTTTCATTAACGATAATAGCTGCCATTTCTTTGGGTCCAACTGAACCGGGGAGGGGGTGGTGGGTGAATGTGGATGTTCTCAGCGGGGGACTGTAGGTGAAGGAGGCACTTTTAGGCAGCGAAGGTGCCTTCATCTTGAACACATCTGTTAGGACAGACCCTCCTCATCGTCCTCCATCACAGAGATGAAGCTTACGCTCTGCGGTGCTAAGTGCTGTTTCTTAGTCCTGACAGCGCTCCCTCATGGATTGCCTCTCCCGGTCCCAGTCCAACATCTGGAGGACACATGGGAAGGCCAGTCATCCAGAGCAGAGATTTACGGGAGCGGGGAGAGGAGTGGGGAGAGGAGTGGGGAGAGGAGCAGAGCAGGGACCTCATGACAGATGACATGATAGCGTTTGTGGCTGACAGTTGGACGAGGGGCGAGCAGGCTGTGGAGTGTCAGCGGGGACAGTAGAGGCAGGGATGGACACACATCATTTATGTTGAAAAAAGTAAATCAAAGTAATTTCCTCTTTCCTCCATGCAAACGGGAAATTAACAACAGCCAGCAGAATAATCGAACTGTGTATGAGTTTGATTATTCCAGACATCAAATAAATAAGCAGTCATTAAAAGAAAGGGATAATAAGTCTGTTTTATTTGAGAAACAATGGCTTTTGGAGCTCGGTCAGTTTATAATGTTGATATTGTACTCTTGCTGGGAACAAAACATTCTAGGAAACTAACTGATTAAACATGTGTATTGGATACTGACATCCAGAAGGTTCTCTTCAAGTCACCCTTATAAGTCCAGGAACACATCATGATGACATCAGTGTGCTGGTCAATCACCTTTTATACTTTCTCTATAAACAAACTTACATAATAGTTGCTGACTCTTCCTCTATCTCCCCCATCCCTCGCTCTCTCTCTCTCTCTCCCTCTCTCTCTCTCTCTCTCACACACACACACACACACACACACACACACCTTCTACCCCATACACACAAAGTACCAACACATTCTTAGTGCGGGCATGCAGGCAGATCAACATTGTGGAGAGGCTTTGCTCCTGACTAAGCCAAATCTGCCCGGGACATTAAACAGCATGTCGCTGTGCTGAACAACAGCCACATTGTCCCTGCCCAGAGGGGAATGCTAAGGTGTTGTTTATTTTATAAACCCCCACAATTCTCCTTTCTCTGATCCCCCACTTTCACACTACTCTGCCAGGCTTGGAACAGAGAGAGGGGGATGTGTGTTCAGCAGTGACCCCCCCCCCCCCCCCCACACACACACACACACACACACACACACACACAATTTAAACCAAACCACTTTATTTTAATCAGGTCCACAGTATCTCATATGGGAGAAAATGAATTCTAAATCCACCAAGTCAGATGTGCGATCGATAACATTTTCTTGAGACTTTTCTCTCAGACTCTTCCTGTTTGGCCCTACATGAGTGCCCAGGGTGTTCAGCAGCAGGGCAGCAGGGCAGCAGCCTCAAGCCAGGGAGAGCTTCCGTGTACTGACAGTATAGAACAGAGGTGGGCAGTCCTGGTCCTCGCGGGCCGCTGTCCTGAAGGTTTCAGATGTTTCCCTGCTCCAGCACACCTGATTCTAATGAAGGGTCGTTATCAAGCTCTGTGGAAGCTTGATGATTAGTATCAGGTGTGCTGGAGCAGGGAAACATCTGAAACAATCAGGACAGCGGTCCCAGAGGACCAGGATTGCCCACCCCTGGTCTAGATAGATAGGCTGTGTCCGAAACCACTCCCTAACCCCTATATAGGGCACTATATAGGGATCACGCCATTTTGTAGTGGTGTCCGAAACGTTAGGGATCACCAGGTGATCCCTATATAGTGCCCTGAATGTATCCCACAATTCACCGCGAAAAGTAGTGAGCATCGGATGGTCACTACATGAGCAATATAACCCATCATGCATTGCCAGAACTTCTCCGGGCAAAGTTACGAACCGGCAAAGGAACGTAAATATGGCAGATGGACGGGAGACTGTGTACAAATGTATGTATTTTAACGGTGTGACTATTCTTTCGGCGGATGGATGTAAGGATGAGGCGCAAAACAAATGAGTTGAGGAGCAGTACAACAGTCACGAGCCAGTTTATTCTATTTATTGGAGTCCACATTTTAAAACAAGGCAAATTAAATGGCTTTCTACATTCATTGAAAAACAAAATGTTAAACGAACAGAATATATTTAAACATTCCAGTCGATTACTCTGTAACTCTGTTACTAAAGAGCCAAGATAATACAATATGAAAATCTGCTTAAATAAAAAAACAAATACGGAAAATGAAACGTACAGGACAGTAATCAAAAGACTCTAATTTAATAAAAAGGCAGTCGTAAATGGACAAGTACTATGTACATGAACAATGTACTTATTGTAAGTCGCTTTTAGATCCCTTAAAGTCCCTGCTAAATTATATTTATTTATTTCAGACATTAATGTGGTATGTTTTAATTGTGCGACATTGATGACGTAGTTACGGGCGCCAAAAGAAGTGTCCGAAGTTTCTTTTCTGTTGAGCTCACTATATAGTCCACTACATTTATTTCCCTATATAGGGAGTAGGGAGTAGGGAATGAGTGAGTGGTTTCGGACACAGCCATAGATTCCCAGTTTGTCCATCCTTAAATTGCGGGTTGTGGCGTACCAACGTTCTTCGTAAGGTATCTGTTCCTGTCTCCCTGAACATTGTGAAACGTTAAGGATGCAGAAAGAAGCCCCTCTGCATTAGAGCCATGGTTCTCCCCGGCCCAACCAGGCAAGCAGCCCAGTCCACCTACCCAGCATGCATCAGCCTGCTTCAGCCAGGGCTCCCAGTTGAACCTGAGCAGGAGGAGCCCTGTGATGGCCCCTGATGCCAGACCATCACCCCTCCTGAGATTAGACCTGGACAGAGTCCAGCCTGTCACAACTACTTCCTCCAGAGGAATATGGATAAGCAGGTTTCCATGAAATGTGGATTATCTGGATAGAATTACACACATTCCTGCTGTGCGCATGTTTTCTACCTTACTGGTGTTGTAGCGAAAGCACAGACAATGAGAGAGAGATTTATGAAATAGATACATATACATATATACATATTCTAAATTCTGCGTCAGTATTTTGTTTAATCATCTCCATCTCCATTGTAGGCAGAAGCAAAAGTGAAAGTATCCAATCAGAAACAAGCCTGTACGAACAAGAGTTCCCTGTCCAGACTTCCAGCAGCTGCAGTGTAGCACAGTGATCGTACCCAGAGCCACAGCACGCTAATCTGCCTAATCTCATGTCGCCCTCAGCCTTAGCAGCGTACATAAGAAGCTCACCGAGCATGCAGAACATAAACAAAGCTGAGCTAACCTGAGAGAGACGCTAGCGCTCCTCAGCACCACACCAGCCTCCTACCTGCTCATCCCAGTCATCCTCCTCCTCCTCTCCCCTTATCCATCTATCACATCCAGGATGACTGCAGCCCTGCCGTTGGGTGTGTGTGCGTGTGTGTTATCCTGTTAGTTAAGTCTGTTTACGGCTTCAGCATGGCCATCTTCTCTTCCCGCTGTGCGTCCTGTCCTGCCTCTCTGTCTGACCGGTGCCTCTCAGCGAAGGAGAGAGATGAGCATGGGAAGGGGAGGGAGCGAGAGAGAGAGAGGGAGGGAGGGGGAGAGGGAGGAATAGAGCGGGAGAGAGAGAGAGAGGAATAGAGCGGGAGAGAGAGAGAGGGAGAGAGAGAGAGGGAGGATAGAGCAGGAGAGAGGGAGGGAGGGAGGGAGGGAGGGAGGGAGGGAGGGAGGGAGGGAGGGAGGGAGGGAGGGAGGGAGGGAGGGAGGGAGGGAGGGAGGGAGGGAGGGAGGGAGGGAGGGAGGGAGGGAGGGGTAGATGGTGGGATGATGCTCCTTTGTGTGGCAGACAGGAAAGCCTCCTAAGCATCTGGGTATGCCTGCCTGTGCTGCAGCTCCCTCAACCCATGTTAACCCTCCTGGAGCAGCTGAAGGTAGACAAGCAGAGCCCAGACAAGCAGAGCCCAGACAAGCAGAGCCCGGACAAGCAGAGCCCGGACAAGCAGAGCCCGGACAAGCAGAGCCCGGCCAAGCAGAGCCCAGACAAGCAGAGCCCAGACAAGCAGAGCCCAGACAAGCAGAGCCCAGACAAGCAGAGCCCGGACAAGCAGAGCCCAGACAAGCAGAGCCCAGCCAAGCAGAGCCCAGACAAGCAGAGCCCAGACAAGCAGAGCCCAGCCAAGCAGAGCCCAGACAAGCAGAGCCCAGACAAGCAGAGCCCAGACAAGCAGAGCCCAGACAAGCAGAGCCCGGACAAGCAGAGCCCAGCCAAGCAGAGCCCAGACAAGCAGAGCCCGGCCAAGCAGAGCCCAGACAAGCAGAGCCCAGACAAGCAGAGCCCAGACAAGCAGAGCCCAGACAAGCCCTCTGTTCCCCTACACAGTCCTGCATGCTTTGTCCAGGAGAAAGACCGGAGAAACAGAGGAGGATGGGAGAGACGGCCAATACTGTTCCCAGAAGAGCCTTCTCTCCCTCCCCCCTGTGACGGTGGTGCCAGGGCTGGTCCTGGTACTGGTACTCTACTGTACTACTGTCCAGTGGCAGATGGTGTACACAGCATGTAAAGCAGCCTCAGCTAAGATTAGCACACTGCCCTCTCTCTCTCTCTCCCTCTCTCTCTCTCTCTCTCTCTCTCTCTCTCTCTCTCTCTCTTTCCCTCCCCCCCCCTCTCTCTCTCTCTCCCTCTCTCTCTCTCCCTCTCTCTCTCTCTCTCTCTCTCTCCCTCCCTCTCTCCCTCGGCTGTGTGTGGAGCCACTGTTAAGAAGATAAACAGAGCGAAGCCTCACTGAGCTCAAACTACAACCACACTTTCACTTCTGCCTTCTATATAAAAGCCACTTTGACACACAGCTGTGTCCCAAACGCTCTGATTCACAGCCCCGTTCACAGTCCTATCTCATCAGCCTGGACGAGAGACTGGAAGGCTGGAACACCAAGTATCCACCATCCCTCTCTGGAAGTCTGGAGCCCCTAGGAAGACCCTGACACTGGAGTCTGTCTCCAGCTCCATCCACTCGCCCTGCTGCTGTTCCTTTAGTTCCCAGGCTGGCAGTTAGACAGGTGGGGTCTTACCATGTTGTGCCTCCATGTTGCTCACAGTCTCCCCTGTGGATGGAGGGACGCCCACTGACCAGTAGGACATGTTAGTCCAGCAGCAGACTGGGAGGAGTGAAGGGGAGGAGGGCTGTGGAGCTGCTCTGAGTCTGAGTCACTGGAACACTGGGCTCAGAGATACAGAGTGGCAGGGATCTGGGGACAGGCTGAGCAGTCAGTGTCCTGCAAACACACACACACACACACACACACACACACACATGCTAATTATACACAGTGTGATTGAATTAATCCCTTAACTTTTACGTCTCCACAGTGATCATCCAACACTGAAAGCTCTGAGTGTGTGGCTGTACTGTAGATTCATCTGGACTCTCTTCGATGCTGCTTATATCACACTCAGTACAATAAACAGTCAACAGCAGCTCAGTGAAACACACAGCTGGTTAACTGGTACAGTTTTCTGTCAGTGTTGTCTCTGGCTGTTCTTGAAACCTTTCAACAACAAAAACCCTGTCTTGACTGATGTGTTTAGCACACTTGACTTACTATTACTCTCTGCTGTTCCAGTAAGAACACGCCTAGTAACACACACACACACACACACACACACACACACACACACACACACACACACACACACACACACACACACACACACACACACACACACACACACACACACACACACACACACACACACACACACACACACACACACAAGCAAACACTTATAGGAGAACAATATTGCTACGACGTTAAAGACCGATTCAAAATGTGTTATCTGAACATAAATGACTAATGACCTCCATACCGCTCCCTTCCTCCCTCATTAATACATATATAGTATAAATACTAACTTGATGCTGCTGCTGCTGCTGCTGATCGCTACTTTGTCACAGTAAAGCTGCATCATTTCTGTTTATTTATACTGTTTGTAACCAAATGAAAGGAGAAAATCACAGCTTCAAGGAAACGTCCTGGAGATCCTTTACTCACCGCACTGTCCCAGGTTATAAAGCGTTCTTTCCGATTACATAGTCATAGTATATGCCCCCAATAAAATAGAAAGAAAGAAAAGTACAAAAAAAGAGAAGATTATGAAGTTCCAAAGTCTTGAAGACTCATGGCAGCTCTGCAGAGAATACTTTGACTTCCTGATTTCTCTGAACTTCTGACAGTAAAGATTGTAAAGGTGCAGCCCGGCGGTGCGCTGATCTGGGGAGGGTGGAGTCAACATCTGTATCTGATGGACTGTGTGTGTGTGTTGTGTGTGTGTGTGTGTGTGTATGTGTTGTGTGTGTTGTATGTGTTTGTGAAAAGAGGCAATCACAACAACAACAAAAAACTATTATTTTCTTTTTATTTAGAATTTCTATTTAAATATCCATATAAAACGTTTTTTTATGATTGAAAGATGAGCAGACTTTTTCTTAGCGTGTCCAACATTATTGGAAGGTCTCTGGATTGTCTACATCTATAAATGGCAGAGACATATTTCCCTTGCTTACATTCTTGTAATATATTCATAGATAAAAGCTTGCTATTGAAATGCCCTTAGCTTACAGAACTTATCATCTAAAACAAATGGAGTGTTTCCTGTCCCTATATAAGAGACACATCGCTCTACATTCAATGTAACATTATTTTGATATTTGCATGTAGGACAGTCTGTGCACCTACCCGGAACAATGAAAACAGCTCCAAATAGAACAAATCAGAAGATGAAAATGTGCATATGACAGTTAATTCATGTGGTTTCATCTTGACCGCATGCTTATGGTGCCCCAGGGTCAGTGTGGGCTGGTGTGGGCTGGTGTGGGGTGGTGTGGGGTTGGGTGTGGTAGTGGGTGTATTAAGACATGGTGGGGGGGGGGGGGGGGGCTGTAGCATGGTCCTGCATGTTTAATGGTAACAGCTCTTCAGAGTTCTCACATGGTTTTAGCTTTATAATGATAATAATGAAGCAATGTCAACATGGAGGTAAATAAGAGCCTGTTAGCAAAGAGAATCAGAGTTTCTTCCAGCATCTGAAAGGGTTGAAAAACACCCCTGGAAGAGGAAAGGATCCAAATCCAACAAGACCAGAATGAGAGTCAGATTATTACATATACAACAAAGCTGTATAAAAAAACATAATAACATTCAATATCTTTCTTTACCTATCATCATTCCTCCTGACTGACCACCATGTAAGCATCAACATGTAATCGTCGACAGAAATATAGTTTCGATCAGAAGCAAAGAGAAGAATGGTTGAGATGAGACGCAGCCCAAGGTGGTGAGGAAGTGCTGGGCTGGGCGAGGCAGGGCGAGGCAGGGCGAGAGGCAGGGCCAGGCTGGGCAGGGCAGGGCGAGGCAGGGCAGGGCAGGGTGTGTCCAGGCCCTGTCACAGTGTCTGACTCAGTTTGATGGTCACTGCTTTCACCTCAGAATACTCGGCCAGAGCGTACTCCCCCCTGAGCAAGCAACAAACACATGGTGACACGATGAGCACACACTCTGTATCTCACCCTCCTGAGGTACGGTGCATTTAGGATGATGTACGGATGACTTGCTTACAGCTCTCGTCCATTTCCGGACATTTTGTAGCCTCCAAAGGGAGACTGGGCATGGAGGGCGTTATAGCAGTTTACCCTGGAGGTAAGAGAGGAAGGGAGGGAGGCAGAGAGAATTAGAGGAAGATGGAACAGCTTGGTTTAGTTTCCACCAGTGGTTTCATCTATTTTGGAGGGTTTGCTGCCCCCCCCCCCCCCCCCCCCTCCCTGCGGTGTTCCCCCCCTCATGTTCGCTCATGTAACAGGTCCTGGTGACCCTGGGCATCTTGTCCACCCTGGCCTCCAGCTCTGCTGCTGTCTGGCAGGGAACCTCCAGAGGTCAAAGTGTTCCAGTAAAACCTCACGATTAACATGTTTGTTTAAGGAGAGCAGCCCTGGCTCAGCAGATGTCACATGCATGTGTTGCTCCTGTAAACTTCACTCCAGGACGGCCTCACTCCCTGACCTCCCATCTCAACTCCTCCAGGAACACACTGAATGACTTTGTCCACAGAAAACCCTGCTTACTCAACCCTCTGACCCAAACATGGAGCTATATCTGGAGGAAGACAGTCATTCCATTGCTTCATTTTTGCTACATGGGAGGGAGGCAGGTGGCTGAGTGGTTAGGCTGTCAGACTAGTGATTAGAAGGTTTCCAGTTCGATTCCCAGCTGATGCAACTTTGTGTTCTTGGGCAAGGCACTTCACCCTACTTGCTACTTGAATGTCCCTGTACTTACTGTAATTTGCTCTGGATAAGAATGTAAATGTTCGTGAAAGTAAAGGCTTTTTAAGATGGATGATGTTAGGTTGAGGCAGGAGTAGCAGTGTCCCCCCCCCCCCCCCGAACCAGCCTGGATCTTACCAGACTGTTCCAGTGTCCAGGGCAGCAGACACAGCCAGAGCTCGGTCCATGCTCCTGGTGAACACAGCTGCCACCAGGCCGTACTCTGAGCTGTTGGCCCGCTCTATGGCCTCCTGCTGACTCTTAAAGCTGAATATACACTGGACTGGACCAAAGATCTATGGAACAACAGCAATAATTGTATTATTAGCAATTTACTGTCAGTATATATTAATAGCTACAAGTACAAAAAGTTTGTTAGATGCTATATATATATATATATATATATATATAAGTATATTTTACACATTTAAGGTCATATGTAAGGAATATAAAGTGTGTTGATTATTTCATTGTAACTAAGAACCGGAACTTTATGGAACACATTTTCCAACTTTTAGCAAAATCTGGGATTGTAATTCCACCAACAATCCAGAGGGTGGCAGTGTTGCACGCACCATGAAGTGACAGCGGCCAGTTCGTTTTTATGAATGAAATCTGGAGAGTGCTGCGGGGTGGGGGTGTGGGGGGGGGGGGGGGGGGGGGCTTACCTCCTCCTTAGCGATGCGCATGTGGTCTCCGACATCAGAGAAGACGGTTGGCTGGAGGAACAGACCCGTGTCCTGGATGGCCACACCTCCACACTCCAGCCGAGCTCCCTCCTTCTTCCCGCTCTCTATCAGCTCCAGGATCTTCTCAAACTGCTGCTGGTCGATCTGGACAGCAGATGGACACATACACACAGCAGACTGGAGTTAGCGCTTCCCGCTCCCTGAACCATCATGGTTCCTGTCGGGGTTCTGTTCACCTGAGGACCGTGAGATGTCCGTGGGTCCAGAGGGTCTCCGATGATGATGCTCTTGGCGCTCTCCACGCTGCGCCGTACGAACTCTGGGTAGACTGACTCCTCCACGAAGACACGGGAGGCTGCAGTGCAGCACTGACCCTGGTTAAAGAACGACCCCTTCTGACTCTCCTCCACAGCCAGCTTCACTGCAGGGAGAGGAGGGCGCTGTTACTGCACACGTCCACACACTATACACACTACACACTACACACACACACACACACTACACACTACACACTACACACTACACACTACACACTACACACTACACACACTACACACTACACACTACACACTACACACTACACACACACACACTACACACTACACACTACACACTACACACACACTACACACTACACACTACACACACACTACACACTACACACCACACACACACACTACACACACACACGACACACACACTCACACTGCACACACACACACTCCCACACACACACTCCCACACACACACTCCCACACACACACTCCCACATACACACTCCTGCAAACACGCTCACACACACACCCCTTGCCCTCTTTGTTGTCCACCCCTGCATACAGACAGAAACCACATCACTTACAGTCAGAGTCAGCGAACACAATGCAGGGGTTCTTCCCTCCCAGCTCCAGAGTCACTCTCTTCAGGTTGCTCTTGGCTGCGGCCTCTTTGACCAGCTGGCCGACCTGAGGACAGGTGAGGCCCAAACGACACCGTGTCAGAAAGGAAACCCGCCAAACAAGAATCATTTATTCATTTACATCCCGCCCCATTATCAGAGGACCAGCCCTCTCTGTCAGACCAGGTGGTTTAACCTTGTTCACGGCAAGTCTCAATGAAAAGCGCTGCATGATTGAAATACTGTATTACAGTACAACATAGTCTCAATGTACTAAGAAGAGGGATATAGACATGATCAGTGGTTTAAACAGACAACCTTAATCATGAATTGGTTAGATATGTTGCCAGTTTGTGTTCCCCTGAGGCGATGTGTTCAGCTAAACCTCCGTACCTCAGTAGAACCGGTGAAAGCCACTTTGTCGATGCCCATGTGGCTGGCGATGGCAGCCCCTGCCGTGGGCCCGAACCCTGGCACGATGTTCACCACTCCAGGGGGGAAACCAGCCTATCATGGCAACCAAGCAGGCATGTTGATGATTAGGACCAGAGAAGGGGCCTCTTTGCTTGAAATAATCATTACAAAAACATGATAAAGCAACGTCTAATCACGTAAGACCAGGGCTTTTCTAGAAGGAATACAAGCCTGGGATCGTTTGTACTAATAGGCTGTAAGTGAAACCAAACAGGTCAGGTTGTGATGTCAGAGAGAGGCAGGGCCTGGGCCTGGACATACAGCACACAGTGTCAGAGGGCACTTATAGACCCTGCCAGCCTGAACACTCCAGTTCAGAGCTTCAACAGTGAGTGGAAGAAGGGTTTCAATTAGCAGAAAGAGGACAAGAGGAGAGGAGGGGAGGGGAGAGGAGGAGAGGAGGAGAGGAGGAGGAGAGGAGGTGAGCAAAGGAGAGGAGAGGAGAGGGGAGGAGAGAGGAGAGGAGGAGGGGGGGGAGAGAGAAGGGGAGTAGAGGAGGAGAGGAGGAGAGGAGGGGAGGAGGGGAGGGGAGGGGAGGGGAGGAAAAGCAAAGCAAAGACAGGAGACAAGAGGAGGGGAGCAAAGGACAGGGGAGGAGAGGGGAGGAGAGGGGAGGAGAGGGGAGGAGGAGGACTCTCACCTCTTTGATGAGAGCTCCGACATGCAGGGCTGTGAGAGGGGTCTGCTCGGCTGGCTTAACGACCACAGTGTTTCCACAACACAGGGCTGGAGCTATCTTCCACATGAACATCAGGAGGGGAAAGTTCCACTAGGACCCGCAGAACAACACACACACACACACACACACACACATCTGCACGTTAACCACCTTCACACAACCACGTGTAGACTCATGAGCACCAACTGTAACTTACTGTAACACACAGGTAGACACAGCCACTAATGATCACAACTCTACACACAGAAGGTTTCTCTTTTGTCATGACAACGGCTGTTTCGAAGCAATTAAGAAAAAAGAACATCCATTATTTCCCCTGTAATCTTCCTTGATGGAAGCAAATAAGTAAATAATTGGTCGTTTAAAACATAATTGCAAAACAATACATACATTTGAGAGTGGAGTATTTATTGTTTAGGCATTGTTAACTTTTACAGAGCTCTGGATCCTGCCATCACCAGAGGACTTGCTCTGAATTCCACAAAGCCTCAGAGTCTTGGTTCCTGTTTCCCTCTGCCAATAAGTCCTGCAGTGCGTGACTGCCAGTGGTGCTTTCAGTAATTACACAACGTCCTTTGGTATAAATTTCATTTTTATGATATAATCTCCCCATGTTCAACAACAGGAGTTAAGTTTCTTGGTTGCTAAAGGAACATAAGAAGATACAGGCTGATGGGCCGAGATAAAGGTGCCTGGCCGTATTCTGTCAACATGCAGACGCTGAGCTGTAGACGTCCTGACTTTGATGGCTACTTTGCAATTTGAGAGACTGAGTGTGGCTCCTCCCAAACAGACGGATGTTGAGGACACACCGGTGTTTCAGTGTAAAGTATAGCATGTGGATCCTGAAGTATGAGGGCTTCCTGTAAAGCTATCCAGGATCCCAGGGGAGAGAGTGTGGGACAGCAGGCTACAGATTAGGGTTAGATTTCTGCTGAAGGTCCAGGGGCTTCACTCTCACACTAAAGTCAAAGTTTTCACAGAGAAACACTTTTCTAACTACTACTACCAAACAAATACATGTTAACGAGCGATCAAATCATTTTCCTGGAATTATTTTCGAATCATCGATCGTTCCAAATGAGTAGTATTTGTATTTCCAATAAAAAATTGACGTTCGTACAATTCTTGGTTTAAAAAGTGAAAACATTTAGATTTATTCGGACCTTTTCCTGCTAAATGACTCTTCTTTGTGATTCGTCCAGTCTAACTATGAGTCCTGCGGCTCCTCTAGATAGATTTACTGACTGAGGAGACAATCTGAAAGCAAATACCTGCTTACAGTGTGTGTCCTCAGGTAAAGTCTGGCTCACTCTTGTTTGCCCACAGATATACACAGATACACACAGATACACACAGATACACACAGATACACACAGATACACACAGATACACACAGATACACACAGATACACTTGCACATGCACACACACATATAAACAGATAACATCACATCACTGTCTACAGGAAGCGGAGAATCATGGAGATGAAGTACTGTAATCAGATACCAGCGTCTATGTGTGTGTGTGTGTGTGTGTGTGTGTGTGTGTGTGTGTGTGTGTGTCTGTGTGCATGCGCGTAATGAATGAACGCGTGTGCGACTGTGTGTGCGAGAATGTAATATGTGGATACATAATGTGGATATATAATGTGGATACATAATGTGGATACATAATGTGGATACATAATGCCAAATCAGAACCAGATTGTTTTAACTCACAGGAATAATGGCTCCGCACACGCCAATAGGCTCATGTTTGGTGAAACACAGGAAGCTGTCATCTGCAAGTAGAAGGAACATGATCAACATCTTCATCATCATCATCATCATCATCATCAACATCATCATCATCATCTTCATCATCATCGACTCTGCTGCAGATGAGATCCCCAGATGTTAATCTTGAATCGTTAGTTCTGAACTAAAACAAACAGATTCTCCAGAACGCTCTCCAGGCCTGCGTAAGCTTACATTCCTTTTCAGCTTTAGGACACCTCCAGAATCCAACTTTTAGGCCCACTGTTTAGACTCAAATGTGACCCATGACCTTTTTGGAATGGAGGGGCAATTAAAAGTCCCCGTCCCCCCCCCGATTCCCCCTCCATCCCGATCCCCTCTTTAATTGCAAAATAGTTCTGAGTTTAACCATGAGAGCTCCACTCCTGGACACAGGGCTCCCCACAGTCCCAGCGCTGTAACAGGTGCATGGGTCACATGAAACTGTTCTGAATAAACTGAATTCATTCATAAATCCAGCCTGCCAGAACATGAATGCCATGACTGCCACTTTATCAAGACGGATTACAAAAGCAGGTTAACTCCAGTGACAGAGCCTTCCTAACACGGGTTACATTAGCGTCCGGTTGTCCTCTGACAGATGTGTCACACGCACGCATGTTAAACTGTTCCATGGATCGTCTCACCCTGTGGGCGTGACCTTCTCCAGTTTCCTGTGTCGGCACCGTGTGTGTGGGTGATCACAGACACCAAGACTCCACCACACAATGCTCTTCTCCTGCTCCCACAATGCTCTTCTCCTGCTCCCACAATACTCCCCTCCTGCTCCCACAATACTCTCCTCCTGCTCCCACAATGCTCTCCTCCTGCTCCCACAATACTCTCCTCCTGCTCCCACAATGCTCTCCTCCTGCTCCCACAATACTCCCCTCCTGCTCCCACAATACTCCCCTCCTGCTCCCACAATACTCCCCTCCTGCTCCCACAATACTCCCCTCCTGCTCCCACAATACTCTCCTCCTGCTCCCACAATGCTCCCCTCCTGCTCCCACAATACTCCCCTCCTGCTCCCACAATGCTCTCCTCCTGCTCCCACAATACTCCCCTCCTGCTCCCACAATGCTCTCCTCCTGCTCCCACAATGCTCTGTTCCTGCTCCCACAATACTCTCCTCCTGCTCCCACAATGCTCTCCTCCTGCTCCCACAATGCTCTCCTCCTGCTCCCACAATGCTCTGTTCCTGCTCCCACAATGCTCTCCTCCTGCTCCCACAATGCTCTCCTCCTGCTCCCACAATGCTCTCCTCCTGCTCCCACAATGCTCTGTTCCTGCTCCCACAATACTCTCCTCCTGCTCCCACAATGCTCTCCTCCTGCTCCCACAATGCTCTCCTCCTGCTCCCACAATGCTCTCCTCCTGCTCCCACAATGCTCTCCTCCTGCTCCCACAATACTCTCCTCCTGCTCCCACAATGCTCTTCTCCTGCTGCCATTATCTCCCTGCCGCAGGGCGACACCACGCCATGCTGCTTATCAAGGCAAGCATTTCCATACTGAGGGCAGACATGGAGCTCTCTGTACAGGGGACAGTTGTCATGGCGAGTCCCTGAGGGACAGAGGACTACCTGGCACATCATCTGTCTGGATCCAGTGTCTCTAGTGTCCAAAACCAGTGTCCAAAAAGATGTCCAAATGACATCTGGGACAGTCAACTGTTGCATAGCTGTAGGGGGAGTGAGTGAGTGGGCAAACGAGAGTGTGAGTGTCCAGGAGGCGTTGAACAGGCACTGATGTTCGGCTCTGCTGCTGGGCTAATCCCACCACAGACTGATGCACTTCACTGATCATCATCAGAAGCCTCTTCCTTCTCTTTTGTCTCCGCGGACCTTTCGTCTCCCGAGTCTCTATTGGAATCTAATGGGGAGGAAAGGGGGAAGCGTATTTTGTCTATCAGCCGTCCTGGCGAGGCAAAAGAGAGGCAGGGCAGGATCAGAGGCAGGGAGGGGGGTGGGGGAGTCCCACCCAGAGCTGGGGACCATTCAAACTCTGGCTGAGTGACCTGAGCACTACTTAACTTGTTTCTTAACAACCAAGTGGAATAAGTGGGCTAATAATATAGCCTGGTGACGTCCATGGAAAGCAGCACAAGAGGTTCCGGCCTGCCAGTTGGATCAGTGCGCCCGAACAATGCTGTATCCCTTCTGGCCATTCTGAAAGGGTTAAAGATATCACAGTCCTACTCACCCACAGGCATGGTTTTGCCGTGTATCTTGTCTGCCCAGCCGGCAAAGTAGCGCAGGGTCTTTATGCTGCCATCCAGGTCTATGAAGAAAGCATGAAGGAAGGGCTTCCCAGAGTCCATGGTCTCCAGAGTCTGGATGAAGCACAACCACAGTTGGATGTTTCATTAATGAGTCGGTGACGTTATCGGCTACAATCTCATTTTCAAACAAAATAAGGAAAAGAGAGCCAACATTTATTACTGTACATTTTATAGCGGTAGTTTCTGTAATCCCCCTTAAGGATAAACAATACATCCACTCATTAGCAGCAGCAAAACAATTCTTTATGCGCCGGACGGACATAAGCCAAGATTTTTATATACGGGGAGAAGAGGAGATTTATGAAATAATAATGATTGTAATAATAATAATTTGAAATCAAGCATTGCTCCAAAGGAGGGTTGTGGCTGCTGTATGGCTAAAGTTACTGGCCGGCTGCTTTCTGATCAGTGCCAACACTGCTGTCACTCTCAGTGCATCATTTCATATCTACATCTGTAGAGAAACAGATTAAATAAAATAAAATGATGCAAACATAACAACGTTCAGTAAAGGCAGACCTCCTTTTAGGGAGGGATTACAGGTTAGTAGAGTTATCATACAGCTTCACTACGAAGGATATGTGGTCAGAAGTATAGATGTTACTGAGAAGCCGATTTACTTAGGAGCTTTTGAGAGCTCACACTAATGTGATGATAAAAAAAGATGATGTGTGTCAAACATGATTTATGAAGCATCCTTTCACTGTTATTCTGCCTCTGCCCAGAATCCTGGTTTGTTTACCAGCGGTGCATTTAAACCTCTGTCAGGGAAAGATAACGTGAAGAAAAGCAACACGATGCTGCAACTGAGGAACTTTTCCATGAGGAGAGATCTGGTCCTTATTTCCCCAGTCAGACTAGGTAGTTAGTGTAATTAGTCGTACTGCAGAATACCATCACTGCACCAGCATGTTTACAATTAGCAGTCACATGCAATCCCATAATATTACTTCACTCACATCTGTAACATTTCATTTACAAATCTAACTCCCGATGCTCTCTGGCAGCTCAATAGAGGAAAAAGGCCGTACAGTAAGGATTTCAGGATGACTTTAGATATACAAACTGAAAAACATATCCAAACTAAAAATACATGTATTGTACGGCTGCATATGGGAGTACATGAACGTGAATATTTATGTAAATAAATAAAGAGAGATAGAGACAAACAGACAGAGATAGAGGGGACATTTTAACATTTATTTTTCAATACTGAAATGTAGCCTAATACTGAAAACACATAACTGTTCCGTTTTTAACTTTAATCTTAAATCTGGAATATTAATTATGAAAATGTTTTTACCGCCAGTAAGGTCCGGTCCCTGTCGATGAGATCAGCCAGTTTGTGCAGCAGTCTTCCGCGGCTGGATGCATCCATCTTCCGCCAGGGAGATGACCTCTGCCCCGCTGCCCTGGCAGCTTCCACCGCCAGGTCCACATCTGCCTGGAGATGATGAAGTTCAACACCCAGTTCAGCTGCTGATGTTGCATTATTTACTGCATACAAATAAATGTTGATGTTAAATGTAGATTTGATGTTGTTACACAGTAGTCTTGCAGCTACCGAAACAACAATTTCTTATATAAACAGCATTTATCATTTCAAAAATAATATTTTGACGTTCATCCAAGTATAATTTGGCCTTTTAATTATTGTGTGAAGGAATGTTAAACATGATAAATAATTCAGACTCCTACTTTATCGCCTTCTTCCACGTCACAGATTTTGACACCTGTTGCAGGATTGAAAGTGGAAAACCTTCTTCCGTTAATCGAAGTGTGCCATTCGTTGTTAATGAAAATCTGTTGGATACAAATATTTAAAAAGACGCACATTAGGCTATTTAATAAGCCTATAAACTCCACTTATCAGAATATTTTTTGGGGGAAGATCATGTGAATAAATAAATTAAAATTGCCATAATTTAATTTGAATCTAAATGTCTACAATCAAATATAATATTATAAATTGTATATATAATTTCTAATATATATATATATTATATATATAAATATCCATCATCTTACCTTGTTGTGTCTGATGTCCTGAACTTTGACCGGTTGAGGAAGCGTCATGGCGGCTTTCCCCTCCGCGGCTCCGTTCACGGTGGTTCCGTTCTGGGCCATTCTTACGTCACCTGGTCCAGTCTGGTCCGTGTCTCGTGCTGTGCTCGTGCTTTCTGCTCTCCACACTGTCTGTGCATCTCGTGGGTTTTATAAGAATGCGGTGTGGCTCCCTCCTCCTCCGCGTGCAGCTGGGGATAGCCCAACCCCGCCCCTATCAAAAGATCTGGGGCCTTTATCTGGTGGAATCACACACACGAGCCTCCTGGAATAATGTGTGGGAAATATTAGATATGAATCACTATATAACCACATGTTTGGTGCGTGGCTTTAAACCATTGGTCCTTGTTACAAAATGTTATTAAATGAATCTTGGTGTGTGGAAATCTAAAATATGCTGGGAAATTTAAATAGATTTAAAAGATAGACATAGATATCATGCTTGATGTTATTTATTTTACTAAAACACATCAGTGGCATTTCCTGCGAGAGCAGGACAGGTTTTTTTTTCTGAAATGTTTTCCTTTTATTTGGATGCCAACATGTAGAGGAATTTTAACTGATTTGATGTCGATATCAAGTTCACAGGGATCAGTAGGAACTGGTGCCTTATGAAACAGCTCCCTCCTCAGCTGTGGGTGGACTCCCTCCCACAGCCTCCTAGAGCCAGGCTGCTGTAGCCTCAATCATTGGCTGTGTCTTCCAGTCCAAGCAATCAAATCAAATCAAATCAACATTTATTTGTATAGCCCTTTTTACAAGCAATGTCACAGAGGGCTTCACATATGCCCCTAGAACCGCCCCTCAACCAACCTAAACCCTCAAGGAAGACAAGGAAAAACTCCCAGAAAAACTCACTAGGTAGAAAAAATGGAAGAAACCTTGGAAGGAGCAATTCAGTGAGGGATCCCCTCCTCCAGGGACGGTTGGAGAAAGTGAAGAGCGGAACACAGGCTAAAACAGTCATAACTCTAGAGAGAGTTAACAAGTTGCTGAAACATCAATACTCAATGCTCAACGTGGGTCTTAGGTTGCACAGCGTCAATTTAGGCAGTCACTGGGCTTGGGCCCATGATTGGCGCAGCCTCACACGCAGGGGGATGAGGAAAAGGACCGGGAACTCTCTCCTTGTCCATCAGGGAGACTGACGTCCGACTGGCGACCAGATCCGGGGTTGGAAGACCATCTCGGATCAATGTCCACTGGCACCAGGTCCAACATTGGCCGATGACCACGCAAGTGCTGAGAGCTCAGTCCCCCCATACCAAAGGGAGGTATGGAGGGGAGGACAGTGAGACGGAGTAGAGGAGATGTTAGAGAGTGCAAGGAACAGCTAACAGTTATAGCAATATTCAGAATGAGGTCCCCACCGGTCAATGTGGGCTAATGCAGCAATTTAAAAAAAGGGGCTATTGACACAGCCTTAGACACCAAGACAGCACCAGCCCCCCTCAATTGGAACATAAATCTGTTCCATGAGAGAAAACTCTAAGATATATATAATATATGTATATTATTATTATTATTATTATTATTTATATATATATATATATATATATTTTTTTTTTTTTTTTTTGAAAGATAGTATCTTTTGAAAGCCAAGTCTCCTGTCGTCTCTAACTGTACGGTTTTAGAATCAGAATGGGGGTTTATTCGCTATGCAAGGGTTAACAAACATAGAATTCACTCTGGTAATAATGTGCAAACATAGAACATATATGTGGCATACTAATAAAATATAAATAAATACAATGTAAAATACACTACATATATGATACATATAAACAAATAATACAAATAATACAAGTGATGCAATAGTACAAATAATAAAGGTAACATGGAAGTACAAACAACATGGGTACAGACTGGAATGGATATATATAGTACGTGGGGGGGGGGGGGGGGTGTATATTCACAGTAGTGTAAACAATAATACAGAATTCACAGTAGTAAGTTTTAAAGTTTGTTAAGCTAACTACACTAGCCTAATAACTCCCACCGTAAACTGAGTTCTTTCTACCACAAGAGATCGCTGTCATATTACAACAAATATTGAATAACTTCACAGTACAACAGATATCAAATAACTTCACACTAACTAACCCAGCACATCTACACACTTTAACAGTCGTAGTACTGACTGAATAAAAATGTTTTCAACCTAACTTTGAATGTCGAGACGGTATCAGCCTCCTTGACTGAAACCGGTAATTTGTTCCAGAGAAGAGGCGCTCTATATGAGAAAGCCCTACCTCCAGCAGTTTTTCTGTTAATTTTGGGAATCACCAAATAGCCAGCATCTTTGGATCTTAGTGTCCTTACAGGGTGATAAGGTACAAGAAGGCCAGAGAGGTACAGTGGTGCTAATCCATGTAAGGATTTGTAGGTTAGTAGTAGAACCTTAAAATCGGCCCTGGCTTGGATAGGGAGCCAGTGTAGAGAGACTAGAGTAGCTGTTATGTGATCATACTTTCTAGTTCTGCTCAGTAGCCTAGCAGCGGCATTTTGCACCCGCTGTAAGTTTAGTACGCAGGTATTTGGGAGGCCTGAGAATAATACATTGCAATAATCCAATCGGGATGTAACAAAGGCATGTATCAATTTTTCAGCATCATCCTTTGAGAGGAAGTTTCTTATTTTGGCTATGTTACGGAGATGGAAGAATGCAGTTCTGGTAATTTGCTTGATATGATGCTCAAATGAGAGATCAGGATCCATTGTGACACCTAGATTTTTTACCAGCTGGCTTTGAGAGACTTTGAAGCCATTTAAGTCTAGGGTAAAATCGGATAGATTGTTCCTGTACTTCTTTGGTCCAAAGATTTGAACCTCTGTTTTATCAGAATTCAGAAGTAGAAAATTTGCTGACATCCAATTTCCTATCCCGGAGACACATTGTTCCAAAGCATAAGGCAGTTCGTCAGGCTTAAGGGAGAGGTATAACTGGGTGTCATCTGCATAGCAGTGAAAATGTACACCAAAACTTCTAATTATATTTCCTAAAGGTAACATGTATAGAGAAAATAGCAAGGGGCCTAAGACAGAACCCTGTGGCACTCCATATTTCACAAGGGAGCTCCTGGATGAGTGGCCATCATAGTGGACAAACTGTGATCTATCAGATAGATATGATTTAAACCACTGAAGTGAAATTCCAGAAATTCCAACATAATTTTCCATACGTTCCAGGAGAATCTGATGATCGACAGTGTCAAATGCTGCACTTAGGTCAAGAAGAATCAGGACAGAGATAGAGCCTGCATCAGAGGCTAATAGAAGATCATTGACTACTTTAGCTAGTGCAGTTTCAGTGCTGTGATGAGAACGGAATCCAGACTGGAGAGGTTCATATAGCTGATTTACGGTAAGATGTTCAGTAAGCTGATGTGCCACAACTTTCTCAAGAATTTTTGAGAGAAATGGCAAGTTTGAAATTGGCCTGTAGTTGCAGAGACATCCAGGATCCAAGTTTGGTTTTTTAAGTGAAGGTTTGATAATAGCTTTTTTCAAACAATCAGGGACTTGGCCAGTTTCGATAGATTCATTAATAATACTCAACATAGGTGGTCCAATAATGGGCAAGAGTTCCTTGCGTAGTTTGCCAGGAAGGGGGTCAAGAAGACAACTGGTCGGGTTTGACGACTCTACTAATTTTATGAATGTTTCCAAAGAAATAGGGTTGAAGTGCCGAAGAGTCTGAACATGAAGAATGCTTGGTATAGAGGGATATTCAGTGCTCATGGTGAATTGGCCACGACTAGTCTGCAGCTTGTCCCTAATTACATGGACTTTGTTGTCAAAGAACTCCAGAAATTCATTTGGAGAAAGATCCGTGCTCTCACTATGTGTACCTTTACTTGTGAGTTTTGCAACAGTATCAAATAGAAATTTAGCATTGTGCTGGTTCTTACTGATCAATTTAGAAAAGTATGCTGATCTGGTCTCATTGAGGATTTGCTTATAGTCCAGTAGGCTGTCCTTCCAGGCCAAGCGGAAGACCTCCAATTTAGTGGTCCGCCACTTACGTTCTAACTTTCTAGTGGACTTTTTTAGAGTTCGAGTTTCCTCTGAGTACCAAGGTGCAAGTTTCTTATCCTTCCTTTTCCTCGATTTGAGAGGGGCAACAGAGTCCAGCGAACACTTAAGAGCTAGATTCAGATCTCTAGTTTTATCATTCAGGGATCTATCTGGTGCAACAAGTGCTTCTAGTGCTGCAGGTAGAATACTTGCCATTTCCAGAGTTGTAGTTGGAGTTATGTGACGGCTACTAGAAATGTGCATAGCACCTCCAAGGTTCTGGCAAAGGTCCATTCTAAAAGTAACAAGGTAATGATCTGAATATGTAGGATTGTGAGGATGAACAGTGAGATCAGTAATCTCAATACCCCGTATGAGGACTAGGTCTAAAGTATGTGAATGAAGATGGGTAGGTTCGGAAACTACCTGTGTGAACCCTAAAGAATCTATGAGGGCATTGAATGCCTTACTTAAGGGATCTTTTGGGTCATCTACATGAATGTTAAAGTCACCCATAATTAAGATATGATCAGTGTACATCACAAGATCCGAACAAAATTCAGCAAATTCTTCCAGGAAAGGGGAGTAAGGACCTGGTGGACGATACAGCGTGGCTATACAAAAAGAGGGTGGAGGGACCGGAATGGTAGCATTATTCCTCTTCAGTGTAGTTGGTGGCTTCATGCAAATTATTTCAAATGTTTTGAATGTGTTCAGAGCTTTTAACCTTAAATTGAAACTGGCTTTATAGATCATAGCAACACCACCACCTTTCTTAGAGACACGAGGGATATGTGAATACATGCAATCCGGAGGTGACGCTGCATTCAGGGGAGAATATTCATCAGGTTTTAACCAGGTTTCGGTGAGTCCAATCAAGTCCAGGTTACATTCAGATATCAGATCGTTAATCAAAACAGCCTTTGTAGGTAGGGATCTGATATTTAGGAGTCCAATAGTCCAGTAAGGCTTTACAACAGCTTTAGTCTTAGATGCTTCCTCTGAAGATATAACATTAATAGCAGCAGCTTTAGGAGCGCTGACAACAGGAGAACAAGGCTGTACATAAGATAGGTTGGAATAATTCCTAGCAATTTCAGGCCGAATATTTTTTGAGAAGTAGCGGGGGACCGACACCGTCTCAATGGGAAAAACTACATCAGGAACCCCACTGGCTACACTACAAACTAAGCTATCGGGCCTCGCACACATCGCCCCAGACCTATCAGTCTTTCCAAGAGACAGTAGAGACATTAGACTGGCTTGTTCTAATGAGTGTCAGGTCTGCACTAAACTAGCTTCAATGTTTCTAGACAAAAGAAAAGCACCTCTCCAGCTCGGGTGGAGTCCGTCACTTTTCAACAAGCCAGGTCTGGCCCAGAAACGAGACCAGTTATCAACGAATCCTAAATTATGCTCCATGCAGAAGCGAGCCAGCCAGCGGTTAAGAGAGACAAGTCTGCTGTAGATCTCATCACTCCCCCTACTAACAGGTAGTGGACCAGAGACTATTACTCGACGCCGACTCATCTTTTGAGCAAGGTCACATGCCCGGGCTATATTAACCTTCGTGACCTCTGACTGCCTCATTCTAACATCATTGGTGCCAACATGAATGACAATATTCTCGTACTTATCGTCAATGTGTGTGCCATGTGCCTTAGCTTTGGCCTTTGCCTTAGCCTTAGTGCTAGCCAGCACCCTAAGATTAGATTCTATGTCGGTAGCTCTGGCCCCAGGTACACAGTAAACTGTCGCTGGTGGCTCTAATCTAATGTTGCGAGTGATAGAGTCACCGATGACTAAAGTCTGAGGAGTGCCATCACTCCCACCATGCTGCTGAGGTGAAACCGGTGAGGCTAACCTAGAGCCCTCTCTGCTAGAACTCCCTATGGGTGATGGTGTGCCAGTCGCATCTAAAGTTACTAACTTACTCTCTCCCTCCAGCGACTGGACACGGCTCTCTAGCAGAGCCAACCTCTCTAGTAAAATGTCACATGAAGGACAATGTGAGTGGGTGAAAGACATTGTCGCGAACTTACGTTTGTAGCTTATACCAGCGAAGAGAATCCGTCAAGCCGGTTGGCGTTGTTGGCTAGCCCAGGTCCAGCTGCAAATCGGGGGGAGGAGGGAACTCGAAAAAAGTCGGTCGGTAAAAACTATAACACGGTTGTAAAGTGTAGACTTTAAAGTGTAAAGTGTAGACTGAATCGGAGATGAATAGGAGATGAACGATATTTAAATTATATTAAATACGACGGAAACACCGGAGAAAGCTTAGACAAAATTCGGAGCAAATCTTCAGGTGTGCAACACAGGCGTCCAAACAGGAAGTGCAGGAAGTAATGAGAGAGAATTAATTCTCCGGCACAATATTTACATTGGAACACAGTAGCTTTGATCTGCTTGTGGAGGGGGATTGGGGGTGACTCGGAGCCAGTCATCAGCAGTGTAAAGGTGGGATGAGTTGTGATGTTCCTCGCAAACTTGGTTTTTGCACCTGGGCCTGGTGAAGTTGAATAGAGTTGAACACATGCAAACAAATGCTTTTGTTCTTGAGGACAAAGCCGCTCGTCGCTCCAGACTCCAACTCAAACACAGCCGCTATTGTTTCCCCTTCGTTGCTTCTTGTCACTCTTCTTGTCAAAGTTTAATTAGGACAACGAGCTTTAGCGCACACATTTCTCACTTCAGCAACTTTCTAACACTTCATAATGAGGCAGAGAGAAGCAGAGTGATCAAGCAAAAGGAAGACAGGAAGAAATGGAGAGAAAAGGAGGGAGGGAGAAAGAGAAAGAAAGAGAGCGAGAGAGTAAGAGTGAGAGTGAGATAGAGGGGGGGGGGGGGGGGGGATTATATACGAAAGCACAGTTAAGTGTTAGAAGCTGAAGTTTGCACCAGAGAGGAAATGAACTGTATCAGATGGAACATTGTAGGCGCTCTGTCATCCTGTTGAAATGGCGCTGACATGATGTTCATCAGATCTATGCAAATAATCTGGAATTACAATACAATACATTCTTTAAGATAAGACAAAAGGCATTGAGTGTCATAGAATATTCCACTCAACTTTAAATGTAGAGATTGAGATAGTTACTGACCATGATTCTGGAAGATCACACCCAGTGCCTGTCTAACTGCAGGACTATTGATACTTTTGATCCCAATATATTTCTGCCATTTAAGTGATGGTTCTTGATACTGTTGCTTTCATCACACGTGACGCAGGAAGTTTAAAATGGATTCGCAATTTTTACCAAGTCAAAGTTCAGGGATCTTTGAGTTATTATTAGTCCTAGGAGGTGATTTTAAATCTTAGATCCTAGATAGATCAAAGTTTTTACTTAGATCCTCAAATGAATAAATCCATGTCCAGTTCCAAACAAAAACATGCCTCATGTTATCAAACCAACCAGGGTCTTGTTGAGTGATGAACCATGTTTCTGCAAAAGGCCAAGCCAAACGCCTTCACAACCCTAAAGTTGTTGATGTTGTGGTTGCTGGTATCTCAACAAGTCTTGGGGGGTGCAGCTCGGGGTCTGGGTGGGTGTCACCTGCAGCCTGCATGTGGGTTGGCCAGAGAGGAACAGCCCCTTCATGGGAAAGAGGAGTGAGATGACCCTGTCCTCCAGGCTTGGCTGCCCAGGCTAATTGGTGTTACACACCTTCTAATGAAGGTCAAGTTTCTTCCACTTTGCAGGCTTCATATCCTATTAGAATCATATCCCAGACAGCTAATTGAAAAATCAGCCTTTGTAAAGAAAAGCTGTTGAAAGATCATGACATGTTCAATGCGCTGGATAAAGCACTTACATGTTTGCAGTTGCCAAATACACTAAATCTGGTTCAAACTATTCAACTGAACAGTACACTTGAGTGCCTTACTAGTATATATACTCAGTATATTGGTCTCTGTGTTAAATCCAGAATGATTTTCACGGAATATCTAGGATGATTTGGGCCTTGGTAAGTATACAGTGGATACATGGATGTTATACACCTGCGAGAGAGAGAGACAGAGGAGAGCAGGAAGGAGGGAGATGAGGCCAGCATTACCCATGTGGTGGGAAAGGCAGAGAAAGACGAAAAGCAAGAGGGGTCTAGAGGGATGGAGGGAGAGGAAGAGACGGAGAGAGCGAGAGAGGGAGGGAGGATAAGCGAAAGAGAGAGAGAGAGAAAGAGAGGGGGAGAGCCAGTACCACTGTGAGGACTCCCTCCAGGTGTTCAGGCACAAACAAAGACCCTTTTCAGACCCTGATGAGAAAGAAGCGGTCCCCTGCTTGTTGCAAAATATACAGGAGGAGAGAACAAGAGAACCAAACGTTTTCAGATGGTTCTCTTCTGTTACAGTATCCAAATATGTGTGGGAGAACCGATTTCATGAAGTGAACCGTCCTCGGCAGCCAAAACAGCACAATTAATCAAACGAGGAGTGGGCTTGTGGAGAAGAGGCGTAGCGGGGGTACCAGTCACACCAAGGCCACCTCATAACCCTAACAATTAACTTCAAAATGTAACATTGCATAACACACATCCAAATGACTGGGATAATCCCTTTTAGAAGACAACATGTTTCAGCAGGAGTGTCACACCAGATTATTAAATCCTAAACAGATTGCTTCAAGAAGAATCACGCTAAATACAAACTGCTGTAGACATTTAGTCATTTAGCAGACGCTTTTATCCAGAGTGACTTACAGTAAGTACAAGGACATTCCCCCCCGAGGCAAGTAAAGTAAAGTGCCTTTCCCAAAGAACACAGCATCATGTTGACACAGCCGGGGTTCGAACCATGTACCCTCTGATTCCTAGCCCGACTCCCTAATCGACTGTGACCACATGACTGCTAGACTCCTAGACACAGCCATGCTCAAGTTTTTCATTCTGTGGTGATTTGGTGAATGAACGCCTCCTCTTCCCTGTGTGCCTGCAGGATGAGGGTCTCTGACAAGTCTGTGTCATCCTGGTTTCCCTAAGATGACAGAGGGGAGGCCAGAACCTTTGATGTGGAGGAGAGAGACTCGTCCCCTGGTCTTTCTCACCAGCCCAGACCAGCCTGGTCTCTCATTCAGACGGTTAAGAGAGTGAGAGAGGTCTTTGTGTTTAAGATCAGAGCAATTTGCCCGTTCATTGATGAACACCGTCGAACAAAAGACGCTTAGATATAGAATCCATCATCGTTCGTCTCCAACCGGCCGTAGATTAACTTTCCTGCCCGATGACATGTTCCCAGTGGTGGTCAGCGAGGAGATTGACTGTGCGGTTGATAAAGAGAGAGTGATTTAGTAGAATGTCACAGGAACATGCTGGGTGCTCTTTTGAATTTCAAAGCTGTATGTGGGTACATGAATAAGAAGAGTATGACAAACATTTTCAACAAAAGATTTTTAAGCTAAACTTGACTTTGGTGTTGATGTCAAAACAGACAATCGTTTTTTCATGGAACTGAATAAGCAGGACTTTTATATATGTATTCCCACAACAAGTCCTGAGGTAAATAGTGACACTTCATCCTAGTATCATATGGCCTCCCGAAGCAGGGAGTGGGTAGAATACTTTAGCATCCTCTTTTAGTAAATAATTCCTCATCATATTATCTGTGCTTGGACCATCTGTATGTTGGCTATAACAGCTACTCTGCCTCCGAACAAACTAACTTTCTGTGCCTGAAAAAACAGGCGTTTGTCATGGAGTGGACGTATGTGAAAAGGACAGAGTCTGTGAACCACATGACCTTCTGGACCCAGAGAATTACTAACAGGGTCTTCATCGCAACAGGCAGCCTCAAACTGCCAGACAGACAGCTGGCCAGACAGACAGACAGGCAGCTGGCCAGACAGACAGCATTATCATACAAACATAATTCATAATCTGGGTGTTTTTCTAAAGAGATACAGTCGGAGATACAACATTACTTAGGGGTGAGAAAAGGCCTACATCACTCAACAGTGTGGCCGGACAATGGAAGATGTAAATCGGGGAGTCATGTGGCGATGTTGGTTAGGGAGTCAGGCTAGTAATCAGAATGTTTCTGGTTTGAACCCTGGCTGTGAATATATTTATTTATATATAACAACTTGAGGTGAGTTATAAATATATATTTATAACTCACCTCAAGTTGTTATATACACACATATATAATATAGTGTATATATATAGATGTATAGTTATGTATAGTCTATAGACTATAGGTCTATAGATGTGTCCAAATGCTTCCTAATAGACTAAACACATCCATCTCCTTCCTAAGTGTGTCTGCTTCGGTGGCCACAGTGGCCGACTGTTAGGGTGAAACACAGCCTAGGAGGTCGAGTTTTCCAGAGTGGGCGTCCCCACGTCCCTGTGAAGGAGCCAGGAATGTGACTGCTTTGTGTGTGGATGCAAGACTCCTTGTCAGAAGCACTGCTCTAATGTGTAGGATTGAATGACTGAACCATGTTTACATCTCCCTCCTGGCCTGGCAGGGGCTGTGAGGGGCAGCAGGGGCTGTGAGGGGCAGCAGGGGCTGTGAGGGGCAGCAGGGGCTGTGAGGGGCAGCAGGGGCTGTGAGGGGCAGCAGGGGCTGTGAGGGGCAGCAGGGGCTGTGAGGGGCAGCAGGGGCTGTGAGGGGCAGCAGGGGCTGTGAGGGGCAGCAGGGGCTGTGAGGGGCAGCAGGGGCTGTGAGGGGCAGCAGGGGCTCGGCCATGGAGACACTGGAAGTGCTTTTAGTGGCAAACATCAGTCCTGGCTTCTATGGAAACAAAGCCCTTCAGTGTGTCTAATATTGTCAGTGTTATTACAATGACAAGGACCCACTTGTTATGTTTGCCTAAAGTATTACCCCCAAGAGCATCACTAAAACACGAGTGGAGAGGTTTATTAAAAATAATAAAAGGCTGTCATTGGGGTGGTTGGTCATTAAATTGAATTGGCAAATCATTAACCAGAATCTTGAAGAATTTGAGTGTAAATGCTGACAGGTTGGAGACAAGTGTAGAAGGTAGATCTCTCTGATCAACCAACAGCTCTCCTCCTCAGCTGGGACAGACAGGGAGAGACATACAGAGAGATTAGATTAGATTAGATTCAACTTTATTGTCATCTGACAATAAAGGAGATCTGGAGGGAAAGATCTTTTTAAAGCGCAGGACAGTTTTACAGTGCTCAGTCTATTGTGATTCATCATTTATGAACTTGCATGTGATTTCTCGATGACAAGAGAGAGCTCAGACAGACTGAGACAGCATCGAATCCAACACAAGCCTCAAAACCATGACAATGTGTCTCTGAAAGTCTATAGTCTGCACAAAACTGCTTGGAGTCGAGCAACCATAAACACAACGCTGCCTCTAATTGACATGAAAACAACCTCATATTTGGAAGGATCATATGATAGTCTGAGAAGATACAGTACTCTGTTACAGTACACCTACAATTACACAGGACTGTATTTCATTAGATCAAGTGGGTCTGTTTGACATGTATACTGTAAGATATAATACAAACAGTTGAGCAGACAAAAATAAATAAAATGAATGATGCTAATGACAGAGAAAAACACATGACATTATTACGTACAAGAGATAAGGAGAAAGAGAGACATGAAAAAACAGTGAGTCACTGAGGCAATCTTTCTGCTTTGGAAAACTTGAGGTAAGTTGATGAAGTTGTGAATTAAACTATCCAGATAATAGCTTTGGTCACAACAGTGGAGGTTTTAACTCTCATGCACAGGGGTGTTTGCGTGCGCACACACACAAACGCACACACAAACACACACCCCTGGGACTTAGACTAAGGAATAGAACCTGTGAAGGATATCCCATTCTCTCCCCTGCCGTCTGTGTTCTAGAAACACCCTGTTTCAGCAGAACTATTTTGATGCAGTTTGAATCAATACGCTCTTTTGTGTGGAAACTCCAGACATGCTATCTGAGAGACTCTCACATCAGCTAGTTTGGCCGGCCAGCTCTCTGGCTCTACTGTTCCACCAGAGACGCTGTGCCTGCCTGCATGACTGACTGTCCTGGATAATTAAACATAGTGAGGTCTGTCTAGCCCTGGAGCTTCCTGGCCTGAGCTGAATGCTACCCAGCCAGCTCTCCTTTCTCTCTCTCTCCCTCGCTTTCTTTCTCTCTCTTTCCCTCTCTGTCTCTCTCACACTCTGTCTCTTGTTTACTCTCTTGTTCATTCTCTCTCTCTTTCTCTCGTTCACTCTCATTCTCTCCCTGTCTCTCTCTTGTTCACTCTCTCTGTCTCAGTCCCACTATCATTGTCTCTCCCCTTCTATTTCTTCCACCCTCTCTAGCCTCCTCTCTTCCACCCTCTCTAGCCTCCTCTCTTCCACCCTCTCTAGCCTCCTCTCTTCCACCCTCTCTAGCCTCCTCTCTTCCACCCTCTCTAGCCTCCTCTCTTCCACCCTCTCTAGCCTCCTCTCTTCCACCCTCTCTAGCCTCCTCTCTTCATCCCTCTCTAGCCTCCTCTCTTCCACCCTCTCTAGCCTCCTCTCTTCCACCCTCTCTAGCCTCCTCTCTTCATCCCTCTCTAGCCTCCTCTCTTCCACCCTCTCTAGCCTCCTCTCTTCATCCCTCTCTCTCCTGCCAGGAGGGAGAGCCAGAGTCCCAGAGCATCCATTCCTCTCTACTCCTCTGATTTATCGCTCTTGTTCTGCAATGTTTACTTCCTCCTCTCAAGTCCTCTGGTGTTTTGTCCCTGTAAGGTGGACAAACAGGTTCCTGTGGTCAAGAGGCAGGACCTAAACAGGGTCTGACTGTGGCCAGAGTAATTAACCAACCTCTGTACTCTAGTGAAGTGTTTTATTTAGTCCAAGAAGGGTATTCACTTCAGTATTTCAGCTCCGAATTTAGAATGAGTGTAGTAATTCTGTCCTTTCCAACAGGTACAAAACAAAAGGCCATTCATGTACAGGAAGGTCTTCAAACTTATTTTTAGATGTTCTGCTGAACTCTGAGACTAGTTCTAGTTCTATGAGTTCCGTGACTATTCAGAGAAATTCTTTCTTTACAGTATAATAGATGACTGGAGTGCCCATGACAACACTGTGGGATTATATTTTTGTTGGTGAATTTCTGTGAAAATTCAGCATATTCTGTAGACATAAAAAAAGATCATGCACAATGATCTCATTTGACTCTGTTAATAAAATAAAGCATTTTTAAGGGAACATGAAAAGCTTGAGGAAGTAATTCATCAACATGAGACACATCAGCAGTCTGACTGGATCCAGTTTTTCCCTCAGATGTCGTCTCTCTCACTTCAGAAAGGCCAAAGATATCCACAAGATCAATCAGCCTCTGACATTTACAACTACATGAAGCGCTCCCTCCAACGAACATCTGCCACACAACACGTGTCGTGGAAGACACAACTGAAGGCATCTTCATCAGGGCAGCACATGGCTGACAGACCCAGAGGACAGACAGTAAGCATGCAGCATGTTGGATCTCTCCAAGCTGATCTAAAAAGGGGGACGACTTTCAAATCACTTCGGTCCAGTCGAACCCACAGCCTACTAACACACCCACGTGGGAGAGGTGCAGAGATTTGAAGAAGTGCTCTCCCCAAGTAGAAAAAACATCAACACCGGGTATTTGTAATTGTCATAACAGACATGGATTTCTGAAATATACTTACAAATGTCGTATTTGTCGTCCGTGCTCATGTTCCTGAAATGGTACAACATTGACTAAACAGATATGAAGGAGGGAGAGGGAGGTGATGAAGATGAGGGAATAACGACTCAAACGAGCAAATCTCCAGACGTAGAAAGTGACCAGGTGTTTTCTTAATTGGCTTAATCTGTTTACAGTCAATTATTCTGAGTGAGCGTTTGACCTTTCTATCGTAGCACATGGCGTACATGTTATCAGTGGAGCTCGTGGATAATGACACATCTGTTCCCTCAGCCCAGAAAGCCCCTCGCCCCCTGGTAATGAGATGTGTCCCAGCCTGCTGGTTCCTGGTTCCTGGTTCCTGGAGCCTGATTCCAAGGTCCTGGGCTGGGCTGGCCTTCGCTGGGTTGGGCTGGGCTAGGTTGGGCTGGGCTGGGCTGGGCTGGGCTAGGTTGGGCTGGGCTGGGCTGGGCTGGGCTAGGTTGGGCTGGGCTGGGCTGGGCTGGGCTGGGCTAGGTTGGGCTGGGCTGGGCTGGGCTGGGCTGGGCTAGGTTGGGCTGGGCTGGGCTGGGCTAGATCTTGTCGGAAGGATGCCAGCAGGAGGGCATTCCTCGGTTCTGCCTCACTAGTGTGCATCTGGCGGAGAGGCTGGCTGCTTTCACCACAAAATGAAGACTTGATAAAACTGTGCAGCTAACAGCTGGTTACGGTAACAGAGCAACGATGGCCTTCAGAAAGAAACTCTTTGTTCTCCCAAGTCGCTGCGCTATGCGGCCATACGTCACCTCTCCGACCCCTGATAGCAGAGTGTATCGGGACTGAGCAATAAGATAAAGAGTCTCTTGAGAGAACAGGATGGGTGAGGGCCAATCACAGGCCCCCGGAATGTCTTCTCATTTCCTAGTATGCTTCATTCATCCCACAACAACAATGCATTACCTCTGAGCTTGTCTCACACACAGCTGTCTCACAGCCATCACAGTAAAGGTGAACAGAAATCTGCATTAATGAGATGATTGTGAGATTAGTCCATTTTCCAATAACTGCTAAAAAGAACAAACTCCTTTTTTCATCGGCAGATGAATCAAATAGCTGCTTCTTACTTTTTAGGGAATAATCTTCAACAAATCCCAAGTATACAGGTTTGTCATCTCTTGCCAGACAGGAAGTTAAAGCAGAACAGCTTCATTCTCATGATCAAACAGCAACATAATAAGAAGCTTGTATTTCTTCTCTCCTGCTCAGATTCAGCTCCCTAACAACACTTAACGAGCACACTCTAAACGAGCACACTCTAAATCACATATTGTATTTCTCCTAAAGCTTGTAATCACATTAACGTAATAGACAAAATAGAGAGCCAAATCATGTGAAAACATTCTGTGATTAAATTAATTCAAGACATCAGAGTGGATTAGGACACAAAAGACAAAGCACATAATTGCTGTTAAACTTGGGTTTATTGGAAAATCAGTAACGTGGTATTTATTTACTCTCATTATACTTGTTACTAGATCTGATTGGACAGGCGGAAGGCAATTAGATATTTTTCCCGCCAATGTAGAAGTTTCCCCCCCCCCATCTAAACCTCCATGGAACGTCCATGGAGTCCCAGTATCCTGGTTTGACGTCCTGGGGTGTCCTGGACTGGAGGCAGGACGCTCCTCTTGATACCATCAGGTAGTCTTCCAGGAGGAAGACTTGCAGGAAAACCTACTTTGAATACCGCTCTTCATGGAGAACTCCTTCCTGTGTTATATCTGCAGAGGTTTTCCTTTTTCCAATGGCGACAGATAGTGGAGCGCATGATGAGAGAGAGCTACCTGAGAGAGGAGGGGAAGGAGCTGTATTTTTAAACATGACAAGGACACAGGGTTTCCTCCAAAACCATACAGGCTGCTGACAAAGAGTGTATTGTCCTGGTCCACAGACCTGCAAGGCCACAGAGAGATGGCATTGTGGCATCAGGTAATGCAAGCAGAGATCTGATCTGCGATAGCTGCCCATGTTTGGTAAAGTAAGACACTAATATATCACAGGTGCTATTAGGTCACCTCGGTGAAAGTTTGGTGTGTCTTGGCGCAAGGCTAAGGAGACGAAAGCAGAAACCACTTTATTTAAGACAGCATTCCGGAGAAAAAGAGAGGGGAAAAAAAGCAGGAAAAAAAGCCACCCTTTGTAAAGTAAGTGATACATCGTAGAAAAGATGTTGTCAGAATGCCAAGCTATGTAATTATAGGTGTTCCTACTTCAAAACTTATGCTGCTATTACAGTTACATGGCATAGAACTGGGCTGTTTTTCAAAGCATTGTTGAATATGAACGGCAAACTGATATTATAAATCCAGCCTTTTCTCCCTCTCTCCTACACACACACACACACACATACACACACACACACACACACACACACACACACACACACACACACACATACACACACCTTTATCAGTGGGTTTTCCTCTGTAACCAGAGTGCTTGGCAGTGATTCTCTGGTGACGAGGCTGGACTTGAGACAGGTTCTGTTGGGATCGCTATCAGGCCTGAGATTTATTGCTTTTACAGCCTGGAAACAGTCAGGAAGAGATAGTGTGTCAGACAGAACAATAAACAGATGACTGAATGGCGATTTCCACTTTCAAATCATAGTGGCATGTGCTGTCAATGAAATTATCTTTTTTTTTTCTTTTGATAGTAGACAAATGTCTGGGGAAATATCTGCTGTTGATTCAATCATAGCATTAGAGAAAAAGAGGAATGTTCTGACATGTTTTTTATTCACATTCTTACATTTCCAAATCTGCATAAAAGCGTATGTACATTCAGTAGTTGATGATGTGGAAGACTTGTGGCCTGTAATGACTGTTCATGGACTGGGACGACCCCGAGCCGACCTCTGAACCTGAGGCCCTTCAGCAGCACCTGAGAGCCTGGAACATGCTGCTGTGTCTCTCTGCTCACTGGCTCGGAGAAAGTCTGCCCTACAAAATGGCGTCACATACAAAATCGTATCAAATCCAGAAGAAAAGACACAAGACGATGTACAGTAAAAAATTATCTACCTGAAATGTAACAGAATTAAGTGAACATAAGCCAATAACCAATAGCTGATCTCTGAGGTCTTTCTGTCACACCTTGTATTCAGTGTCCACATCCTTGACGTCCTTATATTATGATATAAAGACACAGGAGGCCTGAGGAGTATCGTCCATACTGACATAATAAAGGCAGTTCGTCTTAAGGTATTTGCAATGAATAAAGCTAATTCATCTATCACTTGGAACAAATAACCAATTCTGAGATGCAGTAAAACACAAACTTCTTGTCAACATAGGATTTACAAACCAAGTATGCATTTTTTAATTACATATTAAAACAATAATAATTTAAATAAGGATTGGTAACAATAAATGATTGAAGTTGCTTGATTGACCTTTAATGTGAATTAAGATATTGATCCGGTATGATCAGTTTTTTTGTTGTTGATGTTGTTGATCAGGGTCTAGAGTTTTGACACAAATGAAACGCTTTTATTTAATTTTCAGACAATTAGACAAAAAAATTGTAAAATGAAATTATATAATTTTCAGTTGGTTGGATCAGTTTTTGTTTCGTAAAGAACATCTGATTAAATGTGATAATCACAGTATGGTCTTCTTTACAATTTTTGTTTTTCCAGTATTATTTTTCTTTTTTTAAAATGACGTCTGCTTCACGTCCCTCAACATAATATCCTTCCAAATTATTCATGATGAATTAAATGCCTGAAACTTTTAACATACTGAATCACACACAAACACACACACACACGAAATAACCAGCGCATTGGCTCACATCAAACAAAGCACAATACCTTCCAACAAAAGAAATACATTAGGAACACAGAAGATCATTGCTTAAATAACTATAGAAAAATATTTGCTGTACATATTTAACAATTATTTACATTTTGTTTAAAATAACTGTTTATACATTGACACACTGTTCAGAATCCATCTGACATCTCATTTTGTAAATGTAGAAACTAAACAAAATATAAATGGAAAAATAAAAACAAATATAATTGTAACACTGTATGATGAGTTAGGATGATGTCATCAAACAGTGTTCCTCATAGTTTTATTATACTACACAGATCAGTGTTTTCCCGAGTAATACACAAGTGGAACTCAATTATTTGAAATCCACTTGCATAGTGAAAAAGCGGACTGAACTATAATTGTAATAACCACACCTACAAAAAAATAAAACAAATTAAATCAGTCATTCTGGCAAAGGCATGTGGGCTGTTTTATGAAATAAAAACACTGAGAATATGGATGCAGTTTGTGTCCCTCTACATCAACTAGACACTCCCAACTCCAGGGTTTGTAACAGTGAAAAAAGGTGCACTTATTGCAGCATAAGACCATCCTTTCCTGCAACTTCAACAGGCACAACATTAAACATCTCAGTGAGTGGAAATGGCACCATTTCTGTCTAACTATTTCTTTGAGTCAACATTTTAAAACTTACCCCCCCACCCCACACACACACACCCCCCCTGGAAAGGTGACCTTGTGGTGGCTGTACATGTAAATGAGCAGGAAGACCCATACCAACCAATCAGATCTGCAGACAGCATCTTGACCCCCTGACCCCAGCCTCATGTGCAGGTGTGTGTAGGAGGTCACATGTTCATGGAGTCATCTTATTCCCCAGCACACGCTACTGCATCGACCATCATCCATGATTGGACAGGCTGAAGTGAGAGAGATCCTCCCCACTTCAGTCTGCAGATCTGCGGGCGACAGGCACGGTGACAGCTGGGGGGGACAGCCTGACCTCTCCAGATGCACCATGAACCCCAGAACAGCTCTCCTCCAGGCTGCCTTTGCAGAGAGACGCACATGGCTTGCATAGTCTTGGGCAGAAAGCAGAGAGTGTTGTTAACGTGCCTGTCCTCATCCCAGAGCTCGCTGTCAGACGCTGTCAAACTTGTGTTTTAGATAGTCTCTAATGACTTTAGCGATGGGTAGATCTTCCAGTAACTTGAGACTCTGCAGCCCTATGCAGTGACGGATTCTTATCCGACACATGTCCTGTAAAGTCCTGGGTTGCTCTGAAACACAAAGAGTGTGTTATTTTGAATACTGATCTAACTAGATATTCACACAAGCAATAACTCCATGTGATCTAATACATAACTGGGTTATTCCTAAGCATTTAGTTTAGCAAATTACTACCAACGCTTTTAAGAACCTTAACCTTGCCATGAGTTTTCTCTATGTACTCAAACCAAACTAGCACCTTGTCATTAGCAGCCGCATTGTTTGCTATTAAACTGCAGGAAAGTCCCCCAATTCCAGGAAGCTCGAAAAGGCTGGAGTTTTATTGCCATCGAGTGGAACTACTCCCTCTGCCTGCGTCTCCCTCCAGGGGCAGAGGGAAGCACCGAAACACAGCTGGAGAAACCACAACACCAGGGGGGCGAGGGGCAGGGGAGATGGGGCACAGCTGCAGGTCTGGCTCCCATCACCACAGCCAGGACCCCTTCATGTTCCAGACTTCATGTGACACTGTGGGTTACTGCTGTAACCCCATTTAGCCAGGAAGTGAGCACTACGGGATTATAGTGAAACAAATCAGTGATTTGCTGATGCTGTAGAATTTCTGCACCGGTTAAAAAAACTACGTTATGTGAGGAACCCTGAACCTAGCTAAAGGAAAACAACACTGGGGTCAGTGTGCAGTAGTCTTCAAAGGAGCTTGCTGCCAATCCTCCAGGGTCTCCCAGGCCAGGCAGATGAGTTAATCCAGTGAGGCTGTCCTGTAATCAATAAGCCTGTGGATATGTGATCTGCCTGGTCTCAGGAGGCCGTGAATGGGACTGACTTCACATGCCAGTCTGATACACACCAGAGCTCTTTGATATCTTCATATCAAAGTTCAGTGAGCAGAGCAGGAATTCAGGCATTGTGCTTCGTAAATCATTAGTGCTTCAGGTACCGTATTCTCCTCTGCCCCCCCCCCCCCCCCCCCCCCCCCCCCCCCTCCCATCAATTGTTCTGGGGCTGAACACTGGTCATTATAACCTTGTGTTGGCAGCGTGCCCTCCCCTGTGCATTTCTGAAGTTTCTACCCGTCTCGACTTACAACCCGGCCATATCCCTTGTTTTGTGTAGAACTAGAATCCATCGTCACCCCACCCATTTTAACCACAGGGTTCTTTCATGTTGGACGACATTCACCATGTTTCTTATCTAGATCCCTGCATGGACAAACTACTACATAACTAGAAACAACTCTGGTTTGGGAGCACCTAAACTCATAATATCCTAAAGTGTCACTGGATAACTGCATCCTTAAGAGCCAAGCAGACAAACACCCAACCTCCAGCAGCTAACCTCCCCTGCCCCTTCGTCCAACCCCAAAGTGGCAGTCAGACTTACTGGTGACCTCCTGGAGGAAGTCCAGACAGGGCCGGCTGATCCCTGACATGCTGACGGACACGGCCACTGGTGTCTGGCCCTCGTAGTTGATGGTGTTGGTGTCTGCCCCGTATGCGTACAGCATCTGGGCACAGACCACGTCATCCCTGAGGGCCGACAGGTGCAGGGGCGTCTGGCCATCCTCCAGGCGAAACAGGTTGGTGTCGGCGCCCCTCTGCAGGAACATGCGGCAGTACGAGTGGTTCCCTTTGATGACGGCGTAGCGCAGCAGGAAGCCGTTCTGGATGTCGATGTTGGCGCTGTGGTCCAGGAGGATGCGCACGCAGCTGGAGCGCTCCCGGATGATGGCCAGCTGGAGGGGGGTGGTGCCCTTGTCGCTCAGGGGGTCCACCTCAGCCCTGAACTCCAGCAGGAGGCGGACAAACGAGTCGCGGCCGTAGTGGGCTGCCACGTGGAGGGGCGTCCAGCCGTCGTTGCTCTTGGCGTTGATGATGTCGCTGCGGAACTCGGACTCCAGCATGAGCCGGGCGATGCGGGCTCTGCCGTGCATGGCGGCGTAGTGGAGGGCCGTGAATCCACCGATGAAGTCTTTCACCGTGGGGTCGGCTGGAGGGAGGAACACCAGAAGAGATGGGAAGAATTAGTCCAAACCCTGTACTTGCTGTAAGTGGCTCTGGATAAGGGCATCTGCTAAAGTGTTAGATGTAACTGGACAATCCTAGACTGGTAATATACCGCCATCTACAGGACAAACAAAGCCATGGAGCAAGAACTGCAACATCTTGGTCCAAGGCTGGGTTCCTGACCTCCGTGTTCTAGGAACACTCGGACACATCGCTCCTTCCCCTTGGCAGCCGAGAAGTGGAGCAGTGTCCAGCCGTTGGCGTCGCGGATCTTGGGAGAGTATCCCTGCTCCAGCATCTTCCTGACCGTGCACACATCCCCTGCAGCCACCGCAGCCTGGATCTGCAGCTCCTCCTGAAGCTCCGGGTTCCTTCTGCAGTGATGGTTCAGCATCCTGTTACATCTCGTACAGGGAGGGGCTCATCCACGCCTCTTCTGGGGAAACAACAACAACAACAGTTTGTGAGTGATCCCCATCTTTGACTTTACCACATCAACACAGCTATTGACACTGTAGTATTGGAAAGCCCCCCCGTGGTGACAATCTCTAGAAATGATTGTCTTTACTCATTTAAAGTACATTGCATTTAGTCATTTAGCAGACGCTCTTACAGCAAGTACAGGGACATTACCCCCTGAGGCAAGTAGGGTGAAGTGCCTTGCCAAAGGCCACAACAACGTCATTTTGACACAGCCAGGTTTCGAACCGGGTACCTTCTGATTACCATCCCAACACCATAACCCACTGCGCCACATGTCTACCTGTCCCCCTCATACACATTGGTACAAATCCAGTTTACACTTATCTTCACCTTTTGTCTAATTGGTGAAGTATAACTTCTCTCATGTGTCTCATACCAGGAGGGCAGTTGTCAGTTGTGAATTCAGCTCAAACAGACATGGTTTGAGATCCAATCTGAAAAGTAAACAAACCATAAATGCATTTACTAGTCTCAGATGTATTGTCTGTTCAAAACCACTGCATAAAAAACTGTACTGTTTGCAGAGTATACATTATTCTTTGGTAATAACAGGTAACATTGAATGTCTAGTTTGGTGAAACACTGTTTAGGCTTTGCAGGCTTATGATGAAGCTTTGGTAAGATGAAAAGTTAGCTTAAACAACAGAAATCAATAGCTAATTAACCAACAAACGAACAAACTAGTAAATAATGAAACACAAAAGCCTTCCATGTTCATAGTGTACTAGGATCAGGTTGTTGCACTTGTCTGAAAACGAACGAGTGAAAACAATCATTGCATTAGCTGGTATAGATCCAGATAACACAGCTAATTAACTCAAATAAAACAATGAACATGTTGACAGGTATGTTTCCCAGCTAGCCTTGATATACACATTCATCCACTTACCATAATTCAGAAAGACATCGGAATAAATGAAGAAAACTCACAGTAACACCAATAATTCATGCATACAGCATAGCAACAGCTAATTTGTGTCAAGCTAAGACAACTAGCCAATTACTTTGCTAGTCACACAAATTACGAATATTAACACAAGTTATTTTTTACCACAGTCAGATGATATATATCCGTATTTTAATATCCGGTGGTTAATAACAAAGCTAGCTAAAAAAACAAACAATGGAGTGACAAGCTAGGAGCTAAGCTACCATCATTAGCCATTAGCTTGGCTTCTTCAGTAATCATAGCTTCAGTTCTTTCACTCTTTAACTTTCCAAGTTATCTAGAAAACTGACTTAATAAATGTCAATGTGTAACTAAACAGCTACAAACTTGTTTTAAATCAAAGCAGGTTTAGTTAGTGAAGTTAAAGCAGGTTAATGATAGTTAGCTCAACTGCTGCTGTTGGGAGAAGCGGTTAGCTGAGCATTTTCTGTAATTGTCTTTAGTTTTCTAACATTCACCATCATGGAGTTATTAAACTATCAGAATAACTCTTTTAATAATTCACTGCTCATTGGCACAACTGAACTATTTACTATCTGTTGGTAGCTACAGAAATACAATATATACTTACTGAACTAGATGCTATCAGATTAGCAGTCATGCTAGTTAGCTGGCTGCTAACTAACCCGCAGGCACACGCGCACCACACGCACACCACACTACGCGCACCACAGCAGCCAATCAGATTTCAGATTTCAGACTTGAGGAACGCGAGCTGTCAAACCAGCTTCTTGATGCAAATCTCCGCTTCCTGCAACAATAATAATAATTTCTAATTTAGCAAGGGCATTAAATGAACTAAATTTCGTAGGATTTTTGGTGTTGACTAAATGCACTGACCACGCCTTTCAAACGACAGCTATATGCACTTTTTTCTTTTTTTCAACATTTCAGACTTTGCTTCCGCGAGCTCTAGTCATATGGAAGTTGACCCTGTCGGGACACGGTAGCTCGAGCTGTAGTTTCGAAGTGCATGCTGCTTTTGCTGGTTTTCTTATCGTAAACTATGTGCATTCATATGGAAAGATTAATTCGTTGATCAGTTACGATATAACTTACTGCAGTGTTGCAACACATTCTTGCAAAAGTGCGAGAGAGAGAGGAATACGTGAATAACAAAGGCAGGTTAGACTTCATTTCTGCCTTGTATTGCAATGCGTATGACTGGTAACACTTGAACAGAAGCAAATGATCAAAGTTGACATGCAAACTCATCATTTTGTATTTATTTCAGGTTTCTTCCAACCCATCAGAATGAACACGATGTTTCTCACCTTAAATGATACCTACAGGAGTTTACTGATGGGAGAACCTCCTAACAACATAACTGCACAAGATTTGGCTTCAACAATATCTTTTTGTGTTCGTAAACAGCAGAAACAATGTTGTGAGTCGGTGCCTCTCCAGGAGAGGGATTCAGACTTCACAGATCAGCCCAGAGAACCTGAATATAATGTCCTGGATGAGATAGTGTGCATTGCTCTGACCCTGATGGAGAGGATATTGATCAAGATGACATGCCAAAGCTGCTCACAAGAAACACAACATTATTTCAGTACGGTGTCCAGAATATTACTGCGAGAGTTTGGTCTCATGTCAGATCTTGTGAGTAGTTTTGATTTCATGTGTTTGCTTCTACTTAAACATGGTTGTAGTTTGTGCAACCTGAATGTCCCTCTTTGACCCTCTAACTTACTTGGCAGGTGGGTATTTTCCAAGCTAAGGATCGGTTGACATCACATCTGGCTGCCAAGTGTGTGTCAGCGTGTGTTTCTGTTGAGTTATGCTCCTCTGAGGCCTTGGTGAGTTCAATTCTCACCTTCAATCGACACTGCAACAACAGTTACCAATGGACTCAGTGTGCTGCTCTGTTTCATTTCTTGACTCACACAGAATCATTCTCTGATATGTTACTGATTTACTATTTTAAACTTGCAGCCTGTCAATCCCATTTGGGAGAGGAAATGTCTGCAAGTGTTTCTGAATGCCAGTGTGGGACCTGAGTTGGATGCCTGCCTGTGGTCTCTCCAGGACGTCATCAAAACGCTGCTTAAGCACCCACAGGAACATAGTGGTATTTATCTTACAGTACACACATCCTGTGAAGCAGTCAGACTTCTCACCTCCAGTACAGTATTCAGTGTTTTTGTTCTTCTTCTTCCCCTCATTTCTTCCTTGTCTTTATCTCTTGTGTTCTCTCCAGGAGCTCTTCACAAGCTTCTTGCATCTTTCGACCCAGCTCTATCCTCCTTGTGCTCTAAGCTTCTCCCTGGAGGTGCTGCACATCAGACAGATGCTGTGTTATACCCCAGCAGCACTGCAGACACAGGGACAACACTGTGCACTCTGCTGGACCTACTGGAGGTGCTGGCAGCCTCCAGGATCAGATCAGGCCCTCAGGTCTGTTCCCAGAGTCAGAGGCTGGGTCACACCCAGGCCCCCGGCCTGCTGAGGGTAGTGGAGCGTCCGCTAGACTACTTTGTGAAGAAGCGAGTGATGCTGCTCCTAAAGAGGCTGCTGCTTCAGAAGACAGGGGAGGACATGGCCTTAGGGGACCTAGCAGGCCCCGGGGCTCCAGACAGTCACATGTGCAGTGACATGAACACACTCACTGCTGAGGTGCTGCAGGCGCTGCGTGCTGGTTGGTTACAGGGTGTTCCGGTGGAGGCGGGGTCAGTGTTCTTCGGTGGGACAGCACAGGCCTGTGATGATGTCACTGACCGCCCTGATCACGTCATGCTGAGGGCTGTTAGTCTCGTTCTACTGAAATCCCTGGATTACAAGATCCAATCAGGAAATGGCACAGGTAAATACTTAATCAATACGGCAGCTGTTAATGTATGAATGCTGCATTCTAGCATAGCAGAGCCCTCTTTGAACAGCGCTTGGTTTTGCTCTTCCCAACATGCACAGCAGGGGGCAGTCTTTTCTTGGATATGAAGCGTGTTTTCCTGTGTCTCCAGGTGTTGATCCTAGCATGGATGTGCCAGGGTGCCTGCAAGGCTTGTTGTTGTTTCTGAACCAGAGGAGGGTTCAGCTGCTCCAGCCTTGTCATCCTTGCACCTGGGTCTCTGTGGTGTTTGGAGAGCAGGATGATGACATGATGGAGACGGCCAAAGCTTTACTCTCACTACACCTCCACCACAGCAGGTAACTATGATAATGACGGGAGAAAGAGCAGTTTAAGATGGTACCTAAAGTATTAGACAGTTCTGGTTTGTGTTCATGACACATTTACTAAGGCTGCAATGTTATTGAGGTTAAAGTATTTCGAATCTTTGTTTCTGGCTGCAGAATCTCCTCTGAGATGGGTCTCTCTGCTGGTGATTCCAATACTGCTTCCTGTTCCATCGGCTGCAACCCTCACTGCCACTTCCTGTCGTTCCTCCGAACTGTCTCCTTTGACCACAGCATCCTCCTAGACTTCCTCATCTCCACGGAAACCTGCTTCCTGGAGTACCTGGTGCGCTACCTGAAGCACCTGCAGGGGGACCGGCCAGGTTTCTCTGAGGCCTGTCAGAAGATGGAGGCCCTGGACTGGCCTCAGAGGCTGGACAGCAGAGGAGGAGACCTCCACCAGTCATCGCTTGTCCCCTTTAGCAGGTCGTCTCTGCTGGACCTAGTCCTGCCCAGCGTGGTCCCTCCTCTCCGCTTGGTGGATTATGGAAGCTCCGATGAGTCGGAGACTGAGGAGATGGATGTCTCAGACGGTACAACATACACCCCAAGGAGGGCCACGGGGCTGGAACCCTGCAGCTCAGACAGCAGGCCAAGGCTGGGCAGCCTCAGTCTGACCCAGGGTGAGGAGAGTGAACTATACTCCTCTCTGAAACACACACATGAAAGACCCCAGCCATCAGGCTCCACACCTGACTGCAAGCAGCCAATAGGGAGGGGATCCCAGCCTAGCATGGCTACAGACGGTGGACGAGGGCAGAGTCTGCCAGGTGGAGGAGGGAGGTTCAGGACCTTTGGCCTTGGCCAGGACAGACATCATGGTGACTTTGACACAAGGACGTTCGCCTGTCTGTCTGAGCTCAGAGCTGTGATAGCCAGGCTGCAGAAGAGGAAGCTCTTTCCCTATAATCCCACCTCACTCCTAAAACTACTGACAAACATTCAACCAGAAAGTGTTCAGTGAAATCTCCCTGAGATTGATACCACCAATTTAAAATAAACAACACAAAATTTAAACATATTGCTTTTCTTATTTTTTTTATAGTATATGTATATAGTAGATATCCACATAAAAGACGAACATACTGTAAGTCATTTCCATTTCTCCGGTCAGTGTTGTGCCCTTCATCTCCCTGTCAGTTAAACCTTTAGTCAAGGCAGGACAACAGTTACTACTGAATGTATGTTTACCTTTATCAGACACTCTTATCCAGAGCAACTCACAGTGAGGACAGGGACATTCCCCCTGAGGCAAGTAGGAAGAAGTGCCTTGCCCAAGTACTCAACATCATATAGCCACAGCCGAGAATCAAACTCACAACCTTCCGATCATGAGCCCAGCACCTTAACCATTGAGCCACCTGACTCTGTGGTCAGTGTTTCAGCTGTGTGTATACTTTGATCTCTTCTCTGTTTGCCCATCCTAAGCAAACACATCATCCACCTCCTAAACCAACACACTGGAGCTGACTGTTATTTCACCACATCCTGGCTTCTCTGAAGCTCATTCTGGAAGCCATCAGCATGGATCATTGTTCTGGACTATTCTGCCTTATCTCCACCCCTAACTCCTAGCTGACCATCTTCTTATCTTCTCTGTGTTACGAAGACAATAGTTTTGTAGGATTAGTAGCACAGTTCAAACAAGCTGGTAAGCATGCCCTGAGGGCCTCTGTCTGTGTGTGTGTGTGTGTGTGTGTTGACTGTGAGAGTGTGTCATGGCACTCAGCTAGCCTACCTCCCTCCCTCCTAACCTGGAGGGAAAAGAAAAAAAACTGCCGGGCAATTGTCCCTGACTGGGTGTGACCAAGCAAGAGAAACAAAGGGAGAGTGGGTTACTGCCTGCCTGCCTGCCTGCCTGCCTGCCTGCCTGCCTGCCTGCCTGCTTGCCTGCCTGCCTGCCTGCTTACTGCCTGCTTCTTCAACTGTAAAGGGATAGAGGGCTTCTGTCAGGCTCGCTAGTTTCCCACAGTAAACACAGGAGTATCAGCAGGCAGGTGAGACCAGCTCCTACCTGCTCACCTTTCTGCAGCAGCCACAGCAGGAAGGTACAGTTATGTTTTCCTATATGACCTTGGACCCAGCATAACGATTTTTGTTGGTGTTTGTTTTATTTTTCGTCTGATAGGTGAGGAACTTTTGGGCTTTCTTGATTGTACACCTGTTCTAGTTAACTTGGAGTTCTTTAAGATAACATTCATGTGGGGTTGCGATCTGAGTTGTTAGAGGGTGAAGTGAACTCCTCCAGGTATGTGCCTGGTCGTCCATGACTGAGCTGAGCTGAATGAAGGCTCTGTTCTGTTAGCGGGTCGATGTACAGAACCTCCAAAGCTGCGTGCTTCAGCTACCCACAAGCCACTCTGTTTTCCGACCAATTTTATTGTTTTGTACTGTAACTGGCTTACATTCATAGTTATGCATCTTTGGCACTTCCTTCATGCAGCCGTTATGAAGTCATGAGCCTTTAAAATGAGTAATTACCTTTGTATGTCTTCTACAGCCAATTCTCTAGGTTTAAATGTTTGTCTATAAAACTCACACCAAGAACCTGATTAGACCCGAATGATGAAATACTCTACCATCGTTCCCCACCAATACTGACAATATATCTTTTACGTACTCCTATAAATTTAGATGTATGAATTATTTTTAAGATTCAGCTTTTATCCTCAACCCACATAACCGCCAACAAGGTACATTGTTTGTGTGATCCAGGCATTTCTGGGTGGAATAGTAAACCGATGAAAAAGAAAAGTGCCTGTGTTATTTGTAATGGATACAGAAACATCTTTCTGCATCACTGTAACATTACAGATTTTAATCTGGCCCTCCGGACGGTTGTTCTGGTCAGGTGGTAAATTCTGATGGGCAGGAAAGTATGCCAAGTCACATGTTAATTACACAAGGACCTAGAGGCAATGACATCTGCCGTGATGTCGTACTTGTATTAATACAGCAGGGGCCAGAATGTCGTTCCCCCCCCCTCCCAAACAAACACACACACACGTGGGGTGCCAGTCAACAACATACTCCACCAGTCCCAGCTCCCACCCCTGACATGCTCAGGTGTTGTGCTGTGTTCTCCAGGCATGTGTGGTGAACATGTCTTCCCCCCCACTCTGCTGTTACACGCCTATCTCAGTATTCCAGATGCGTCCAACTCGCTGCACATTCACGCCACGTGATCCTGGACCGTCCGCAGAACAGTACAGCGTGTTCTCTGGGTGGATGAGGTCAGCGTGGGGTTGACTGCCCTCATCATCCAGTGGTAGAGTCTTACTATACAGCAGTGGTGTCAAACTCAGGGAGAGGCTGCAGGTTTTCGTGTTAACCAAGCCACTACACCATCTGATTTCACTGACGAGTTTCTCCACTTAGTGAAATCAAACTCGTTATTGAAATCAGCTGGTGTAGGGGCTTGGTTGACACGAAAACCTGCACCCTCTTGGCCCGCGATGGCACGAGTTTGACACCTGTGCTCTAGAGGGACCCAGGTTGGTCTCTGACTAAAGATAATCCTCATTTCCTCTGTTATTCACCGTCTCCATGATCACAACACCCTGAGCACTTGGGGGCGTGAGGTTTCAGAGGCTCTTGTTGTCCTGTGTTCAGCTTCCTGAGAGAGGGAACCTGAGGAGGGTTGAGAGTTAGCAGCGTCAGCCTGAGGCTCCGGAGGGCCCCTATGGAGGGCCCCTATGGAGGGCCCCTATGGAGGGCCCCTATGGAGGTCTGTTGACTGTTGCTACGTCAGTGTTTTACCTTCCAACACTCACAAACCAGGCAACAAGGTTGCCGCTGTGGAACATGGTGGAGGTTCTGCGAAGGAACTGGCGATGAACTCTTGCATTATTGAAAATTCTGTTGAAAGTTTATCAACAATAACAGAAAGCTCTGTTAGTAAAGTAGATTTTCTTTTCTTCCTGTCCCAGGATGTTTAGCTAAGATGCAGGTTTTATTGATTTTTACTGCCAGTAAGATTTTCTCCAGTGACGTTGTGTGTGCGTAGAAGGAGATCTTGTGAAATGGCCTAGAAATGCTACGTCAATATTTGTTGTGGAAATAAAGAGTGGGTCAGCCAATGCGTTTTTGCATTCGACCAATCACAATGAAGACTAGCCAGAACAGTCATGTAACCCAATGGTGAGGTCTTTAGTTTTAGTAGTTTTGGAAATCTTCATGATCCAGAGAGAGTTTCTTGAGTGTCTTGCTCCTCCCCCCCCCGTGTGACGCAGGGATCCAGCTGTGCCATGATTGGCTCCCTGTACCAGTGGTTCTGGTGGGACCGGATCTGGTTGCCGGTCAACCTGACCTGGGCCGACCTTGAGGACAGAGAGGGGCGTGTCTATGCCAAAGCCTCACATCTTTACGTCACGGTGCCTTACGCCATTGTCTTCCTACTCATTAGGTTCCTGTTTGAAAGGTAAGGTGAGCTTCTTACACAACACACACACACACACACACCATGGAAAGTTAAGCTGGTAAACACACAGCCATGCTATTTGTCAGACAGTAAGGTGACTTCCCGTTCATTGGTTAGCATCAGCAGGCAGGATCATTGTGCCACATGCTTCAAGGAGGGCTGTTTCATAGTTCAGTGATTCCCAAAGTTTACTTGCGAAGGAACTTCCTTAAAGTGGTCCTGTGACCTATCAAGTAAAACATTTTCCAGTGAGGAAATATGACTTTGCCCAGGCCAGAGAGACGAGGCATTTTAATCCTCAGTATAAATGTACCAGGTGATGTGTTCTTTGTCTAAGTGGCCATTGTTAGTGTTTGTAGGCTGTTAGAAGGAAGTTTGATATCTAGTTACAATTTCACCTGCTTGCTTGAGCAGGGGTGTGTAACTTCCTTAACCAGTTCTCACTGGCCCAGTGTGTTCTTACTTCCAGGTTGATAGCAACACCGCTAGCAGCCTCACTGGGGATCAGAGAGAAGGTCAGGCTGAGAGTGGAAAACCCCATCCTGGAGCTGTGCTACACCTCTCACTCCAGACACCCCACACAGGTACACCCTAACCCAGGCTCCTAGTCCTGGACAGACCCTAGCCCCAACCCTACCTTCACACCCTGGATAGGCAAACTGTAACAACAACCATGTTCCTTACAGTTTAGATCAGGTGGTATATGGTTACCTCTGTGTTAGGGACACGCAAACTCCACACAAACAGGCTCGGAGGGCATCTCACCAAAATCTCTGTCAAGAGATAGTTTCTTTTTCCCTGCCTACAGTTGTTGCTTTGAGAATGACTCACAATTTGTGGACGTTCAAAAGTAGACAGTAGCTGTGTGTGTGTGTGTGTGTTGCTTATGGTGTTGAGGGTGTCTCTCCTAGGCAGATATTGATGGGCTGTCGAAGAAAAGTGGCTGGTCAGTCAGGAAGGTGGAACGCTGGTTCAGAAGGAGACGCAACCAGGACCGACCTGGAGTCCTCAAGAAGTTCAGAGAAGCCAGGTGAGTCTCTGGATCTCCATCAAATGCCTGCGTTTGTGAGAGAACATCATGACTTCATTCAATAGCGCCCCCTACCTGCCTCTTGCTGTTTGTTCCAGTTGGAGGTTGGTCTTCTATCTGTTTGCATTCATCGGAGGACTAGCAGCCCTTCATGACGTGAGTACAGTGTTTCTTCTCCCCCACCCCCCGCCCCCCAGTCAGATTGCTTTGGGACTGTTTTGGAGTTGAAACAGTGTTTCTCCTCATGTAATTCCAGGAACTACAGTTTATATTCACTGTCTTGAAGTCTGAACTTGGCTGCGTTAGTCAGATCAGATCATGACTCATAGTTCTCCCTCCAGCAGGAGCGAGAAGGGCAGAGCAGGAGATTATTACGGCGCTAAGAAAAATATGAGCAATTATAGTTGGTTAATCTGTGATGACTTGCTGTGAAAATGCTGCTTGTTTTTATGCTTTTTGTGTTTGTCTCTCCAGAAAGAGTGGTTTTATGACACGCGTAAAGTATGGACTGGTTTTCCACAGCAGGTGTGTATGGATTTGTGTGTGTGTTTTCCAACACCTACCACACTGCATTTGCCCTCATCACGTGTCATCGAGACCCCATAAAAATATAAACACAACACATAACTTTAACGGTCTTCACTAACATTTTCACGCAATATCCAAACGAACGATATTGCTTGTCCATAAAACTGCCAATAATCTTCATCCTTGGGCCAGTACAGGTCCTTATTTAGAAGTGAGTTCATTTTTATTCGTTTTATAAGGGGAAGAATGAATGTGTTGAGCTGCTTCATGTTGATGCTTGATGCCAGATCCTAATGGAAGAATGATGTCACTCACTGGAAGATTGCTGGTAGGATTAGGCTGCATATGTTCAGCCTCAGGACCAAGCAAGCTGGGGTTTGATGTCAAATACAGGAGAGAGAGACAAACACACATGGACAGTCAGACCCTCCAGTCAGCAGCTCTCAGACTAAGGAAAGAAGTTTGGGGACATTTGTCTTTGTGTGAATCTTTTTTTTGTGTACTGAATGACTGAGATTATCTCATGAACATGTGGGGTCTTGTTACCTTACTCTCTCTCTGTCTCTCCCCCTCTCTTTCTCTCCCTCTCTCTCTCTCCCTCTCTCTCTCTCTGTCTCTCTCTCTCTTTCTCCTCTCTCTCTCTCTCTCTCTCTCTCTCTCCTTCTCTCTTTCTCTCCCCCTCTCTCTCTCTCTCTCTCTCTCTCTCTTCCTCTCTCCCTCTCTCTCTCTCTCTGTCTCTCTCTCTCTGTCTCTCTCTCTCTCCACCCTCCCCTCTCCCTCTCTTCAGTCCATGTTGGAGTCTCAGTACTGGTATTACATCCTGGAGCTGAGCTTCTATGCGTCTCTCCTCTTTAGAGTCACTGTGGATGTGAAAAGGAAGGTGAGTGTCAGGTGACGGCCCCCCTCCCTGGCCCCCGGGGGCCCTGAGCCTCTTTAGTTCCCCCAGTCACCAGGTGCAAACACACCAGCTTCATGCTCTCCTTCTCCAACACTGAGGTCCCCAACCCTAACCCCCTAACCCCTAACCCCTCACCCCAAATCCCTAACCCCTAACCCCTGACCCCCTGACTGAGTTGATCAACTTTGCGGTACATTTTGAAGGGCTGCTGCTCATTTTCCCTTTTCTTTTTTTTAGGACTTCAAGGAACAAATCATCCACCATGTTGCCACCCTGGTCCTACTGTCCTTCTCCTGGTGTGCCAATTACATCCGCATAGGAACCATGGTCATGCTGGTCCACGATGCCTCTGACATCCTGCTGGAGGTAGGCATGATGTGGCTAGGGACCCCCTGTCAGAGGACATCCACAGCCAACACTGCAGCCCTGTCATGTAAACAATGAGGAGTGATTACAGAGACTCACATCACACAGCATTTCACGATGCCTTTGAGGTGAATAAAGTACCATCCCATCGTAACCTAATGAGTGCAGTTTGATAGTGAGGACCACTGGCTGCGGATAATGTGTGTGTGTGTGTGTGTGTGTGTGTGTGTGTAACTAGTGTATGTTTTGATTGGATCTGTGTTTGTATATTCCAGTCTGCCAAGTTGTTTAACTACGCTAAATGGGAGAGAACCTGCAACACTCTCTTTGTTGTGTTTACGGTTGTTTTCATGGTAACTCGGCTAGTCATCTTCCCATTCTGGTAAGACAACTGTTTGCATGCGCGCGCGCGCACGCGTGTGTGTGAAGTGCGTGATTTGTGTTTACCTGCTTGTTATTTTGTTTAACAAATCAATGCGTCATGAGTGCATTGTGATACACATCCTAATATTTGTCGAGAACTGTTTGCCCTGCCTCTCCTTCGAGGCACAAATTCGACTGATCTCATTCTCTGAACACAAGTAATTGTCACCTTGACCTTTTTCTGGGTTATTCTTTGCTGGAGGGAAAGACTACACACATCTCTGGCACTATTGTAACAGCTTTGACGATCTGACAATCCGTCAAACCAAACCTGTTAAAGTAGACTATCAAAAACAACATCTGTTTTTTTAATTAGCGTGGATAGATCAAGACCTGGTTATCAAACACAATTGGTATTTCACAGAACATTACGTGATTTTCACACAGTTCAGTTGGTGATGGTGATTTTGTGTGTGAGTGTGTTGTTTGTGTTTTGGGTGCATCGGGATGTCATTTCCCGTGCTAACGTGTGTTGTCTGTGTGCCAGGCTGATCCACTGCACTTGGGTGTATCCCCTGGAACACTACCAGGCGTTCTTCGCCTACTATTTCTTCAATGTGATGCTGGTGATCCTCCTAGTCCTGCACATCTTCTGGGCCTACCTCATCCTGCGGATGGTCAAGAAGTTCCTGTTTGGCAACGTAAGTGTTCCCCCCATCGCCTCTGTGATGTGGTTGCTTCCATCCAGACTGAGGCAGTGCTGAAGCACTTTGTGGGGTCAGAGTGTCGCGGTGAACAGTGCAGGACAGAGAACAAACACACAGGAAGCTTCTATCATCTTTCACTCCAGTTCCTGGAGGATTGGAGCTCCTGAGTAGCACTAGCTTCATGAGAACCTTTTAGCAGGAGCCTCTTTGATGTTCGTCCATCTCTGGTCTTCAAACAGCTTGTGTGCGCTCCAGTGCATCATGGAACTCAGGTGCTGTTTCCCAGCAACACCTTCTGGCTTCAGAGCACACTGCTGGCTTCAGACCAGCCTCCTCCTGCCACCCGCAGTGTGTCCAGTCTGAGCCTCTGTACCCAGTGTGCTATTGTCCTGCCTCTCCCTTTAACAGTGTTAATGCAGCGTTCTTGTGCCAGCGTTGGCCTGGCTTCCCAGCCCTGTCAGAATGGATGGGGACCAGACATAATCACTGAGCCCAACAAGCACGCAGCCAGCAGCAGTTGCTACGGAGACCTAATTATTAGTGATTTAGCAGTTGTTGTAGCTACCAGGATAGTGTTGGCGAGCAGAACATTGGGTTTTTGTAGCTGTGTGATTTAGGAGAGAGGTTAATCCTCTTGAGAGCCTCCCACACCAGCTGATCCGAGGAGGCTGACAATGAGGGCTGGGGGTTGGATTGTTAGAATCACGATGGTGAGGTTCAGGTTTCATCTGGGCTTTGGGGTGAAGAGTTAGTTGTTTGGCAAGTTTATGTGGGATGGCGCAAGACACCGTCGAGGGAGACTGGAGTCGATGTGGCTGAAACATTTTTCCAGTTTAATTGTCCTTTCTGGTTTCTTCTTTGCTTGATTTGCTTGTTTCCGTGTGAACACAAATTCATGTTGTTCATCTTGGATGGACGTCAGAAGTTTCTGTGAATAATTCAAAGGTTAAAAGGTTAAAACACAACCAAGATATAACCAAGATAACCATGTGTCATGTTGGATTTAATGCACAACTTCTTTTTCTTTTTCTCCCCACAGTTAACCGGAGATGTACGAAGTGAAAACGAGGAGGAGGAGGAGGATGAAGATGGGAGCATTTCGACAGAGGAAGAGCAGAGACACCACAGAACAGGCAACGGTGTGGGTGGAGCCATCAAGAAGGGAACCAATGGATGCTCTGGACGCTTATCCATGTCTGAAAACATCTGTCAATCAAAGACTGTGTACTGACCATCAGAATCAAAACCATAAGCCCATTCCTACTGGTTCCTACTGGCAAATGGCAGGGAGGGATGGGAGGGAGGGGAGGGGTGATGACGTGAGTAATCGAACAATGTTAAACAGATCAGGTCCCATCTAGACGGAGGGGGAAAATTTTAAGAAAAAAGTATTTCTCCAATACTTGGGAGTGTGACCTCGTCCAACAAAAATGCCGTCAGAGCGTTCGTACATGAAGCAGAGCCAGAGAGGTTGACCCTGTCTGTGGTTCCTTACAGTTCCAAAACGATGACACGCTCCTCGCTTTGAGGAGAGCGATGTTGTTAATGGCATCGCTTCCCATGTAGACCCTTCAGAAAGATAAACACACCAGGGGGAAACCGAGCAACAAAACACACAGCGCTGCGTTCAGGCGTCATCATATCTAATTTGTTCCGTATTGTTCCAGAAACAGAGAGTGAGCACATCCTATTAGTCTGCCCGGGGTCTCCCGGGGTGTCAGTCTTTCGTCTATCAGAGACCTGCTGGGGTTTATGGGCTGCGTTCGCTCGCAGCATGTTTTATCTCAACCTCTGCTGGGGTTGTTTATGGTTACAGAGAGATGAATGGAGTCTGATATCACTTGTGACTCCCTCCACATAAGGTGGTCGTATCTCTCTGCCATCACAGGGTCTCACAGACCACAGACCACAGACCACAGCACAGACCACAGCACAGACCACAGACCACAGCACACCACAGCCCACAGACCACAGACCACAGCACAGACCACAGACCACAGACCACAGCACAGACCACAGACCACAGCACAGACCACAGCCCACAGACCACAGACCACAGACCACAGCACAGACCACAGACCACAGACCACAGCACAGACCACAGACCACAGCACAGACCACAGCCCACAGACCACAGCCCACAGACCACAGACCACAGCACAGACCACAGCACAGTCCTGCTGAACTCAACCACTTATAACCTGTACTATTAGGGTGCCTTTTTAACAATGTTTGAACTATGTTGGCTAGCACCAAGTAGAACTACAATGTACTGTGCTGTGCCATGTTATATCTTGTCATACACACTGTACAGTACACACCTGTACCATCTCATTGTACTCCACAGCATACGGTACATTCCGAACCAGTTTGTATTTTCTGATCCAAGGCCATAATTGAGGTCTGAATTATATTTATTTTGTATTGATGTATTTCCTAGATTCACAAGAGAGTGAGAAGCAGACTTATGAAGAAAGATTTCTGCAGCATTTAGAAAAATCTATTTTTGAATGAGGCATGGCAGAATGATTCTGAGGTCTAAAACTATTGATCTCCAAATATTGTATTGTTTTATGCAGGATATTTTATATGCTGATGATGGCTCAAACATCTATTTTGTAAGTCTGGGTTGTTATAGAATTTTCTACAAGAAAATGTTAAAACAGAGTCGAGACTGACAGATGAGATTCCACATCTACAGTCTGTAAATCTCATAAGCCAATAAAATGATTTTCTAGGCTGGTAATTGGATCTCCAGTTTACTGTGGTGTAATTTGACATGAATCTCCCTGTTTATCACTGTGATTGTCACCAGGGGTCCAATCCTGGTGCTCAAGGGCCACCGTCTGTGGAGGCTTGATCATGACCAGTCATTAGAGTCAGGCATGCTGGAGCAGAGAAACATCTAAAACCGTCAGTACAGTGGCCCCTGAGGACCAGGATTGGAACACTCCTGAACTAAAACATAGGTTGGTTCCTATCATGTCATACCCCAACCAGGCCTCTGGGGGGAGTGAATCACCACAGACTCAGGATCAGACGTGCTTCCTCTGCACATGACCCACCTGAACAGTCCTCTCTGTTGACTCTCTGTAAAGGCCTAATGTCAGGGCCTAATAAGAACTGTCAGGGTTGACAAACTCTGTCTCCGTAAAGGAATTACCTTGAGATCCAATCTAGGCTGACTTCAGATGAGTCGGATAACTTCCTGTCTCCTCGTCCAAGTGGTTCCTCTCTGGATCTGCAGCGGACGCTAAGATAGGCTCCTCTAATGAAGAGATGGACCAATCAAAGCCCTCGACCCCTGAATGAATCACACACAGAATCACCTTCACACACATTCAGGCATTCCTATCAGAGATCTATACACACAGACAGGCCTATAGAGAAGACATAGCCTATATCTATAGGCCTGTCTGTGTGTATGCTATGTCTTCTCTATAGGCCTGTCTGTGTGTGTAGATCTCTGATAGGAATATATATATATATACACAGCCTATTCAGCAGTCATTCAAGGACTTAACCAGCCCATGTTAGTGTGCTGTGCTGTGTTGCCTGTCTGCATGTGACTTTATTGATTCATACAGCATCATTCTCAATGTTTCAAATGTCATGCAATGCTTCATTTGCACTAATACTTTCTCTGTAGCCGCACTACTTTGTTCAAAGGTCACAGTAGATGTGTGCCTTGTGCAACTCAGCAATGAACTTCCACATAATAGATGAAGAGCACGCATCACACTAATCATACATGTGCTCACACACACACACACACACACACACACACACACACACACACACACACACACACACACACACACACACACACACACACACACACACACACAAACTATACAATTCCCTTTCTTGAGCCTGTTTTCTGCTGGCGTGAACATAAGTCTGCAAAAGTGCCAACACTGAGCTTTGTGTCCGGTCAGTGCTGTGAGGTGAAAGCCTCTTCTATTGGCTGATCTTATTTGTTTTTGATTGATGCTGCAGCACGTGACCCTCAGCAGCCCCAGCAGGTCTGTTGGACACAGACAGCAGTATTTATGTTCCAGTGTGTCCAGCTCCAGGCTGGGCCGGCTCATTGTAAATGAGTCCATCCATATTGGGTAGCCGCGGCTGATACAGTGGCTGGCTGCTCCTTTAGATGCAGAGGATAAGTGATGGTCTGCTCTGTTCAGTTAGCCGTGACCATCATCTATAACGCCAACCTGCAGGAGAAGAATACTGCAGCTCTGGATCCATGATCTGGAGGCTTTGGCTGTGGAAAATTCGTCACAATGTATCTAACCGCGGCACATTGCTCAAGGCCAAAAGCTTTGATGCGGAATCTATACGCTAATTGAAACCCATTGTCTTTCCATTTGCAATTAGGAGTTGATGAGAACTTTTAACAGACCATTAGCTTCGAGCTCAAGCTGTGGGATCATGTACATTGTACACTGTTAGCCTGCTGTATTCAGAGTATTTTTCCTTGGTTTGCCCGGTTTATTTATACATCAGTGCATCACCCAAAGCATTTCACTCCATAACCCTAAATTGCCCGGTCCACCAGTCTAATAAAACCTATAATGATACATAACAGGCCTCGTCACACAAGTTGAATCTCTTGCACGAATCAAGTAGCACAGATCCTGTGTGCAGCAAACATGTTTATTATGTTGCAAAAAATGTTTATTAACAATTATCCCACTGATCAAACATTTGAGCATCCAGCAAGCAGCGCTGTATCCACCCCCCCCCCCCCCCCCCTGCTGACCCTGCTGACCCGCAGCACTTCAGCCCCCCTCTTTACTGAAACCACGTGTAGGGTTACAGCCCCCATCAGAGGGGAGGGAGGAGGACCAATCACGGCTGAGATATTCATTGATCCAAAAACCGCCTCGACCAATCCCGTGCCTGCATGGGCAGATGGGAGGAACAGTAGGCGTGTCTACGGCTTCAAACTCTCTCTGCTTGGAGTCTGAGATCTGAAGTGGAGCAACTTTACAGAACTTCACGGCAGTCTAGCTTTGCGCTTCCAGCCTAGATCTCCAGCGAGTCTTGATCATGCACCATAGCCATGCCGCCCACCTCCTCCTCCTGCACCTCCTCCTGCTCCTCTCTCTGCTCTGCATCAGACTGACTGCCAGCTCTGGTGAGTACTCCCCACACTGTTACACTGTGACGCTTTTCATTCTGTCATAGTGGAGCTGAGTTTACATCCCGAACACTCACTTCATATCTATTATTAGTCCCTTTTTTACTAAGTCTTCCGTCTTCTTTTTTTTTTTTTTTGCTGCCTTCAGTAAATTAGTTTTGAATGGCGCCTGAATCTGATAAATTCAATAATGAGTTCCACACAGCTCCTCTTAAACGTTTACTGCAGTAATACTTCAGTCCTGATAATGACTAACAGCCAGATGATCAGTGGTAATGCAGCTCCATCCTCTCATTAAGGCCACAAAGGATCTGGGTAGGCGCCTGGTTGGTTTCACATTAATTGGAAGGGGCTCTCTTTTAATGAACTGTGGGAGTAAAGACACTCAACCGTGACATATTTAACCCCCTTCTCCCCCCCATCCCACACAGCTCACCCCGGGTTGGAGACAGAGGTGGTGACCCCAGTTGCTCTATCTGGAGGAGACTCTCACCTGTGGAGCGGCGCGTCCAGGCGCAGTGCGGGTCGCCGAGGTCAGCGCTCTGCTCCTGTTCACCCCGGCAGAGGAGCGCAGAGCAGGAGGGACGACTTATTCCTCTCTCTGCCTGCTTTCGGAAAAGACCTGTACCTTCAACTGAGGAGGGATGAAGCCTTCCTGTCAGATAACTTTGTTGTAGAACAGAGGCACAGCGGAAAGAACTCTGAACTGTCGCAGCTTTCCAAGGAGAAACTCTGCTTTTACTCCGGCCGGATTGTCAATCATACCGACTCTTTTGCATCTCTCAACATCTGCGGTGGTCTGGTAAATGCATTTTTTTTCTTTTTTCTCCCTTCACTTCTCTCACTCCTTCACCTGGCTTCAGGGGATTGGTTGAGGACTCCACAGCGAACATAATAATGGTGGTGTTGCCCCCCCCCCCTCCAGACCAGTCACCTCCATACCGTAATAGAAAACCCAGAGAATTAGCATAATGAAGCATAATGACGTCCCCATTGGCATAATTGTTTGTGAACTGTGCAGTTTGTGGTGGTTATGTGCGTTTGGCTCCTGATCATTAGCCTGCCGTCCAGCCTGCGCTATGTTGGCCCCTGCTGAGGTCCTGAGAGGGTCGGTCAGCTGGAGATGAGGTCAGCTGGAGATGAGGTCAGCTGGGTTTAGATGCCCTGAAGGAGCACCTGCCCTGACCAACTCCTGCTGGAATGAGTTGTGGTGTTACTGTGACAAGCAGACCAGGTCTACTGATAGTACAGGCTGGTGTGTGCCAGTTAACACTACCCCCCCCCCTTCACACACACAAACACACACACACACACACACACACACACACACACACACACACACACACATATGCTTTGGGGCTGAGTAGATGATGGGATGCCTAAACATCCCCTAACACTGTGTGTGGGTGTGTGTGTGTGTGTGTGTGTGTGTGTGTGTGGGGTCTGTCTCTGTGCCAGGTGAGGGTCTTCTCTCAGAGCTGGAATGGCTCCATTCTCTCTGACACCACGTAATCCATCACTTCCTCACACGCCGCTGAAACGCACACGCACACACATATTAGTATTTCACTTTGGTACGCCTGCTAACATCCCACCATCTGCTCCCCTGTCCTGTGAACCAAAGTTACAAAGCAGAAAGTGGATTACCTGATCTGTTCTTGGGATCTGTTTCATTCAGAGCTTTAGTAATGCTGCCTTTCTATCTGCCAAAGGCCTGGGAAGCGTATTAGAAACTGGAAAATGAGGTCAGGATTGTTTTAAATGTTATATTCATGAGCTAACTGGGTCAAGATCTGTGACACCTTAAGCATGAGAAGAGTCCCGGCCATGTGGAAACCGTGCCAGGGCCTCAGCATGGTCAGAGATGGACAGTGTTCTACTGGACTGCATGGCAGACAACACTGGACAGCACCAGAATACTGTGTACCAGCACACCTCTCTTTAAAGGCTCCACTAGGCTCAGTGGATCAGCTGGAAGCTGAATACATCTTGTGTACTTGCACGTGTGTGTGTGTCATACAGTGGCACCTCAAGATAGTTTTATTTGTGTTGTTAATTCATCGAGTTGTTTTTGGCTTGAGTTCAGTTCAAACACAAGCACCCAACGAGGCAACGTTTATGTGTGTGTGTGTGTGTGCGTATGTGTGTGTGAGGAAAATCAAAAGACCAACGTGATCCTCATGTTCCCTTTGCTCTTGGTTACCCTGAACAGTGTCAGCCAGGGCAGCAGTGCAGCCTGGGTAATGTAGGAACCTGCTGAATGTGTCAGGGTGTCAGGTGGCTGAGCGGTGAGAGAGTCAGACTGGTAATCAGATGGTTCCCGGTTGGTAATCCCGACCATACCAACATGACGTTGTGTCCTTGGGCAAGGCACTTCACCCTACTAGGGAATTTCACTGTAGTCTGTCTGGATAAGAGCCTCTGACACATGAACAGGAGAACTAAAGGAGTGACCGTGGTTGCCCTTACTGTAACTCGAGATGACCTTTCACCCCGTCAAGAGGGGCTCTGGTCTACAAGGCTGAGCCCCTGACAGGTCCTCCTCACACCCAGACCAGATAGAGTATCAGGGGAGCTGCAGAGGGTCTCCTGGCCGCACACAGGCTGGCTGGGGCTGCATTCCTGAGGGTGTCTGAGCCGGGAGCTGGAGGTCTGTGGAGAGGCTGGAACACTCCCAGCTGCTGCTGGTCCTTGGAGCCCAGCATACCGCACACTCCTCACTTCACCATGCTGGACACTGGACCTCTTTGTGGAGGATGTGGACATGGTGTTGTGTTGTTCTGTATGTGGTGAGGTGAACAGCACCCCCCCTCCCCCCCCCTGTCTGTCTCCACTCTATCTCTCTGCTAATGAGCACTGTCCATCTCTGTCCATCTAAAGTCTGTCTTTGTCTTTTTTTTTCTTCCTGTTTTCTCCCTTTTCTCATCCTTTCACTATCATAATAATTACTTCTCGTTAGCGTTTAAATCATCATCTGGTTATGATGGAATAAAAACGTGTCGTTTGCAATACAGATGGTGGTTCCCATGGCAACTGTTGCAAGAACATGTAATGAGCACTTTTGGGTTTTGGGGATATCTTTAAGAAAGGCTGGATGTCTCGTTAACGTCATGTCAGTTCAGTTTACTGGCTTGTCAGATGGACCTTTATGACACTGCTGTGATACCTGAGCAGATTCTCCTGCAGTGGTCCCCCATGATTCATGCATGGAGCCTGTCTGTATGGACGTGTCAGGGAGGAAAGAGGACTTTTTATAGCTCTCTCTCTCTCTCTCTCTCTCTCTCTCTCTGTCTCTTTCTGTCTCTTTCTGTCTCTCTCTCTCTCTCTCTCTCTCTCTCTCTCTGTCTCTCTCTGTCTCTCTGTCTCTCTGTCTCTCTCTCTCTCTCTCTCTCTCTCTCTCTCTGTCTCTCGCTCTCTCTCTTTCTCTCTCTCTCCTTGGTTTCTCTTCCAGCACCCCTCCTGTCTCTCTTCTCTCTATACCCCAGGGGTGTGTGAGCGCTGAGGAGAGGAGTCCTATCTCTCTGGATATGACTCCTGTAGTTGGAGGCGGGGGGGTGGGGTGCTGGGGGTCAGTGGGTGGGGTGGTGGGGGTCAGTGGGTGGGGTGCTGGGGGTCAGTGGGTGGGGTGGTGGGGGTCAGGGGTGGGGTGGGGTGCTGGGTCTCAAGATGGGCTATTTAGTAGATGTACTTGAATCTGAGCTGTTCTGTGTTTTCAGACTGGACTGCTCCACACTGGAGAAGAGAGTCTCTTCATTCAGCCAATCAGCACGGGCGCAGCAGTGGCTTCCTTCTCCGGTCTGAAACACAAACTGGTCCGACACCGACGCAGCACCCAGACAGCTACCTCGGACTCTGCCTCCACTGCCTCTGCTGCCTCCGCTGCCTCCGCTGCCTCCGCTCCATCAGAACACCAGTACTGTGAGCCTGTGCAAGGTGAGTCAACAGTTGACCAAAGTCATCGTAACACACCTGTGGAAGTCAGAGCCCACAGAGCCCCTCAGAGTCGCTCCCCAGCCTGCTCCCCAGCCTGCTCCCCAGCCTGCTCCCCAGCCTGCACCCCAGCCTGCACCCCAGCCTGCTCCCCAGCCTGCACCCCAGCCTGCTCCCCAGCCTGCACCCCAGCCTGCACCCCAGCCTGCACCCCAGCCTGCTCCCCAGCCTGCTCCCCAGCCTGCTCCCCAGCCTGCACCCCAGCCTGCTCCCCAGCCTGCTCCCCAGCCTGCTCCCCAGCAGCAGAGCCCCTCTCTACACTCAATACATTCTGGGATCCAGACTTTTAGCACTTCTTCATGTTTCCTTTGATGTGTCTTCACCTGGCTCAGTGCTGAGGGAGCGATCCTGAGGTAGGCAGCTGTTAGCGTATTTAATGAGCCTCCCCAGTTTGGTAGCCCCTGTTGGAACCTGCCAGCCCTACTGCTAACTCTATCAGACAGTCAGGGAGAACCTCATCCAACACTCCTACATTCATAATGTGCATACTTTCCAAACGTTGAGTTCTCTCTTTGCCAAGGATAGGGATTTTTTGGGAGGGAGAGGAATTCACATTTTTCATGGCTGCTCAGACTCTCTGCAGTGTCTTTTCAGACAGAAGCCTGTGTGTTTGGCTCAGAGACTGTTTACCTCATTTAGAACGAGACATTCAGTTGAGTTCAACTTGTTGTGTTCGATTTACAGTTGTAAGGAATATCCGTTGGTTCAGAGTGGTATGAATGTTGTCCCTATATTTCATACATTTCCCCCCAGTGGGATAAGGACATGAAGGATAGGTATAGGAAGCGTACGTTGCATATGTGCATGAACAGCAACATGGACCTGGAGATAAGTCAGAGAGTTGCTCCCTCTTCCTGTCCCTTGAAGCATTTCTTGGTCAGTTTAGTTTGACTCGGTCTGTTGTCCCTCAGTGGAGATCGACCCTCGTCTCCTGCAATCATGCTGGTTTGGAGACAATTAAAAACCTCCAAGAAGTTTTCCTACAATATTCCCCCTGTGCCCACTCATTAACCAGAACAGCCTGACCTTGAACACGTGCCCCCCCTCCCCCCCACCCCCCCCTCCCCCCCAAAGTTACATAACTCCTCCCTGGACCACCAGGACTTTAGACAACCTGGATAAATAAATTCTTTCCATATGTTCATATCTGGAACGCAAGCAGTAATTGAAAACTCCTCATCCTAAAGAAAAAAAACGAGTGTTTTTTTTTTTTTAAGAGTTAGAAACGCTTAGCTGGTAGTAATAAGCTATTTGTTTTAGAACAGGCTTGTATTTGTCTGGTTATTACTGTGTCTACCTGTATGTGGTTTAACAACCCAATCCTTGTCCATACTTGTGTATGTGTGTGTGTGTGTGTGTGTGTGTGTGTGTGTGTGTGTGTGTGTTGGAGGAAGGGAGGTCTGTCTGTTGCCCACCCTCTCGTCATGTGACTAGTGTTAGTCAAAGAGTGTGTTAGTGTTAGGGAGTGTGTTAGTGAGAGAGTGTGTTGGTGTCAGAGAGTGTTAGTGAGGGAGTGTGTTAGTGAGAGAGTGTGTTGGTGTCAGAGAGTGTTAGTGAGGGAGTGTGTTAGTGTCAGAGTGTGTTAGTGTCAGAGAGTGTTAGTGAGGGAGTGTGTTGGTGTCAGAGAGTGTTAGTGAGAGAGTGTTAGTGAGGGAGTGTGTTGGTGTCAGAGAGTGTTAGTGAAAGAGTGTGTTCGTGTCAGAGAGTGTGTTAGTGTCAGAGAGTGTTAGGGAGGGCTAACAGCTTCAGCCCTGGACAGTAAAAGAGGTCCAGGTGCTTTAGCCATTCAATGTATTTGTGTGTGTGTGTGTGTGTGTGCTCTAACACCTGGTGTCTTGGGGTGAGAGGGATGGAGAGAGGTGCCAGATTTGGACATTCTTTCCTCTGCAATCACGTCTGCCTGCATGTGCCTGGGTCTGGGGTGTAGATGGGTCTGCCAGCTCCTCTCTCCACCCCCTCCCCTCCTCCCCTCCATCCCTCCTCCCCTCCTCCCTCTCTTCTCTCTTCTTCTCCTTGGTCGAGGGGAACGCTGGTCGTTTTCCTTCAAACCACATGGTCCCTGGAGGCAGATACAGACTGAGACAGACCTTATATCCATTAAACTGAGCTCCACCTCCAGGAGACACACACACACACACACACTCTCTCAAGTGTTCTTTGTACATCGGTGCAGTCTGAAAGAAACTGTGTCATATTGCATAAGAGCCTGGCGGAGGGGAGAGCTAGCGGTCTGGAGGTGACCGAGGGCAACATTAGTTTGTTTGACTTGGTCTTGCTACGTTCCCCCCCCCCCCCGCCCCCAATAAAATAATTTCGAAAGACCTAAGAAGCATGCAGGCAGCATGTCAATGTTAACACACTGCCAGTGGACTGAGTGCTGGTTGACATGTTTGAAATGCGCTGAGCTGTGAGGAAGTTAGCCTGCGGTGAGAGTGGGACTGGCATCAGGAGGTGAGGATGCTGACGAGTTATCAGACACCAGAGGGGGGGACCTGTTCTGTTACCCTGGAGGTTTTTAAACCTGGAATCCACTCCCTGGTGTTCTGGGAGGAGGTCTGACAAGCACACAGGAAGGTCCAGAGACACAGGTGGGAAAAGACACCAGCTGGAAGCAGCTGTAGTGGGGTAGGGATGAGGAGGAGGGGAGAGGTGAGGACGGATGGTTAGGGGGTAATGAAGGGGCGAGGAGGGGAGGGGAGAGGGTGAGGGGTGATGGAGGTTACCTACGCTCATCCATTCCTCCTAACTGAGCCAGGAGTCCCTGGTTAATGTGTGTGTTGATGGAGAGGTCACAAGATAGCAGGCTGGGCTGTGGGTTCCTGCTCTGTGCTGGGAGAGAATCAGAACAATGCTAGAACGTTCTGTCCCCTCCCCCCCCCCCCCTCCAACACCCTCCACCCTCCACCGCTTCCCTGCTCGCTCCCTTAACAGACAGCAGCTATTCAGGCTTTCAGCATTTCTATGATTCTCAGGAATTTCTGAGATTGAGGCCAGAAAGCTCTCACAGGCTGGAGTCTGTATGTATATGTAAGGGCGGGGTCTGGTCTGGTCTGGTCTGGTCTGGCATCGTCTAGTCTAGCCTGGTGCGCTCCTTTCTAGTCTAAACCAGCCGGATCTTGATGGATGTGGTCTCTTGTCTGGCCCGGCACGATCTATCGTCTAGTCTGGCCTGACCTGCTCTGTGACTGCTACACTATATAGATGCATGTTTGTTCTTGAACAGATGGATGGTTTGTGGTGATCAGCAGATAATGGCTCCTTCAGCCTCCACCATGGCTGCTCCTGACCACTGAACTGGAAGACATCTTTATTGTGATTACGGTGGTGGCCTCCTGCCTGCCTGTAATGAAATTCCTGCTTTATGAATGGGAATGTGAGATGGTCACCTCGTCAGCCGGGCCCAGCCAAAGGAAGCTAAACTAACACCCAGCGCTGATTCCTGCCCTCCCTTCCTCCCCTTTCCCTCTCTCCCTGGCTCTCTACCCTCCCTCCCTCCCTTCCTCCCCTTTCCCTCTCTCCCTGGCTCTCTACCCTCCCTCCCTCCCTCCCTTCCTCCCCTTTCCCTCTCTCCCTGGCTCTCTTTCCTTCCTTCCTTCCTTCCTTCCTTCCTCCCTCCCTCCCTCCCTCCCTCCCTCCATTCCTTCCTCATGCTTTCATGCCCTCCTCCAATCCCCCCTCATCCCTCCCTCTTTCTCTCAAATGTCTTCTCTCCCTCCTTTCTTCCCTTACTCCTTTTCTTCCCCCTTCTCTGCCTCCTCCCCCTCTCTCCCACTATAGAGGGCGATGGTGCTTTCTAGTCTGAAACGGTAAGGCCATCTGATCTCTGGCCTGTCTGTCTGCCCTGAGGTCCTGGAAGTATAATGTCTCTGTCCTCCTGTCCTCAGTCTCTGTCTCTCTCTCTCTCTCTCTATCTCTCTCTCTCTCTCTGTCTCTGTCTCTGTCTCTGTCTCTGTCTCTGTCTCTCTCTCTCTCTCTCTCTCTCTCTCTCTCTCTCTCTCTCTGTCTCTCTCTCTCTCTCTCTCTCTCTATCTCTCTCTCACTCTCTCTCTCTCTCTGTCTGTCTCTCTCTCTCTCTCTCTCTCTCTCTCTCTCAACTGACTGACAAGGAAGAGAGATTCTGACACCTGCTAATTAGGGCCCAACATGGCCGCCTCCTTTCCCTCCCCCCTCCTCTCTAGTTTGATGAGCTGGGAGGTGTGAGGAGGAGAGTCCAGAGCCCCCCCGCCCCTCCACTCTTCAAAATCAGAAGCCTGATAATGAGCGTGTTAGTTTGGAGAGAAGCTCTGATCAGTGCCCAGTTAGAGTCTGACTCGATGGAAGGAGCGTGATTGGACGCTCATTAGAAGCCTCTCAGATCCATTCACACTTCCTCTATCAGCGTGGAGGAGCGTCAGTCACTATCAAGATGGAGGGCATGACCGCTGCTGTGTCATTTCAGCAGCTAAGAGACCAGAGATGAAGCACAGTATATTTTTTGTGTGTGTAGCTGTGTTCTCACTGTGTGTAGCTGTGTTCTAACTGTGTGTAGCTGTGTTCTAACTGTGTGTAGCTGTGTTCTAACTGTGTGTAGCTGTGTTCTAACTGTGTGTAGCTGTGTTCTGTGTGTAGCTGTGTTCTAACTGTGTGTAGCTGTGTTCTAACTGTGTGTAGCTGTGTTCTAACTGTGTGTAGCTGTGTTCTGTGTGTAGCTGTGTTCTCACTGTCTGTAGCTGTGTTCTAACTGTGTGTAGCTGTGTTCTAACTGTGTGTAGCTGTGTTCTGTGTGTAGCTGTGTTCTCACTGTGTGTAGCTGTGTTCTAACTGTGTGTAGCTGTGTTCTCACTTTGTATAACTCTGTAGAACTGCTGAGTTTGTAGTCATTGTTCCTCAGGGATGCCGGAGTCTCTAAGCTCAAAGCAGACTGGATTCTGTCTCAACATGATTCAGAATCTTTGTTCTTTTGAGGAACAAAAACCTCATACAACCTTGTGTTCTTTCCTTCAGATGATTGAGGGTTTGTCCCCACAAACAGCCAGCAGATCCGGCCGTTATCTTCAGGGGCTGAATTGTAAAATAATAATAATAATAATAATAATAATAATAAAACTCTTTCCCTGGGTGGGATGTTTGTCACTTCAGTGACGAGTCTCTGATTGCTTCTAGATGTTTCCCCATGCGCCAGGCTACAGAGGGGGATGTGGGTCTTCTAGATGTTTCCCCATGCGCCAGGCTACAGAGGGGGGTGTGGGTCTTCTAGATGTTTCCCCATGTGCCAGGCTACAGAGGGGGATGTGGGTCTTCTAGATGTTTCCCCATGTGCCAGGCTACAGAGGGGGGTGTGGGTCTTCTAGATGTTTCCCCATGCGCCAGGCTACAGAGGGGGATGTGGGTCTTCTAGATGTTTCCCCATGTGCCAGGCTACAGAGGGGGGTGTGGGTCTTCTAGATGTTTCCCCATGTGCCAGGCTACAGAGGGGGGTGTGGGTCTTCTAGATGTTTCCCCATGTGCCAGGCTACAGAGGGGGGTGTGGGTCTTCTAGATGTTTCCCCATGTGCCAGGCTACAGAGGGGGGTGTGGGTCTTCTAGATGTTTCCCCATGTGCCAGGCTACAGAGGGGGATGTGGGTCTTCTAGATGTTTCCCCATGCGCCAGGCTACAGAGGGGGATGTGGGTCTTCTAGATGTTTCCCCATGCGCCAGGCTACAGAGGGGGATGTGGGTCTTCTAGATGTTTCCCCATGTGCCAGGCTACAGAGGGGGGTGTGGGTCTGTGGGTTGTGACAGCACCTCTGGAGCTTCACACTCCATTCAACACGTTAGCACAGCGTGTTCTAACAGTGTGGATATTCCTGCATGTGGGGTGTGTGAGGTATCCCAGCTCTCTGGGTTCTGATTGGCCACCTCGTGTTGAGAAGAACCTCACTTCCTCTGGTATTCCCTGACTCTGACCCCTCCTACCTTTGTGATGAAGAGACCATAGACATTACAAAGACATTCTTTATGTCTATGGGAGAGACAGTGATGAAGAGAGACACTCTTCCTGACAACATGTGGGTTTGTCAGGCTGTTTGTCTGCTGACTGTTTCTGTGACTCGGGGGAGTTGTTTTTGCAGAAGCAGCTTTATCATCTGGTTCTGTCGCAGGACAGTCTGTTGCTTCTGGACTCGTCCTTGTCCTGTTTGTTGCGCTCTGACTAACCAGCCCCACAGAGCAGCAGGGACTGACAGGACAGAGCAGCAGGGACTGACAGGACAGAGCAGCAGGGACTGACAGGACAGAGCAGCAGCAGGGACTGACAGGACAGAGCAGCAGGGACTGACAGGACAGAGCAGCAGCAGGGACTGACAGGACAGAGCAGCAGGGACTGACAGGACAGAGCAGCAGCAGGGACTGACAGGACAGAGCAGCAGGGACTGACAGGACAGAGCAGCAGGGACTGACAGGACAGAGCAGCAGCAGGGACTGACAGGACAGAGCAGCAGGGACTGACAGGACAGAGCAGCAGCAGGGACTGACAGGACAGAGCAGCAGGGACTGACAGGACAGAGCAGCAGCAGGGACTGACAGGACAGAGCAGCAGCAGGGACTGACAGGACAGAGCAGCAGGGACTGACAGGACAGAGCAGCAGCAGGGACTGACAGGACAGAGCAGCAGCAGGGACTGACAGGACAGAGCAGCAGGGACTGACAGGACAGAGCAGCAGGGACTGACAGGACAGAGCAGCAGCAGGGACTGACAGGACAGAGCAGCAGGGACTGACAGGACAGAGCAGCAGCAGGGACTGACAGGACAGAGCAGCAGGGACTGACAGGACAGAGCAGCAGCAGGGACTGACAGGACAGAGCAGCAGGGACTGACAGGACAGAGCAGCAGGGACTGACAGGACAGAGCAGCAGCAGGGACTGACAGGACAGAGCAGCAGGGACTGACAGGACAGAGCAGCAGCAGGGACTGACAGGACAGAGCAGCAGGGACTGACAGGACAGAGCAGCAGCAGGGACTGACAGGACAGAGCAGCAGCAGGGACTGACAGGACAGAGCAGCAGGGACTGACAGGACAGAGCAGCAGCAGGGACTGACAGGACAGAGCAGCAGCAGGGACTGACAGGACAGAGCAGCAGCAGGGACTGACAGGACAGAGCAGCAGCAGGGACTGACAGGACAGAGCAGCAGGGACTGACAGGACAGAGCAGCAGCAGGGACTGACAGGACAGAGCAGCAGGGACTGACAGGACAGAGCAGCAGCAGGGACTGACAGGACAGAGCAGCAGCAGGGACTGACAGGACAGAGCAGCAGGGACTGACAGGACAGAGCAGCAGCAGGGACTGACAGGACAGAGCAGCAGCAGGGACTGACAGGACAGAGCAGCAGGGACTGACAGGACAGAGCAGCAGGGACTGACAGGACAGAGCAGCAGCAGGGACTGACAGGACAGAGCAGCAGGGACTGACAGGACAGAGCAGCAGGGACTGACAGGACAGAGCAGCAGGGACTGACAGGACAGAGCAGCAGCAGGGACTGACAGGACAGAGCAGCAGGGACTGACAGGACAGAGCAGCAGCAGGGACTGACAGGACAGAGCAGCAGGGACTGACAGGACAGAGCAGCAGCAGGGACTGACAGGACAGAGCAGCAGGGACTGACAGGACAGAGCAGCAGGGACTGACAGGACAGAGCAGCAGCAGGGACTGACAGGACAGAGCAGCAGGGACTGACAGGACAGAGCAGCAGGGACTGACAGGACAGAGCAGCAGCAGGGACTGACAGGACAGAGCAGCAGCAGGGACTGACAGGACAGAGCAGCAGGGACTGACAGGACAGAGCAGCAGCAGGGACTGACAGGACAGAGCAGCAGGGACTGACAGGACAGAGCAGCAGCAGGGACTGACAGGACAGAGCAGCAGCAGGGACTGACAGGACAGAGCAGCAGGGACTGACAGGACAGAGCAGCAGCAGGGACTGACAGGACAGAGCAGCAGGGACTGACAGGACAGAGCAGCAGCAGGGACTGACAGGACAGAGCAGCAGGGACTGACAGGACAGAGCAGCAGGGACTGACAGGACAGAGCAGCAGGGACTGACAGGACAGAGCAGCAGCAGGGACTGACAGGACAGAGCAGCAGGGACTGACAGGACAGAGCAGCAGGGACTGACAGGACAGAGCAGCAGCAGGGACTGACAGGACAGAGCAGCAGGGACTGACAGGACAGAGCAGCAGCAGGGACTGACAGGACAGAGCAGCAGCAGGGACTGACAGGACAGAGCAGCAGGGACTGACAGGACAGAGCAGCAGGGACTGACAGGACAGAGCAGCAGGGACTGACAGGACAGAGCAGCAGCAGGGACTGACAGGACAGAGCAGCAGCAGGGACTGACAGGACAGAGCAGCAGGGACTGACAGGACAGAGCAGCAGCAGGGACTGACAGGACAGAGCAGCAGGGACTGACAGGACAGAGCAGCAGCAGGGACTGACAGGACAGAGCAGCAGGGACTGACAGGACAGAGCAGCAGGGACTGACAGGACTGAGCAGCAGCAGGGACTGACAGGACAGAGCAGCAGCAGGGACTGACAGGACAGAGCAGCAGCAGCAGTAGAGCGTAGCTTCTGCAGTAGTGGCCTCCAAGAGTCGCTCTACTAACCAGGAGCAGATTTCTGGAGGGGCCCTGGTTTGACTGAAGTCGTGGGATTGAACGTTCTGAAAGCTTCACTCTCTAAAGGGTTGACATGCTCTCAATAAACATGCTTGATAGGGCTCTTATTCCACACCAATTGAATAAATTGAATTAGATTATCTAAATGAGTGGTAACTATGGTAACAGCAGGGACCTACTAAATATGGTTTGGTTGATTTGAGGAAGAGAAATCCTGAGTCCTGTCTGCCATGTATTTGTTATTGCTTACAGTTGTCTCTGAGAAATGTATTTCTCTATGCTCTGTTCATTAGTTATAGTTAAAGCTAATCAGAAATTCAAGAGGATGTGGCCAATATACTTTAGCCAGAAATGTGATTTCTTTTCTAAACAGAATATGACAGAGTACAAACCTTAATAAACACTTTGGATTATTTAGTTGTTTCTGCTGGCTCTGGTTCAACATCATTTGCCACTGTGCTTTGTTACGTAATCCATGCTTTTCTTTTAAATGGAAGACATTTGTGGAGAAAGGAATAAGAGAAGAAGAGGAAGAGAGACAGGAAGAGAGAGAGAGACAGAACGTGAGGGAGAGAGAAAAAAGGCTTGGGTTCCTCTTCCATGCTCTGTGTGTGATGTAACATCAATTAAGAACCAAGCTTAGAGAAACAGAGAGAGAAATGGAGAGAGAGATAGGGAGAGAGAGGTTGAGAGAGATGGAGAGAGGGATGGAGAGAGAGATGGAGAGAGAGATGGAGAGAGGTGGAGAGAGAGTTGGAGAGAGAGGGAGAGAGAGGGAGAGAGTGAGATGGAGAGAGAGGTGGAGAGAGATGGAGAGAGAGGTGGAGAGAGAGATGGAGAGAGAGATGGAGAGAGAGATGGAGAGAGAGGTGGAGAGAGAGGTGGAGAGAGAGGTGGAGAGAGAGATGGAGAGTGAGATGGAGAGAAAGGTGGAGAGAGAGATGGAGAGAGAGATGGAGAGTGAGATGGAGAGAGAGGTGGAGAGTGAGATGGAGAGAGAGTTGGAGAGAGAGGTGGAGAGAGAGATGGAGAGTGAGATGGAGAGAAAGGTGGAGAGAGAGATGGAGAGAGAGATGGAGAGTGAGATGGAGAGAGAGGTGGAGAGAGAGATGGAGAGTGAGATGGAGAGAGATGGAGAGAGAGGTGGAGAGAGAGGGAGAGAGAGGTGGAGAGAGAGATGGAGAGTGAGATGGAGAGAGATGGAGAGAGAGTTGGAGAGAGAGGTGGAGAGAGAGGTGGAGAGAGATGGAGAGAGAGATGGAGAGAGATGGAGAGAGATGGAGAGAGAGATGGAGAGAGAGGTGGAGAGAGAGATGGAGAGAGAGGTGGAGAGAGATGGAGAGAGAGGTGGAGAGAGAGATGGAGAGAGAGATGGAGAGTGAGATGGAGAGAGAGGTGGAGAGAGAGATGGAGAGTGAGATGGAGAGAGATGGAGAGAGAGTTGGAGAGAGAGTTGGAGAGAGAGGTGGAGAGAGAGGTGGAGAGAATACACATCCTCACCAGCTGCTGTTCTTCTCCTCAGTGTTGGGGAGACTGATAGTTCCTTAATGAGTCCTGGCTCCTCTTTCACCACAGACAGATTTTGTTCTCATGTGACTTTTTGCTTCATAACATTGTGAACATTGTTTTAATTTGGAGTTAGGCCACTTTCACACATGCTCCTAAATCAGATTCCAGATTCCAGATTTTTGCAATGTGACCTCAGGATAAACAGTCAAATCAGCTATTGTGAGCAGCCCAAAAGAACTATAAATTGTACCCGAGCAATACATTCCAGTTTAGCAGCAAGGGGACTGTGTGCAGTGTGATTGGATAGGCCTGCCTGAGCATCACTGTAGATCTCAGTATCTGTCTGCTAATGAACCCACTGGTGCAGTCTGACTGCCTGGAATCTCCACTCTGTCTGTAACTGTGTGTGTGTGTGTGTCCAGGCAGGAGGAAGGAGCGGAGGCCCAGAGGAGAGGAGGAAGGTCGTGGGAGGAGGAATGCTATCCGCCTGGCCGGAGTGTTCACGGTGGAGACGGTGGTGGTGGCCGACTCAGACATGGTGAAGTACCACGGAGCAGAGGCTGCCAAGAGGTTCCTGCTCACCGTCATGAATATGGTGAGGGGCTTACACACACACACACACACACACACACACACACACACACACACACACACACACACAGGCAGACACTCACAGACACACTCATTTACATGCACTCTTGCCCTTTCTTTGCAAGCACACACACACACAGACACACACACAGACACAGATGCTTGAGCTTGTATAGAGACAGGGGACAGTCTATATATATAGATCCACTCGGAGGTGGGGGGGGGGGGGGGGGGGGTGGTAAGTGACTGCTGCAGGCCACCCTGGACCCTCCATCCACGGGGTAACGTGGTCAGTTTGGCTGGGTGGGGGGGGGGGGTGGGGGGGTGGTAAGTGACTGCTGCAGGCCACCCTGGACCCTCCATCCACGGGGTAACGTGGTCAGTTTGGCTGGCCAGCCTCCTAATCCACTTTGTCTGTCCAGAGTCACAGACACAGTTAGGGTGTAATCTGCTTTGAAGTCAGTTTGGGAGATGCCTCTGTGAGCTGACTGGCCTGGCTGCTGTCCGCTGTGTGTGCGTGCTCGTGTGTACTTGCGCTCATGTGTGTTAGTTAGTGTGTGTGTATGTATGTGTGTGTGTCTGCACTGCTGTAGGCCATACTGCTGTTGTCTTAACTGCATTACCGAGGCATTAGCAGGTTTAGTGAGGCTGTGGCAGACAGCAGGAGGTCTGGGGTACAAGAAGCATGTCTGTGTGCATCAAAGGCTTCATGTTGAACCAGTACACAAACACAGAACAGCAAAATGAGCGGAACCTTCTAGAATCCCTCGTCATGACCTGCCTCTCCTCTGTGGTCCTGTGCCCCCCCCCCCCCCGGCAGGTCTACAACATGTTCCACCACAGGAGTCTGGGGGTCAAGATCGACATCCGCCTCACCAAGCTGGTCCTGCTGCACACCCGCCCTGTAAGCCTGACCTTTAACCTCTGACCTCTCATTATCCCTCTGACCTTCAGCCTCTCGTAACCTGTGCAGGTGCTCGCTCCGCCCAGCACATTACACTGCAGCTTTAGGTTTCGGAGTGTGTGTGTGTGTGTGTGCTGGCTGATGTTGGTGTGGACGTGCAGGAGACTGACTTCTCCCACAAGCTTTGCTGTCAATATGTTTTCAGCCATTTCTTTCTTACGGGGCTCTGGAGAACAAAACGAAATTGCTGTGAAGTGTTTGTGTGTGTGTGTGTGTGTGTGTGTGTGTGTACAGTATTTAAGTGTGCGGATGTGTGTGTGAAGAGTGAGTGTCTCTCCGTAGATCAGCTGTGATAACAGTAATGGCACGTCTGCTTCTGTCTCCTTCAATAGCCTGGCCTGTCTCTCTCTGTAATGCCCCAATAACAAGGTCTGTTAGTGCAGCTCAGTCTCCCAGTCTGCTACTCTGGGGGGTCGGGGGGGGGGGGGGGTGCGTGTGTGTGGGGGGGGGGGTGTATGTGTGTGTATGTGGGAGTATGGTCAGGTGGCTGAGCGGTAAGAGAGTCGGGCTGGTAATCAGAAGGTGCCTGGTTCCAATCTCGGCCGTGCCAACATAATGTTGTGCCCTTAGGCAAGGCACTTCACCCTACTTGCCTCAGGGGGGAATGTCCCTGTACTCTGCTGTAAGTCTCTCTGGATAAGAGAGCCTGCTAAATGACTGAATGCGTGCGTGTGTGTGTGTCTCTGTGTGTGTGTCTCTCTGTGTGTGTCTCTGTGTGTGTCTCTCTGTGTGTGTGTCTCTGTGTGTGTCTCTCTGTGTGTGTCTCTGTGTGTGTCTCTGTGTGTGTGTCTCTCTGTGTGTGTCTCTGTGTGTGTCTCTCTGTGTGTGTGTCTCTGTGTGTGTCTCTCTGTGTGTGTCTCTGTGTGTGTGTCTCTGTGTGTGTGTCTCTCTGTGTGTGTGTGTGTCTCTCTCTGTGTGTGTCTCTCTGTGTGTGTCTCTGCTGTGTGTGTCTCTGTGTGTGTCTCTGTGTGTGTCTCTCTGTGTGTGTCTCTCTGTGTGTGTCTCTGTGTGTGTCTCTGTGTGTGTCTCTGTGTGTGTGTCTCTGTGTGTGTGTCTCTGTGTGTGTCTCTCTGTGTGTCTCTCTCTGTGTGTCTCTCTCTGTGTGTGTCTCTGTGTGTGTGTCTGTGTGTGTGTGTCTCTGTGTGTGTGTGTCTCTGTGTGTGTCTCTGTGTGTGTCTCTCTGTGTGTGTGTCTCTGTGTGTGTCTCTCTGTGTGTGTCTCTGTTTGTGTGTCTCTGTGTGTGTGTCTGTGTGTGTGTCTCTGTGTGTGTGTCTCTGTGTGTGTCTGTGTGTGTGTGTGCAGGAGAAGCTGAAGGTGGGTCACCATGGTGAGAGAGCCCTGGAGAGCTTCTGTCACTGGCAGTACCAGGAGTACGGAGGAGCCCGTTACCTAGGAAACAACCATGTGCCCGGGGGCAGAGACGACCCCCCTCCGGTGGATACAGCCGTGCTGGTGACCAGGTGAGGACCCCCCCGCCTCCCCCCCCCCCTCCTCCTCTTCATGTGACAGCTTGTACCCCTCAGACAGATCACAGATCACAGGGGGATGATACAGGTTGTCTCTGTGGCTTAGCCTGGAAGGCCTGTAATCTCCTCTCCATTCAGCAGTTTGTCAGCCAGGCAGGTTTGTAACTCCCCCCCCACCCGCCTCTCCTACCACACACAAACACCCACACACCTTCACACACCTTCACACACACACACACACACACACACACACACACACACACACACACACACACACACACACACACACACACACACACACACACACACACCTTCACACACACACACACACACACACACACACACACACACACACCTGCACTCCCACCAAGCATGTTTCTTGGCGCTACATGACACATTCCTAATGTTGGATTACAGGTATTATTATTACCTGCTGTAATTTCTGTGAGTGCGGATGGTGGTGGTTGGGGGGGGGGGTGGGGGGGCGGGTGTAGAGGGTGAAGGAATCCTTTTGTTTGTTTAAAGTAGCACCCCTGTAGCATGTCAGATCCTTTCCTGTCTCCCCAAGCTCTAAGTAGGAGGGAAGATGAGGAGGAGAGGGGGAAGTGAGTGGAGGAGGTGTGGGGTGTGGGGTGGGGGGTGTGGGGTGGGGGGGTGAGGTGGATAGTCAGTACAGTGGGGGCTTTTGTTCCTGAGGTGCAGGTAGTGAACCTGATCCCCCCCGCCTTCGCTCCCCTTCCTTGAGAAGGAACATGCAGCGTTCAGGATCAGCATCCATCAGGATGACACCACACAGACGAGGACAAATGAAAGCCTGTCACAGAGAATTAGTGCGTGTGTTGTGTGTGTGTTTGGGGGGGTTAGGGGGGTGGGGGGGGGGGAGTTGGAAGGTGACAGGAAGGTTTTAAGACTTGATTCAACGATATTCTGTCTCAGTGAGAGAATCAAATGACCTGTTGTTAAATCTCTTTGTCTGTTTAAGTAGAAACAACTGTTGTTTATCACAGACAAATACTCTAACCACATCCCTGCTGCTTGTGCTGTTAAACAGCCCTTTGCAATTTGGCTCCCTGGCCAGGGTCCCAGGCTAGCGTTTATACAGGGCTGGGGGAACACTGAGTTCACAGTACCTCAAGCGTGGCTGCGAGGTCGTACGGTACACGGAACCAAAGGAACCGAAGGAACCGAAGGAACCGGGGGACTGGGGGACAGGGGGACTGGGGGACAGGGGGACAGGGGGACTGGGGGACTGGGGGACAGGGGGACTGGGGGACTGGGGGACTGGGGGACAGAGGGACTGGGGGACAGGGGGACCTGGGGGACAGGGGACAGGGGGACTGGGGACTGGGGAACAGGGGACTGGGGGACAGGGGGACTGGGGGACAGGGGGACTGGGGGACAGGGGGGACATGGGGACTGGGGGACAGGGGGACATGGGGACTGGGGGACATGGGGACTGGGGGACTGGGGACAGGGGGACTGGGGGACATGGGGACTGGGGGACAGGGGGACCAGGGGGACTGGGGCACAGGGGGACAGGGGGACTTGGGGGACAGGGGGACCTGGGGGACAGGGGGACAGCGTCTCTGTCTGTGCTCTGGGTTCTTGGTGTTCCTGTGACAGTGGACTGCAGATCTCATGTCAGTGTTAATGTCACGTCTGTCCTGCTTGTCTGAGAGCAGGAGCAGCTCCTAATGAGGAGGAGGAGGAGGAGGAGGAGGAGGAAGGGTGACGGTTATCTCTGTCTCCTCTCTCTCATTCTCTCTGCCTCCTCTCTCTCATTCTCTCTGCCTCCTCTCTCTCATTCTCTCTGCCTCCTCTCTCTCATTCTCTCTGCCTCCTCTCTCTCATTCTCTCTGCCTCCTCTCTCTCATTCTCTCTGCCTCCTCTCTCTCATTCTCTCTGCCTCCTCTCTCTGACCTTCTCTGTTTGTCCCGCCCCCCCCCTCTCTCCTTCTATGCTTCTCTCTCTCTCTTTCTCTCTTCTTATCTCCCCCCCCCATCTCTCCCCTCCATCCTGGCTCCTGCCTGCTGGTTCAGATCAGCTGCTCCGGGGTTTCCAGCAGCAGCCAGCTGGGTGTCACATCTGCTCACGTCACTGACAGACAGACACCCTGCCTGGCTGCAGGACTGTGAGGGTGGGGGTGGGGGGGGTTACCATGCAACAGTGATGGATGTGAAACTGCTGGTGTCCCCTGTGGCAGACAGACAGGCAGACAGACAGACAGACAGACAGACAGGCAGGCAGGCAGGAAGGCAGGCAGGCAGGCAGGCAGGCAGGCAGGCAGGGCCTCTCAGGAGTTATGGAGTTTTGGGAGGGGGTGCGGGGGGGTGTTAGGGGGCTTGACAACCCCAGCCCTCCACCTCTCTGGTGGTCCTTTTGAACACAAACACCCTTCCCCCCCCCCGTTACAGGACAGCATGCAGGGACAGATATCAGTGCTACTACAGTGTTGCATGTTAGTGTTGGGGTTATCTCTCTCTCTCTCTCTGTGTCAGCTTCTTCTCCCCCACAGCTCAGGGATTCTATACATGCAGGACATGATTAAGGCTGACACACAGCTGCAGCCCTAACACACACACACACATGGACATGGACACACACACACACGCGGACACACACATGCATACACACACACACACACACCCCTGCACACGGACACACACACACGCACACATGCACACACACATGGACACATACAGAGAGGGAGGAGAGAGAGAGAGAGAGAGAGAGAGAGAGAGGGAGAGAGGGAGAGAGAGAGAGAGAAGGGAAGAGAGAGGGAAAGAGAGGGGGGGAGAGGGAGAGAGAAGGAGAGAGAGAGAGGGAGAGAGGGGAAAAGAGAGATTAAGGGATGAACATGGGACGTGCATGACCGGTGGATGTGTGTGTGTGTGTGTGTGTGTGTGTGTGTGTGTGTGTGTGTGTGTGTGGAACGCCAGGTGTGTCCCCTGTGAGTGTGTGTGTTCTCAGATCAGTGTGGAGCTCAGCAGAGATCCTGGGCTGCAGGACCTTTCATGCTGCCTCTCTGTCTGATGCTGGGGCGCTCAGATGGAGGAGAACATCAATGAGAGGAGAGAGAGGAGGCTAGGGGGAGGCTGGGGGGAGGCTGGGGGGAGGCTGAATCATTCCTCTACACAGGAAATCAATTGTTCCCATGGCAGCAGCCTGAGGAAGGTGTGTCTGTATGTGCTGATGCATGCACACGCGTGTGTGTCTGTGTGTGTGTGACTATGCTGTGATGTGTGCATGTATGAGCACTACCTGTCAAAAGACTAGACACACTCTTCCATTCAGATGAAATGGAAATTATCAAACCTCTGAACCCGTAGTGCGTGTGTGTGTGCTGTGCGTGTGTGTGTGTGTGTGTTTGTGAGTGTGTGTGATTGTGTGTGTGTGTGTGTGTGTTTGTGTGTGTGTGATTGTGTGTGTTTGTGCGTGTGTGGTGTGTGTGTGTGTGTGAGTGTGTGTGATTGTGTGTGTGTGTTTGTGTGTGTGTGGGGCTCACCGGTATTGGCAGGGATGGCTGTTGCACAGGCGGACTTGGGGGAGGGGTCTGTTCTCAGGGTGGCAGTGGCTGTCGTTAACCAGGGACATGGTCTTATTAAGCATCCTCATACAGGAGACCACTGTCCTCCTCTCACCTAGACACAGTGGACGAGAGAGAGACACACAGAGAGAGAGACACAGAGCGAGAGAGAGAGACAGAGTGAGACAGAGAGAGACAGAGAGAGACAGAGAGTGAGACAGAGAGAGAGACAGAGAGAGAGACAGAGAGAGATAGAGAGAGAGAGAGAGACAGAGAGAGAGACACAGAGCGAGAGAGAGAGACAGAGAGTGAGACAGAGAGAGACAGAGAGAGAGAGACAGAGAGAGGAGAGAGAGAGACACACAAATGATGAGCAAGAGAAAACATAAAAAAGAGAGACATATAACAAACATCAAATTTGTTATGAGTGTGCGGTAACCTTTAAAGCTACCATGGCAACAGGCCTGTTCTCCTGCAGTGTGTCCTGAGCGAGATGCTGCGGTCCTCCAGCTTCTGTGTGTCACCCTGAACACCCTCTCTGGCCTCCCTCCCCACCCCGCTTCAAACACGCCCAGCCTCCCACCCTCAACTCTCTAGTGAACTTCTAGTGAACTACATCACAGCTTCAGCTTCATTACAGCAGCAATCACATCATAAAACTGATAATGTGAGCGGAGGGGAACAGGGGTGCTGTTATGACCCAGACTGTCCAGAACAATCCAGACTGCCCCAGTGGCTCAGCAAGGAAATAAATCAGGACAGGGTGGCAGAGCACGAGCCCCAGATGAAAATAACCTCACGCTGATCACAAAATCTGAGCTACAGTTACCAAGGAAACAGCCAGCAGCATGCTCTTCCCTTCTTCCACATGTAAACACTGCAGAAATGGGTCAGAAGCTCAGCAAACTGTGAGACTAAGATCATGTGACCTCCGTCCAGCCTGGCCCTGCACATCACCTCACCTTAACTATGAACCGCTGCTGCTACTGTACGTTTACATTTCATTATTTATCTATACTGATTATTAGCCCCACCCCCCCCCCTCCCCCACCCCCTGTTTGAGTAGTGCCCGTGCTTGGCAGGGAGGCTGTGTTGGGCAGCCAGCCTCAGATTAGAGCCTCAGTGTGGGGCACAGATGTGAGGTGGAGCATGGTGCAGATAGAGCCCCAGATCTAACACATCAGCCCAGAGGACGGTATCAGCAGGGGTGGGAGAGGAGCAGCCAGCGCTGGGCTGGATCTGGATCACTGTCAGCCTGCATGGAGACTCTGACCACTGATGTCCCTGGAGACGGTCCAGGCCCAACGCAGCGAGCAGAACCTCCATCTGAGGCCACATGTGTGTGAGGAGTGTGTGTGTGTGTGAGGAGTGTGTGTGTGTGTGAGGAGCGAGTGTGTGTGTGAGGAGCGAGTGTGTGTGTCTGGCCACTGGGCGTGTAAGCGGGCACGTGTCTGGGGTGAGGGGGGGGGTGGTCTGTCTGTCTGTCTGTCTGTCTGTCTGTCCCACCTCCTCCACACTGCAGGGGGGGGGGGGTGTCTGTCTGTCTGTCTGTCTGTCTGTGTGTCTCCACCTCCTCCACACTGCAGGGGGGGGGGTGTCTGTCTGTCTGTCTGTCTGTCCCACCTCCTCCACACTGCAGGGGGGGGGGGGGTGTCTGTCTGTCTGTCTGTCTCACCTCCTCCACACTGCACGCTGCAGTCGTTCCAGCTGCTGTGAGTCCAGAGGTGCAGATGTTCCGGCTCTTTCTGCTCGGCGCTGCGGTTCTCCTGCTGGCTCTTGCTCAGAGACACCGTGTACTCATAGTGGATCCCATAGGTCTGATCAGTGAAACAGCAGCACCTGGGGGGGGGGGGGGGGGGGGTGAAGGGAGGAATGCGGAGAGAAGGGGTGAGGAGGGGGAAGGTGAATAATGAAATACGCTATTTCTGGGGGGGGGGGAGTGAGGGGTGCAGGGGGGTGCGGGGGGGTGCAGGGGGGTGCAGGGGGTGCAGGGGGGTGCGGGGGGGTGCAGGGGGGTGCAGGGGGGTGCGGGCAGACAGAATAGACTTGAGGTAACTGTTCCCCAGGTGACAGAAAGGTTCAGACATTAACCAGGTCAGTGTGTGACGTAACTCTGGCCTGGCTGATGTGTTTACCATCAGGTGCAGGGGGCTCTTGGTGGGGCCCTTGGCAGACATCTTCTCCCAGAGGCCCCTTCTCACGTAGCGCACCGTGGTCCCTGCCAGCTGGAACTCCCCTGGGAGCTCAATCTTCCAGTCGCTGTTGATGGACCTCCGAGAGGAGTCCTTTCAGAGCTGGAGGAGAGAGGGAGGAGTTAGGGGGAGGAGTCAAGGGGAGGAGACAGAGGGAGAAGTCAGGGGGAGGAGTTAGGAGGAGGAGTCAGGGGGAGGAGTTAGGAGGAGGGGTCAGGGGAGGAAGAGGGAGGAGTTAGGAGGAGGAGTCAAGGGGAGGAGAGAGGGAGGAGGCAGGGGGAGGAGTCAGAGAGAGACACAAGGTTGAAGGTTCGAGCCCAACTGCTTTCCTCTCATAAAGATTCACAGTCATGAGTCCACGATGACAAGAACACACAGCAGAAATGATTCAAAAGTCTTGAAACAACAACTGGGGAAAAACAGAATGTGTTTAATCCCTCAACACAGGGATTTAGAGGGGATCCAATCAGCAGAGAGTGAGTGGAGAGGCTTCCTGTGTGCTGCTGTCTCAGACACAGACCAGCACAGCCTCCTCACTTGAAACAGCCCTTGAAGTGGATTGTGGGTTTTCTGTGGTCGGCTCTGCTGACGACCTCAGCACATGTCCAGGGTTAGAGGGAGGAGCCTGACGCCACACAGGAAGTCCACCCTGGGGTGGGTGACGCCACCCAGAGAGCTTTTCTGTCTCTGTCTCCCTCTCTCTCTCTCTCTCTCTCTGTCTCTCTCTCTGTCTCTCTCTTTTTCTCTCACTCTGTCTATCTTCCTCTCTCTCTTTTTCTCTCTTCTCTCTCTCTCTCTCTCTCTCTCTCCACTCTCTCACTCTCTCACTCTCTCTCTCTTCCTCTCCTTGTAGCGCTCAATCTTTCCACCTCTGTCAGTGTTCCCTGTCTGCTGCTGCTGCTGGGGTGGAGGGTGGAGGGTGGAGGGTGGAGGGTGGAGGGGGGAGGGTGGAGGGGGGAGGGTGGAGGGTGGAGGTGGCGGGTGGAGGGGGGAGGGTGGAGGGTGGAGGGGGGAGGGTGGAGGGTGGAGGGTGGAGGGGGAGGGGGGAGGGGGAGGGGGGAGGACAGTAACTACATGTGGCGTGTTTCTTGCTCTCTTGGCATGGCTGCTAGAGGGAGGTGTAATGACAGGGAGGACTTGAAGGCTTTCAGAGGTCGTTATCCACACTGAGCATGACTCCTGGATGAGGCTCCAGACATGTTGACTTTCCAAACGGTGTCCAGATGACAGCAATAATCATTTATCCAAGCCTCTGCACCCCCCCCCCCCCCCTTGTGTGGATTACCCACCGTTTCTGCCCCTACCCCTCTATCCCTGTGTGCACTTTTCTAATCTTTTACCCCACACCTTTAACCCTGTGTGCTTTTGCGAGACTGTGTTGCCGTTTGCTGCGAAGGAGTTTCCCCCGGGATCAATAAAGTATTCTGAATCTGAATGTCTGAACTCTGTCCTACAGTGAAACACTCCACACACACACCTCACACACACTCCACACACACTCCACACACACATCTTAACAGACAAGTTAGGGGCTTGGAAAGTGGAACCTTCCAGATCCGTCATAGGAGCCAACATGCCCCTTTAATCACAGTAACATGTTGTTCTATACTGCTTCAGCTTCACGTCTGTTTTACGGCTCCTGTTATTTTCAAAGCTGTATTGTTTTATAGAGAAACATGATCAAGCTGTTCTCTGTTCAGAAAGCAGAGGCTTCATACTGTCCTGAGGGAGGTGGGGTTTGGAGTCTGAACACCAGATGTTTCACTCTGTCTGAGGGAAGGGCTGACTTCTTAGACTGTCCTCTCCTTTATTACACTCCCCTCCCCTCCCTCTTCTCTCTGCTACTCTCATCTTCCCTTATTTAATCTCTTTTTCTCTCTTATCTTTCGCTATCCTTTCCTCCTCCTCTCTCTCCTCTCCTCCCCTCTCCCCTCCTCTCCTCTCCCCCTCTCTCCTCTCCTCCTCTCTCCTCCCCTCTCCTCTCCTCTCCTCCTCTCTCCTCTCCTCCGCTCTCTCTTCTCCTGCACTGTGAGTGGTTGTGGTTGCGTTAGAGCATGTGCGCTGCTGTGTGTGTGTGTGTGTGTGTGTGTGTGAGATAGCAATGCAACTGCTTCTTACCCAGGAAGCTGTGGGACGGCTTGTCCTCCAATACTTTGATCCTTCTCGCGCCCACGGGTATGACAGCCGCCTCAATGTAACCTAGCAACGGACGAGAGAATGAGACAGGGTGGAGAGCGGGGGGGGGGGGGGGGGGGGGGCGTGGCTGAGGACTGGGTGCAGGTCAGAGAAGCCTCCTCTCCTCTGCTCCTCTCAACATGCTTTAGCCCCACAGCAGACAGAAGACCGGCCTCACCGTCAGGGATGTTCCATTTGAAATGCCTGTCTGCCTTCGTACAGACTAGATCTGCTTGTTTACTTCTGGCCCTCTCAGGTGGGTAAAGCTGCAGGAGTGGAGAATCGGGCAGGATCTGAAGCAGGGTCACCTCCTCCCTACTTTCAGCTACTGACCCTGGGCAGCTCGGGTGACAGACAGACTCCTGCTGGGGATCCTGACATCAGAGGCTGGGTGACAGGGAGGCTGGGTGACAGGGAGGCTGGGTGACAGGGAGGCTGGGTGACAGTGAGGCTGGGTGACAGGGAGGCTGGGTGACAGGGAGGCTGGGTGACAGTGAGGCTGGGTGACAGTGAGGCTGGGTGACAGTGAGGCTGGGTGACAGGGAGGCTGGGTGACAGTGAGGCTGGGTGACAGTGAGGCTGGGTGACAGTGAGGGCTGGGTGACAGTGAGGCTGGGTGACAGTGAGGCTGGGTGACAGTGAGGCTGGGTGACAGTGAGGCTGGGTGACAGTGAGGCTGGGTGACAGTGAGGCTGGGTGACAGTGAGGCTGGGTGACAGTGAGGCTGGGTGACAGGAGGCTGGGTGACAGTGAGGCTGGGTGACAGGGAGGCTGGGTGACAGTGAGGCTGGGTGACAGGGAGGCTGGGTGACAGTGAGGCTGGGTGACAGGGAGGCTGGGTGACAGGGAGGCTGGGTGACAGTGAGGCTGGGTGACAGGGAGGCTGGGTGACAGGGAGGCTGGGTGACAGTGAGGCTGGGTGACAGGGAGGCTGGGTGACAGTGAGGCTGGGTGACAGTGAGGCTGGGTGACAGTGAGGCTGGGTGACAGGGAGGCTGGGTGACAGGGAGGCTGGGTGACAGTGAGGCTGGGTGACAGTGAGGCTGGGTGACAGTGAGGCTGGGTGACAGTGAGGCTGGGTGACAGGAGGCTGGGTGACAGGGAGCTGGGTGACAGTGAGGCTGGGTGACAGGGAGGCTGGGTGACAGTGAGGCTGGGTGACAGAGGCTGGGACAGTGAGCTGGGTGACAGTGAGGCTGGGTGACAGGGAGGCTGGGTGACAGTGAGCTGGGTGACAGTGAGGCTGGGTGACAGTGAGGCTGGGTGACAGTGAGGCTGGGGCGTGCTGGGACAGTGAGGCTGGGTGACAGGGAGGCTGGTGACAGTGAGGCTGGGTGACAGTGAGGCTGGGTGACAGTGAGGCTGGGTGACAGTGAGGCTGGTGACAGGGAGGCTGGGTGACAGGGAGGCTGGGTGACAGGGAGGCTGGGTGACAGGCCTCAAAGTGAATGAGCTTCAGGTTGGTACCTGTGTGAGGAGCAGCAGAAAGCTAGCTCTCCTGACAGACCAGTCCTCTCCTCCTTCACCCACACACACTCTCTGCCCCACCCCCACATGAGGGCACGTGCCCTGGCCAGGAACACAGGAACAGAACAAAGCAGTCTGGATAGTTTCCTCAAGTTTCCCTGGTCCATAAAAAGACTGGTTGTATCCAGAAGATTACATGCGTATGTTCCAGAGGTTCCGAAAGAGAGAATGGGAGCGAAAAGAGAGAGAATAAAGGGGGGGGGGTGGAGAAGGAGACAGCGGCAGGAGAAACAGGAGAGAAGACGAAGAAAGAGAGAGAGATATGAGGGGAGGGGAGAGAGGGGGCAGGAGATAGGTAGAGCTAGGAGAGAGAGAGAAGGAAGAGACAGAGAGCGATCAAGATATACAGAGAGAGAGAGAGATACAGAGAGAGAGATATGAGGGGAGAGAGGGGGCAGGAGATAGGTAGAGCTAGGAGAGAGAGAAGGAAGAGAGAGAGAGCGATCGAGAGATACAGAGAGATACAGAGAGAGGAATAAAAAAAAGAGAGATGGAAATAGAGAAGGGAAAGACTGAGTGAGATAAACCCCAGTAATTACTTGAGGAAGAACCTTTCAGAGTGGCCAGTGTGAGGTCACTCCAATTTGACCTCTTTATAAAAGGTTTGTTGAGCTTTGGAAATCAAACACTAAACCCAGTACATGAACAATGTTGTTCAAATTGTTCATAAACTACCATGAACAATTTTCCTCCAGCTGTTTCACAGGTTAAAAACGTATTCTTCCGATATTTTCAAAACTATTATGGACCTTTCTTCCAGATGGAGGGTGAAAATGTTCTCAAATTCAGACTGCTTTGTTCTGCTATAGTGCCACCCACACACACACACACACACACACACACACACACACACACACACACGCCCACATCACACACCAGTATGCAGTTCACACAGTACTCACCAGTGTACCCTCTGCCAGTAAAACCCAACAAAGACTCAGTAATAACAGCCTTCGTTCAGGCGGAAATGGAAATGCCCTTAAACATTGATCTGAGTTCAGTTTAGAGCTTCCTGTCTGAATGCTGACATCATTCATAGGAGGGAAAACTGATCCTAGATCTTTGTCTGAACGACTGCTCTCCAGAGCTGGACACACACAGCACCACACCCCTGTGTTAGAGACAGCACCACAGACACAGCCCCCCCACACCACCCTCCCCCTCCATCCCCTCTCCTCCACCCCCCCACACTGTTAAAGACACACCACCCAACACCGCCTCTCTGGGTTCTTCTGGGACACAAGTCAAACCCTACATGGAACTTCAGTCGCACGTCAAGCGATAAAGGACCCACATTTGGAAGATATGTGCTAGGCTTCTCTGCAGTTGTGGGGGGTTGTAGGGAGATGTAGTTTATTAACCAGGTTGTTCTATGGTGCTGGTTCCAGGTTAGGACTACAGATCCCAGGAAAACCCACAGAGGAAAGATTTTCAGATCCACCAACCGCTTTAGTCAGGGCAGAAAACAAGCAACACGTGCACACACACTCTAACACACACACACGCTCTGTAACACACACACACACACAGCCGGCACCTTACATGAGAAACACCTGGGGACTGCCCTGGGTCTAGCCATCACACAGGTAGAAACCCTCTTACACTGTCTACTGGGGACTGGAAACACATGGAGAGCACTGTCAGAGGAGCTGGGGTCCACACACACACACACGCACTCTAACACACCCACCCACCCACCCACACACACGCACACACACACACACTCAATAAGTCCCTCTCTCTTTTGACCTTAACCCATCCCAATGCTGTCTCCCGCTCTCTCCTGCACACACACACACACACACTCAATATGTCCCTCTCTCTACCTTAACCCACCCCAATGCTGTCTCCCTCTCTCTCCTGCACACACACACACACACACACACACACAGAAAAGACCATATAACAGTTCATTTACATCTTCTATTGTGTGTAATCGTCTTATTATCGTCGCAGATTATTTCCCTCGGAAGATAATGAATTGTCACTGAGAGAAACTCATTCTGCGGTAACAAGTTCTGTCTGTCAATGATATCACCATCTACCCATCTGCACCCCAACACTATTCACTTCAGAGAGCTAAGCTTCATCCTAACATGACAGTGGAAACCATTACAGTTGAAACAGCACACACAGCTGACATGTGGTGTCAGTGTCTGTCCTGTAACCCCTCCCCCCCTGTCCTGTAACCCCTCCCCCACTGTCCTGTAACCCCTCCCCCACTGTCCTGAACCCCCTCCCCCACTGTCCTGTAACCCCTCCCCCACTGTCCTGTAACCCCTCCCCCCACTGTCCTGTAACCCCTCCCCCACTGTCCTGTAACCCCTCCCCCCCTGTCCTGTAACCCCTCCCCCACTGTCCTGTAACCCCTCCCCCCACTGTCCTGTAACCCCTCCCCCACTGTCCTGTAACCCCTCACCCACTGTCCTGTAACCCCTCCCCCACTGTCCTGTAACCCCTCCCCCCCTGTCCTGTAACCCCTCCCCCACTGTCCTGTAACCCCTCCCCCCCTGTCCTGTAACCCCTCCCCCCCTGTCCTGTAGCCCCTCCTCCTTCACTCACCCATGCCCTTGGTGTGGTTGAAGTCTCCCTTGATGATTCTGCAGGATCGTCCGTCTCCACTGCACACGCCACAGCGGTCCTCCTTAGCAGATGAGCCGATGATGCCGTCACACCCGATCCTCTGAGCACAGAGAGGACACAACAGGAAGTGCATGACAGGAAGTACACGACAGGAAGTGCATGACAGGAAGTTCATGAGAGGAAGTACATAACAGGAAGTACACGACAGGAAGTACACAACAGGAAGTGCATGATAGGAAGTGCATGACAGGATGTACACAACAGGAAGTACACGACAGGAAGTACACGACAGGAAGTACATGACAGGATGTACACAACAGGAAGTACATGACAGGATGTACACAAGAGCAACCATTACTGACTGAAGATCAGAAGCCATAAAAACAGAGGTGTTAAGAAAAATCGAAGCCTAGTCCAGTCTAGTCCGGTCTAATCCAGTCTAGTCCGGTCTAATCCAGTCTAGTCATTCTTGGTCAACTCTTGGGAACACACAATTCAGATGTTATAGTTGTACTGTAGTTACAAAACACATGCTACTGCTCTCCCTCCCTGCTAGTCTGTGAGTGGTTCCTACATTAGGAAGGTTATTAGGAAGGTTAACTCAACCTTCACTTAAAACATCTTTATTTTCCCTCCAGTACATATCGTACTTGAACGCATGGCAGAGACTCACTCAGTTATGTCATGTGATCGTATCAGACGTACTGTAGATGTCCGTTTGAAGTACAATCAGTTTCTATGGAAACCCAGACTGTTTCCATGGGTGACATCCTCCTATCTCCCCCACAACCACGTCTGTTTGTCTCCATGTTATCTTTATTTGATCATCATGCTCCCATTTCTAATAACACACTGCTGTCTTACCTGTGACCCCCCCCCCCCTCACGGTTCAGACAGCATGCTACCCTGCCTTACAGTTAGCACTGAGCTGAACCAGCTGGGCCCAAACACTGAACTGAGAACAGGTCACACTATCAGAGGGCGCACAACAACCCGGGCGCGCACACACACACACACACACACACACAGCACGCAGTGTTTCAGATGATGGGGTGTGAAGGGGGTTGTGTGTGTGCTGCAGTTCTGCTGTTCCCAGATCAGGGAAACTCTCAAATGCTCCTCAGAGGAATCTGAGCTGCAGGGAAACATGCTGATTCAGACTAAGTGAAGCCGGTCCTAATGAAGAGGTGCAGCGTTCTGTGTGGAGGTGAGGCGTGATGAGGAGGACAGGGTTTGTCTGGGACCATGGAGGCTGGAGCTGGGTTATGTGGATGTAAGATTTCCCTGGCTGCAGGGTTTTCTGTCTGACCAGATGGAAAGTAGAGCTGAATCACTGCTTCTCATTGTCTGCATCTCTCTCTGTCTCTCTCTCTCTCCCTCTTTCCCTCTCTCTCCAACTCTCTATCCCTCTCTATTTCTCTCTCTCTCACCAACTCTATTTCTCTCCAACTCTCTCTCCCTCTCACTCTCCTTCTCTCCATCTCTCTCCCACTCTCTTTTTCTCTCTCCAACTCTATCTCTCTCTTTCTCTCCCTCTCGGTTTCTCTCCCTCTCTCTTCCTCCCTCTCTATAACCCCTCTCCCCTCTCTCTAAGTGTGTTTTGATAGCATTCCTGAGTTTCATACACTCAGCCTAACAAAACATTTAGACCTTCCCTCTCTCTTTCTGCAGTGTCCTATTCTCTCTCCACCCCCCCCTCCCCCATTATCTCACCCTCAGTCTGTTCGTTGCTTCCCATTTCTCCCCCTCCTCTTCTCTCCTCCCCCTCCTCTCCTCCCCCTCCTCTCCTCCCCCTCCTCTTCTCTCCTCCCCCTCCTCCCCTCCCCCTCCTCTTCTCTCCTCCCCCTCCTCCCCTCCCCCTCCTCTTCTCTCCTCCCCCTCCTCTTCTCTCCTCCCCCTCCTCTCCTCCCCCTCCTCTCCTCCCCCTCCTCTCTGAACCCATCTTCCCCTCATTTCTGTTACCTTTCCCTGCCGTCGTCCCCATTATCTCTCCATGACCCTCTCTCTCTCCCTGTCTCCCCCCTCCCCCCCCCCACCTCTCTCCAGGTCAGATGACAGGGATCAGATTCTGGGGAGGGCTGTGTTTGGTTTAACAGCAGATCCAGATGATGTAACAGGGCGACCAAGGAGAGAGGGAGGGGGGGGGGGGGGGTCAAGCTCAAGCTCAGGGTCATTAGCAAGCTCCTCCCCCCTCTTGCTCTCTTTGTCTCTCTTTTCATCCCCGGTTCCTGAATGGGCGGGGCTTGCACATCACTATAAATAAATAGGATGATCGCTGGAACAGGAAGTACTGCTCTGACCCTTGCTACCTCCCTGGCCAATTAAAACAGAGAGTTTCCCAGACTTGCCAAGTGTGTATTTGAGTCACGAGCAGTTTGGAAAGAGAAAGGAGAAATACATGAAGGGAGGGATGGAGATGTGTGTGTGCCAGTGGGTGTGTGTGCCAGTGGGTGTGTGTGCCAGTGAGTGTGTGTGTGCCAGTGGGTGTGTGTGCCAGTGGGTGTGTGTGTGTGCCAGTGGGTGTGTGTGCCAGTGGGTGTGTGTGTGTGCCAGTGGGTGTGTGTGTGTGTGAGGGTACCTGACACCTGCCGCTGACACACAGGTCGGTCTCATAGGGTCCGCAGGGCGTGCCATCCATCACCCTCTCTGCCACCAGGACGGGGTCATCTCTGCCCACAGGGCTACAGAACAGAGCACAGGGCTTCTCTGCACACACACACACACACACACACACACACACACACACACACACACACAAACACACACATACACACACACACAAACACAACACACACATACACACACACACAAACACAACACACACACACACCCACACACACTAGTATGACTACAGACATGTCTAAAATGCATTTTTAACTACAGACTGTAATTGTGGAATGTGCTTGCCTCAATTGCAGATGAATGAGTTTTTCTAAACGTAAATCGTACGACTGATATTGCTGTATATTTTGTACAAAATCCATGCTTATTATTCATAATGATAGAATATATTTCAAGGGGACATGGTGATCAGCAAAGCAGCCTCAGTTGAATCAGAGTAGGATCAAAGCTAATACTAGTCATGAGGTGGTAACAATGAAGAGAGACTGACTTCACCAGTTCAAAGGGCATCGTGTGGTTATCAGACACACGTGTCATACACACAGTTCACACGTGTGATACGCACAGTTCTTGCACAAGAGAGAGACTGCTGTCTGGCTAAGGTCAAGAGGTCAACCTAGTGAGACATGGTGGCATACAAATATAGAGAGGTCAAGTCTGAGAGACAGTAAATTAGCAGCATGTACACAGTCTCCTGTAAGTTATGACTCACTCACCTGCTCGTCTTACTAGCTGCTGACTATGCTGACCATGAAAATGAATCATTCTGTGTTCACTCTATCTGACTCAGTCTGGGCAGTATATCAGCATGCATAGAAAGAGCTGTTCACTCATGCCAAGGTCACATGATCAGAGCTCCTTTTAGGGATGTGCTTCTCACCATCGTTCATGACAGCAGTCCATACGCCACTCTTCCTGTTGCTGCCATGGCGATCGAAAGATAGACATTGCTGGTCCCTGAAGCTGGGGGTCCCCTTAGGGCAGGGGGGCCCCTCGCACACCTTGTGCTCAACACTGGCCCTCTGGCAGTGCCGGCCCCCTGGACCAGGGCTGGGGAGACACACAAAAGCATCTATTAACACACACACATACATACGCACACACACACACACACACACGTTTTACATTCAGCAGATGCTCTTATCCAGAGCGACTCACAGCACACACAGAAACCTTCCTCCCTGAGGCAAGCAGGGTGAAGTGCCTTTCCCAGGGACGTAATGTCATGTTGGCACAGCCGGCACATACGCATAAACACACACACACACAAATACACATAAAAACACACACATACACATGAATACACATAAACACACACATACATACACATAAATACACTTAAAAAAACACACACACACATGAATACGCATAAACACACACATAAACACACACACATCCCACCCAGGGTACCTACGGTGGGTTGTCACATTTCCTCTGCCTGAACTGAGCTCCAGTGCGGCAGGTTCTACTGCACATGCTCCAGGGGCTCCAGGGGCTCCAGTCCCCGTCCACATGCTGGGGGATGGGTGTCTTGCTCACACACTCCCCTGCCCTGCACCACTGACACACACACACACACACACGCATCAACATACGCACGCGCAAATAAACACCAAACACACACACACACACAGATATGCACACACCCATTGTATCATAATTGTAGTGTATTTTTGTATTTTACATTGTATTCATTTTGTTGTTGTGGTGTCACATATGTTCTATATTTGCTCATTTCTGCCACAGTGAATTCTATGTTTGTAAACCTTGCATAGTGATTAAATCCCCATTCTGATTCTGATAAATCCACACAGCAGATCCACACAGACCCCCGCCCCCCTCCCCCCCTACCTTGTCCGCTCCACACTCGGTTCCATCCAGAGGAGGATCCAGCTTGGTTTTACAGGAAGCATCCCCCTCCACCAGACACCACAGCCCCGCACACATCAGGTGCTGGAACACACATCACCGTGGTTACGCACGCTCACCAACAGGACACGCCCACTTACGCAGCAGAACGCACGGCATTGTGGGATTCATCATCCAACCATGCGTCCACCTGACTGTCTGCTCACAGAGTACAGAGTGGTTTGAGAGAGAGCGAAGGCTCTATGATGCTCTATGAGGCTCTATGATGCTCTATGAGGCTCTGTGATGCTCTGTGAGGCTCTATGATGCTCTATGATGCTCTGTGAGGCTCTATGATGCTCTATGATGCTCTGTGAGGCTCTATGAGGCTCTATGATGCTCTGTGAGGCTCTATGAGGCTCTGTGATGCTCTGTGAGGCTCTATGATGCTCTATGATGCTCTGTGAGGCTCTATGAGGCTCTATGATGCTCTGTGAGGCTCTATGATGCTCTATGAGGCTCTATGAGGCTCTATGAGGCTCTATGAGGCCTCGCTGACCCTCCACCTGCTCTGGAAGCTCTGGAAACTCTGGCTCAGCCACAAGAAAACAGCAACAACACAAAAACAACACAACACACATCTCCCTTCAGTCTGAAACAGTGTTCACATGTCAGGAGTCACACCCTGCTTCAGAAGCTGTGTGTGTGTGTGTGAGCTTGTGTGTGGGTGTGTGTGTGAGCTTGTGTGTGTCTGCTGTTTGTAGGGAAGGGTAAGGGATAGTGCTGTGTGTTATCTTGCTTGCAGGATATCTGGTGCCTGTGAGCCTCCAGGCTGGGGGATTTTATGATGCGGCAGCAGACAGGCTCTCTCCTGCTAACTCTCTGTACACGACATAAAGCTGTCAATCAGGAGCAGAGCCAAGGAGGCAGATCATGTTCTCTGTGTGTGTGTGTGTGTGTGTGTGTGTGTGTGTGTGTGTCGGTCCGTCTGTCTGTCTGATTGTGATGCTGAGAGCATCAGTTTCCTGGAGTCACCCCAAAACAATGCATCATCCTCCAAAACAACCTTATCACCATGCAGAGATGAGCTTTGCTCCTTTCTGACAGCTACACACACACACACACACACACACACACACACACACACTGCGGGCAATGTTTTTTTTTTGGGGGGGGGTGAATGTAATACTTCCACCACGTCAATTCAGAGGTTTACTTTGATCTTTGTCCTCCTCATCTCTTCCTGGGGGAGGAAAGGCCGTTACAGGCCATTTGCAGTGTGAATGAGATGTGTGTGTGTCTGCATGTAGGAGTGTGTGTCTGCATGTAGGAGTGTGTGTCTGCATGTAGGAGTGTGTGTGTGTTTCTGTAGGAGTGTGTGTCTGCATGTAGGAGTGTGTGTCTGCATGTAGGAGTGTGTGCCTGCATGTAGGAGTGTGTGTGTGTCTGCATGTAGGAGTGTGTGTCTGCATGTAGGAGTGTGTGTCTGCATGTAGGAGTGTGTGTGTGTTTCTGTAGGAGTGTGTGTCTGCATGTAGGAGTGTGTGTCTGCATGTAGGAGTGTGTGTCTGCATGTAGGAGTGTGTGCCTGCATGTAGGAGTGTGTGTGTGTCTGCATGTAGGAGTGTGTGTCTGCATGTAGGAGTGTGTGCCTGCATGTAGGAGTGTGTGTGTGTCTGCATGTAGGAGTGTGTGTCTGCATGTAGGAGTGTGTGTTTCTGTAGGAGTGTGTGTCTGCATGTAGGAGTGTGTGTCTGCATGTAGGAGTGTGTGTGTGTTTCTGTAGGAGTGTGTGTCTGCATGTAGGAGTGTGTGTCTGCATGTAGGAGTGTGTGTGTGTTTCTGTAGGAGTGTGTGTCTGCATGTAGGAGTGTGTGTCTGCATGTAGGAGTGTGTGTCTGCATGT
>CM059295.1:15300000-15312500 GCA_030340665.1 Neosalanx taihuensis
TCTCTCTCCCTAAATAACACACATGCGTTCTGACAAAACACGAACTCTTCCCCTCAAGTTCAGGACGGCGTCCTCCGACAATACGCACAGGGCGGTGGCTCCAGTCTGTGGCTGCTCTACTTGTTCCGGTGAGTTCTCTCTCGTACTTGAGACAGAACGAGACGGCCCTGATCAGGACAGTGGTGTCAAACCTCGTGTCATCGAGGGGCCAAAGAGGGTGGCAGGTTTTCGTGTCAACCAAGCCACCGCACCAGCTGAGCCCACTAACGAATTTCTCTACTTAGTGAAAGTCAGCTGGAGCCCGTGATTGGTCGGAGTGAAACCCTTGCTCCTTCTTAGGCCTTTGATGGCGGGAGTTTGCCGGCCGATGGATTAGGATCGATGACGTGAGACTGTGCAGAGTGAGAAGGGGGCTGGCGGAAGCTCTTTGGGGTTTTATTGAAACAAGCTGAGCTGTGCGTTCTCACCTCAGCCAAACATGTGCTTCTCATCAAGGTGGGGAGCTGTTCCACCCTGCAGGAGAACAGGAGAGGCTCATATCAACACTGCTGATGCTGTGATGTGTGGCCTGCTGCAGTATCGACTGCAGGGCTGTTTAAGGCTCTATACCCTGTGAACATGTGTCATGCTAGCTCTCTGTGTCATGAACACATTACAAGCACCAAACAGTTTGGACCGCTCTTCATGTATCGTGTCAGGAGGGTCGAAACCCCTGATCACAGACTCAGTGTTCTGTTGTTCTGTTGGAATAGAACCCAAGCAGATCCAGCATGTTCTCCCTGGCATCCACTGATGTAGAAGAGAGGGGGGTGCTGTGCTCTGTAACTATATCTGAGCAACAAACAAGTGTCCAAGGATGTTTAAAAATGAATCCATCAGCCATTCGCCCAGACCTCATGACATCACTGAAGTAGGAGTTACCTCTGTGTCTGGCAACACACACACACACACACACACACCTGCTCCCTCTCAGATCCTGGAGCTTCTCCTCACAAGCTCATTTGAATCCTGACAGGCATATGTTAAATCACTGACAAGAGAAAAGCAATCAAACCCAGATGGGATTCCTGCAGAAAAGCAGAGAAATCACCCTGGCCTAGATAAAGCTGGACGTAAATCTTGTCTTTAATAAACTGATGAGCTGGCTGCAGTGAGCTAGCCCAGTGAGCCACAGACAGATTCAGTTCTGTTGATGGCAGGACAGTGAGACAGGATGATGTTGCTAGGTGTGAGACAGGATAATGTTGCCAGGTATGAGACAGGATAATGTTGCCAGGTATGAGACAGGATAATGTTGCCAGGTGTGAGACAGGATGATGTTGCTAGGTGTGAGACAGGATAATGTTGCTAGGTGTGAGACAGGATGATGTTGCTAGGTGTGAGACGGGATGATGTTGCTAGGTGTGAGACAGGATGATGTTGCTAGGTGTGAGACAGGATGATGTTGCTAGGTGTGAGACAGGATAATGTTGCTAGGTGTGAGACAGTTGCTAGGTGTGAGACAGGATGATGTTGCTAGGTGTGAGACAGGATAATGTTGCTAGGTGTGAGACAGGATGATGTTGCTAGGTGTGAGACAGGATAATGTTGCTAGGTGTGAGACAGGATGATGTTGCTAGGTGTGAGACAGGATGATGTTGCTAGGTGTGAGACAGGACAAGGTCCTCTCAAGATGCAAAATAAGCAGATTCTCCCTCAAAAATGTCTGACTGGTTTTGTCATGACAGGGATTTGCATACAGACTCATAAAACAGGTTGTTATCTAAAACACAGTGTACAACCTGCAGTTGTTCAGCTCTCCAGGAACTGAGAAACAGTGATTAAAGATTGGTGAACAACAATTAGATGAACAATAAAGAGGTTGTTCAGAGAGAGAAAAAAGCCGGGCTTTTTCCGAACTAACATGAGTCACGTTCTTTGCGATAAAACACACACACACACACGGCGCAAGGAAACAAGACCCACACACACCAAAATGCTCATTCTCAAAGGCAACTAATCCTCTTGGCTAATTCTGACCCTTAAAGACCAACAGTGGAAACAGAGCAAAGAAGTGGAACAGCTCAGAGAACAGGACGAGGACTCAGTGAGACGAATGTACACTAGGAATCCATTCAGAACTGGCTGTGTGTCTTAAACAGCCAAATGAAACATACTGACACACACTGGGCTTGTTCTGGATTTGGCTGTGATTCATTCAACCATATTTATAGATTTCAGACCTAATTGACACTTAATGAAGCATAGAGTAATAACATTTGGAAAAATGTGTTTTCGTTTCTTCGTGGTTGTGTGGGTGTGTGTGCGTGTGTACGTGCGTTGCGCATGATCATTCCTAACCTCTAATGACCCCGTATTGGAGGGATACTGTGTGCCAGTCCAGTTTATCCATTCTTATTCCAGACACCCCTCAGAAGCCTGGTCTAACCAGCAGTACCAGCACACCGAGGGCTGGGGGGTGGGGGGGAGTGGGGGGTCCAGCTCCCTGTCATACAGTCAGTATCCTCCCAGGTGAAGCCCCCTGTATATCAGCTCCTGTATATCAGCTCCTGTATATCAGCCCCTGTATATCAGCTCCTGTATATCAGCTCCTGTATATCAGCTCCTGTATATCAGCTCCTGTATATCAGCCCCTGTATATCAGCTCCTGTATATCAGCTCCTGTATATCAGCTCCTGTATATCAGCTCCTGTATATCAGCCCCTGTATATCAGCTCCTGTATATCAGCTCCTGTATATCAGCTCCTGTATATCAGCTCCTGTATATCAGCCCCCGTATATCAGCCCCCGTATATCAGCCCCCTGTATATCAGCTCCTGTATATCAGCTCCTGTATATCAGCTCCTGTATATCAGCCCCTGTATATCAGCCCCTGTATATCAGCCCCTGTATATCAGCCCCTGTATATCAGCCACTGTATATCAGCCCCTGTATATCAGCCCCCTGTATATCAGCCCCTGTATATCAGCCCCTGTATATCAGCCACTGTATATCAGCCCCTGTATATCAGCCCCCTGTATATCAACCCCCTGTATATCAGCCCCTGTATATCAGCCCCTGTATATCAGCCACTGTATATCAGCCCCTGTATATCAGCCCCCTGTATATCAGCCCCTGTATATCAGCTCCTGTACATCAGCTCCTATACATCAGCTCCTGTATATCAGCTCCTGTAAATCAGCTCCTGTATATCAGCAGGATGGTCGGCTGGATGGAAACAGATGTTGGCCTGGATTCTTCCATGTTTTACAACCATGCATGCTTAGTCTGAGGCTACAATTATGGATCTAATGTCTATCATCTGCCAGAAGCTTGGGAAAGATTCCTGGACGGGTTTATATAAATAACAACAACCCAAAAGGGGGGGGTCAGATCCCCTTGCTTGTGTCAACCCTGGTCATGGTCCAGTGTGGTGATAATACAGTAAACATGAACTTGGGTTGATTCAGATGAGATCTGCACATGAGTGTCATCTCCCCCTCTGATCTCAGCTGCTTCTGCTCAGACGAGCTCTGTCCAGTTGGACCACGACCTCGGAGCAACGACCTGACGACCCCACTGACCTCTGACCTTCACAGAGGCTGAGCGCTGACTGAGCGCTGACTGAACAGTCATGCCCCCCCCCCCATGTCCCCCCCCCCCCCCTGCTGGACCAAACGCGCGGTCAGAACACCAGACCCTGTGAGGTAACCATGGCTGAGGGGTTTTTTTGCAGCATCAAAGCTCTGTGGCAGCCAGCACTCTGAACCATAATCCCCCCGGACAAAGAGAGCACATAAACAGTTGCGTTCATCCCAGTTCAGATTTGACTCAGCGTTTGTGAGCAGCAGGCTGATCAAACAGAGCTGTGGTCGTTCACAGAGCTGGCTGCTCATCCAGTCAGACAGCCTCTGAAGAGGACAAAGCTTCAGCGAACCTCTGAACACACAAGCACTCCCAGGCACACAAGCACGGTTTGTCTAATTATTTATTTGGAGGTAATTAGCCGTTAGAACATAAAGGTTTTTTTCCTTTGACAGGCAGAATGTGACAACGCAGCGCAGCACCATTCCCTGGACCTCCGCCACAGCAGCTTTGCAGAACTGGACCGGACACATTGTTCAGGGAGACACACACACTACACACACACTACACACACACTGGACCCTCCCTACCATCCCCTGACCCACACACACTTCCACTGGCACAGATACAAACACTTCCTGTGTGCGTGTGCAAAACACACAGGACACACACACACACAGACATGCACACTACCTGGGCCCTCGCTGGTGTAGATCCGCTGATTGGAGCAAAGATATCACCTCTACCAGTGAACAGCTTCTGGATCCAGTCGGCCCAGAATCAGCCCAGAACCTCCATCCAGCCAGGCCTGAATGACCCCCCCCCCCCCCCCCACCCACCCCCCACCCCCCCTGCCCCCCACTCCCCATTGGCCTTCACATCTCTGGGTTTAATCCAAACACAGGAAACAGGATGATGCTACCACCAGGATATTGCTCCCGTCTCGCCCTTCATCTTTCCCGTTCCTCCCCCCCCTCCCTCCCCCCCCACTCCCTCCCTCCCTCCACCCCCCCCTTCCCTCCCTGTAGCCAGTAACCAGAGAGAGTTAAGATGGGCCCCAGCTGCTTTGATAGGAGCCAACAGGTCAATAAACAGGGAGGCAGAGAGGCACAGCCACTGAGAAACCAACAGCTGAATCACAACATTGGTTTGGGGCGAAAACGGTGACTCTCACAAGGGGGGGGGGGGGGGGGGGGGGGGGGGGGGACTGACAGCAAATGAGAGAGAGAGAGAGAGAGAGAGAGAGAGGGGGGGAGAGAGGGAGGCTGAGGCATAGAGGCCGGGCCTCTTTTTAAAGGGTTGTGATTTCAGCGCACCTCAAAGTGGGCAGTTCAAACACAAAGAAAGGAGTGTTCTCATTGTAGTGGCGTGAGCAGGATCTGCCCCCCCCCTCCCCCCCCCCCCTCCCCCAGAGCCGTCTCTCTCTGTCACAGCCTCCATGACATCACGGCTGCTGATAACATGTGATAATGTTCTGGATTAGGAGGCTGGAGCTCCAGCCTGGCACCAGCAGCACTGCTGGGAACAGCTCAGGATCTGGAGACTCCACACACACTTCCACCAGGAAGCAGAACAGAGACCTCTGATTGGCCCACAGCTGGAGACATGAGGGCAACCGAATGGAGACCTCTGATTGGCCCGCAGCTTGAGGACAACGAGGGAAACACAACGGAGACCTCTGATTGGTCTGCATGACGGTGGCCTGAAGGCAGGCTGGTTCCATGCCCAATCACATGACAGGCAGCAGACCTCACCCTCCTCCCGCCCCACACGCTGGCCAGCCTCTCTCCTCACAGAGAGGGACTGGGAGGTCATGAGTCCTCCCCCCAGGGGGGGCCGCCACAGACTTACCAGCCACCGTCACTCTCCAGAACAGTGACCTTTCCTCTCCTCTGGCATCCAATTAAAGTGGCATCGTTTCCGAGCTCTGATGGAGCTGAGGTGATGGAGGATGCCCTGTGACAGAGCCTCACCATGGAGCCCAGCCTGGAGCACACTGGGCACAGCTCATCTCTCCAACACACAAGTCACCGGTTAGTTTTATAGCGCTGATGTCCCCATGAAGGACTTCTCCTGGGAGCCGAGTACCTATTTACTGCTGTAAAGAGATCATTGATGTGACATGACGACCACAAGAAGATTTACAGCTGGCAGGTAGCTTGGTGGAAGAGCAAACCTCTGGAGTCTGGCTATCTCTCTGAGCTGAACACCTCAGGGGAAATGGGAAAGGTACCAGAAGCCATTCCTGTGGTATTTCAGACTGGACAACAGTACAGCCCCCCCCCCCCCCCCACACACACACACCACACACACACACCACACACAACACACTGCAGGTATACAGCAGCAGGACAGAGGACATAGGCAGTCCTCTATTTAGCATCAGATAAATGACTGATGTAAATAGAGGACTGCTGTGTCCTCTGTCCTGCTGCTGTTTGTACAGAGTGACTTACAGCAAGTACAGGGACATTCCCACTGAGGGTAAAGTGCTTTTCCCAAGACACAATGTTGTGTTGGCACAGCTGGGTTTTGAACCAGGAATCTTCTGATTACTAGCCCAACACCCTCACCGCTCAGCCACTCTGACTCCCTCCATGTGGACATACAAGGTCTGTCAGGACATGCTGGCTAGATGGAGGATGGAGGAGAAGACCTCCCACTCCCCCCCACCCCGCCTCCTGTGGGGGAGGAGCCTGGGCTGGGTGCACTGACTGTAGCACAAGCACACGAGCACACGCTTACTTCCACTTCCCATGTTGCACTGGCCACACACACACACACACCACACACACTCGTGCAGTCAGATCTGCTGTGGAGCTTAAACTGTAGCTGGAGGCTAGAGACACACACACACACTGAGAGGAGAAGAAAGCTTGAAAGGCAGAGGAAGACAGGCATCCTACACACACACACACACACACACACCAACACACACACACACCAACACACACACACACACAGACCTGCTGGTGAGGTTATCGCACCACACAATCAAAGTCTTTCAGGGGAATCCTGCTCATGACTAGATGAAAGCTGAAGCCAGAGATCTGAGAGCATGCTGGTTCTGGTGAAGGCTGCCTTCCTGCTCTGGGGCGGGGGACTTCCTGCTCTGGGGCGGGGGACTTCCTGCTCTGATCACCACAGGCACATTCAGACGCTCATTCAAGGCTTCAGACTGACCAAGGAGGTCCTGTTCTATCAATAGAAAAATACCACATGTTCTATTTTCAAGTTTATCCGAATATATGCACTACTGTGTATATATACACCCCCCCATACTATATATACCCATCCCACTTTGTACTTATGTTATTTGTACTTCTATGTTATTTGTATCATATTTGTAGTGTAATTGAATACTTTGTATTATTTTTTATATTATGCCACTATATGTTCTACGTCTGCCACAGTGAATTCTATGTTTGTTAATCTTGCATAGCGAAACAACCTCATTCTGATTCTGATATTTCCTATTTAGTATTTAAAATCAGTAGGGTTTATATTTTTGAGACCTTGGGTCTTATTTCCACAATCTAAAACGTAATTGCGCTGGGTGCAAGATAGGGCCCCTTATGTCTGTGAGTAAAGTTCATAACTGCTTGAATATAAAAGTGAAAAGTGCAAGAAAAAGAGAGAGAAAAATATTTCTTTAAAAGGAAAAAAGGCAATTCTTTGACTATAGCAGATGAATAAATCAAATCACTGGATTGAGCAGCTCCCAATATTACATCACACTGGACAAATCATATAACCACCAATAATGAAAGAGTATAAATCATTTGTTGTAGATGAAAAACCAAGATTAAGCAACTTAACCCCCCAAAAAACTAAAGAAAACCTCGAGCCAGAAAAGCAAGGCTGTGTTCTGGCAGGTCGGTATAACGATGCCTCTGAAAGATCACTCATCCAAGGCAACTCATTATTCCTGAAGAAAAGCTCCAGTTTTCTGAACATCGTTTGTTTAGATATCATATTAGATGTTTTTTTTTAAAGGGTCTAACCTCACAGCTGCTTCAGTTTTGTGCCCCTCATCCAATCATCTTTGAGCTGTGCACACCCAGACCGTGAAGAGAGAGACACATTCCACGGGGGGGGGGGGGGGGGGGGGGGGGGGGGGGGGGGGGTGGGGGGGGGGGCAGAGCAGCTGAGATGAATGACATCACAGAGCTGATGTGTTTACAGTGAGAGGTCAAGGTTGGATCTGCATCCTGGAGCCTGACACTGCTGAGCCTCCCCCCCCACCCCCCACCCCCCCCCCCCTCCCCACTCTTGTGGTTCTTCCCTTCAGCACTTATGTAGTTCCCCACCATGAACGCTTCATGTTCTGGATACCCACAATGCGTGGTTGGTTGTTATGATCAGTGACTGATGCTCTTTTGTAAAGCTTCTCTCTTGGAAGTCGTTTTAGATAAAAGCATCTGCTAAATGAATGAATGTAGATCCAGGGTTAGATCCAGGCTTAGATCCAGGGTTAGATCCAGGGTTAGATCCAGGGTTAGATACAGGGTTAGATCCAGGGTTAGATCCAGGGTTAGATACAGGGTTAGATCCAGGGTTAGATCCAGGGTTAGATACAGGGTTAGATCCAGGGTTAGATCCAGGGTTAGAAACAGGGTTAGATACAGGGTTAGATCCAGGGTTAGATCCAGGTTAGATACAGGGTTAGATCCAGGGCCAGCTGAGGCCACCCTGGAGAGACCATCACCTTGGAGAGACCATCACCCTGGAGAGACCATCACCCTGGAGAGACCATCACCCAGGAGAGACCATCACCCTGGAGAGACCATCACCTTGGAGAGACCATCACCCTGGAGAGACCATCACCTTGGAGAGACCATCACCCAGGAGAGACCATCACCCTGGAGAGACCATCACCTTGGAGAGACCATCACCCTGGAGAGACCATCACCCAGGAGAGACCATCACCCAGGAGAGACCATCACCCAGGAGAGACCATCACCCAGGAGAGACCATCACCCTGGAGAGACCATCACCCAGGAGAGACCATCACCCAGGAGAGACCATCACCCAGGAGAGACCATCACCCAGGAGAGACCATCACCCAGGAGAGACCATCACCCAGGAGAGACAGCCATCACAGTGGCACCCAGCTGGGAATGTCATTCCATAGACAGACTGGGAACAGTGAGGGCTAAAAGCACTGCTGCTGGAATGCTGCTCTATAGGCTAATAGTACAAGTACACAAGGCCACCCCCCCCCACACACACACACACACACACACACACACACACACACACACACACACACACACACACACTTGGTTCTAATGGCACTGATGGGATGGTCCACTGACTGGGACTCATATCACATGGTTATAAACAACATACAAACAACAACACACTTATATATTGCAGTCATGTAAGCCTTTCTGATGAGACACTCCAATGACAAATTACCCTTCAGTCTACACTCACACTCTCACACACACACTCTCACACACACACTCTCACACACACACACACACACACACCACATGCTTGCTGCCTGACTGAAGCGTCATGTTTCCACACAGCTCTGGTATTTGGCTTGTCTGTAATAATAAGTCCTTTAGTTTAAACCATGTGGTTTACATTGTAGAGCCCTATCTGTTGCTCTTTGGGAAGAGCATGTGTGTGTGTGTGTGTGTGTGTGTGTGTGTGTGTGTGTGTTTGTGTTTGCTGCTCCAGTTTGGTGTAAATCTCTGAAAGACCTGAGGTCTGTACTCCCAATCAAGATTTGCTGTTAACGAGGTAACTTCAGGTTTCAACCAATACAGAAACCCCTTGATTAAACCTGACCTCGTTAACACCAAATCTTGATTGGTAGTACAGGACTCCGGGGTTATGGATTGTTTGTTTGTTTTTCTTATAGCAGAAGATTGGGCACGCCGTATTCTTTTAAAAACGTGCTTTCTCTGAAGAAACCAATGAATCATTCGTTCCCAGTGGTGCAGCTATGTGCAGCTCTATCTCAGAGCAATCTCACTCACCAGATGGTGGCACACAATAGGTAATCAGCACTGTGTGTGTGTGTGTGTGTGTGGGGGGGGGGGGTGTGTGTGGGTGTGGGGGGGTGTGTGTGTGGGTGCGTACGTGTGTGTTTGTGTGTGTCAGCTACACACGTACACGCACACTTTAGCTGTGGTAGTTCAGTGAGTTCATTGCCATATTTCTAAGAGCTTCATTGACAATATTCATCCTTAAGTAGAGTGATTTCAATGCTTCTTCAACAGTCGTCCTCACCTAAAAGTTTCTAAAGAATTCCTGTTGTTGCAGGACAGTTCATCTTTAATTCTGACCCCTGGTGGCCATGTTTTAACAATGCAGGTTACATAACCTAAGTCATTTGGCCACCTCAAAGACATGCCCATAGCTCAATCAATTAAGTTGCCTTGAATCGAATTGCTTTGATGTATGTGAGTCAGCTATCGTCACAGGTAGAAATCTGCTCATTAACGACTTTCCTGGACTCATTAGTTGACTGGCAGAGGCTCCCAGCGTGTCTTGAAGACCACAGATGAGCCAAAAACTCCAGACACTGAGTTTAGGCACCACAGGTAAATGACTTTCTTGACTCTGTAGGTTTGTGTGCAGTGCTTAATGAGGCCTAAAGGGGGGGGGGACCTGAAGACCCTCAACGTTCTGTGTTCTCAGAGGACACAACAATACAGAGTTTAGATTGCTATAAAGTAGAATACAAAGTTGCTGTGGAAACTATTTTGTCTGATCCTCAGAAGGCCTCATCTGAAGCAACATCCTTGAACAGGAATATACACACTGAGGGAAACACACACACACTGAGGGAAACACACACACACTGAGGGAAACACACACACACTGAGGGAAACACACACACACTGAGGGAAACACACACACACTGAGGGAAACACACACACACTGAGGGAAACACACACACACTGAGGGAAACACACACACACACTGAGGGAAACACACACACACTGAGGGAAACACACACACACTGAGGGAAACACACACACACTGAGGGAAACACACACACACTGAGGGAAACACACACACACTGAGGGAAACACACACACACTGAGGGAAACACACACACACTGAGGGAAACACACACACACTGAGGGAAACACACACACACTGAGGGAAACACACACACACTGAGGGAAACACACACACACTGAGGGAAACACACACACACTGAGGGAAACACACACACACACACTGAGGGAAACACACACACACTGAGGGAAACACACAAACACACACTGAGGGAAACAAACACACACACTGAGGGAAACACACACACACACACTGAGGGAAATACAACAAGATCAATACACATTTCTGTTGTATTACATTTGGGTTTTACAGACTCTCTCATTGTGCTAATTCACAGACATTAATGTCATAAAAACTAAACACACTTCTAAAATGTTGGGAAATCACTGAGTAATTTTGCTGCTGGAACAGAATTCCTTATTTCATAACCAGGCGATGTCTGATCGTTCTTAACCAGGACCGTCTGAGACTGTTGCCGTGGCGAGGACTGTGACGGGGGGGGGGGGGGGGGGGGGGGGGGGGGGGGGGGGGGGGGGGGGTTCCTTGTATCAACACAGAGAGGAGTCAGACAGTCTGCTAGACAGGCATTATGGGAGTTGCAGAAAATAACTGACTTTGTCCTCAAACAGCCTCACAGATTCACCAGACACAGCAGCAACAACAACAAAGTCAGCCCTTCCCTCAATCAGCTTTGTAGCTGTAATGCCTTTATGTTATAGCAATATTAATAATATTATCCATGTGGGCTAGTCTGGTCTAGTCAGGGATCCATCAGTGCTCAGCTCTCATCAGATCAGCAGTCAGGTCTGTCTCTAGATACTCCCGGAGAGAAAGAGGGGTCAGGTGGCTCAGCGGTTAAGGTGTTTGATGATCGGAAGGTGTGAAGTTCGCTTCCCCCGCTGTGGCTACCTGACGTTGTGTCCTTGGGCAAGGCACTTCACCCTACTTGCCTCAGGGGGGAATGTCCCAGTACTTGCTTTTAAGTCGCTCTGGAGTGTCTGATAAATGACTGAATGTTTATGTGGAGGGAAGTCCTGTAGGATCTCACCCTAGACTCCTGCAGTCCTGCAGACCCAGTGGTACATCCTCTTACCAAGTCAAGCAGCAGGGAGCCTCTCTCTCTCTGTGGGTTCAAATGCCTTCAGACAGGCTGAGCAGCAGGCAGAATAGATGCACAGTGATTTGCAGTGCGTGAGATTTATGGGATCCACATAACATGAAGTGTCAGCAGTGGTGCCATGGCTAAATGTGATTCCCAGTCTGTGTCAGATAAGACTGTCACAGCAGACTGCCACAGCAGACAGCCACAGCAGACTGTCACAGCAGACTGTCACAGCAGACTGTCTAGCAGACAGGTGGGGAGGAGACTGCTGGGGGGGGTTCTACTGGGCTGTGGTCTCTCTCAGGTGGGTGGTACCAGTACAGCCACGCCCACCACCCGCATCACGTGATCAAGGGGGGCACCAAAGTGGGGAGGGGGGGCAGAGAAGAGGATGAGGACGGTCTTTATACCTGTCCTGAGTGAGGATGAGGATGGTCTTTATACCTGTCCTGAGTGAGGATGATGACAGTCTTTATACCTGTCCTGAGTGAGGATGAGGATGGTCTTTATACCTGTCCTGAGTGAGGATGAGGATGGTCTTTATACCTGTCCTGAGTGAGGATGATGACAGTCTTTATACCTGTCCTGAGTGAGGATGATGACAGTCTTTATACCTGTCCTGAGTGAGGATGATGACAGTCTTTATACCTGTCCTGAGTGAGGATGAGGATGGTCTTTATACCTGTCCTGAGTGAGGATGATGACAGTCTTTATACCTGTCCTGAGTGAGGATGATGAAGATGTTCTTTAGCTCATCTGCCAGCAGTTCCTCTGATGTGTGAGGACTGCT